>JAQFVV010000508.1:30000-265000 GCA_028023455.1 Epiperipatus broadwayi
AAAAGTAACATGAGATTCTACCCTCTCTAGAATTATTTTACAAATAAAAATCAATAATATTGATATAATAAGCTACAACAATAAGAGAAGGCAGGCTTTCCTAGATGCTGATTGGTTGGTTCTCTTTTAAACTAAAAGTAGAGCACCTGTCAATAATTTTCACCGCTTCAACTTCTTTGTTTTGTTTTTCAAAATGACAATGAATGTTTTAGGGTGTTTTTTTTTATTATTTTTCATACATATTATAGATTATTTTGATTAAATGTGCTGAAAATATAATTATTTTAGAAAAAATAGTAAGATTTCAGTAAAACATTATTTATTCTTACATGAATATGAATTCAGAAAGAAATTATTGATGTCTGCAGCAATTTCTAATTTGTTACAAACTTTATTTTTAGGTCTTCTACTATCAAATATTTTTATAATTATAAATAAAAATTTATTTTTGAAAAAACTTTTATTCACTTTCATAATCTAATAAATTATTAATATACTTTTTACAAATAAAAGTAAAATAAATGTAATATTAAAATATGAATATATATTTACTGCTGATTTTGTAATTGACCAATCAAATGTTCTAAAACTTTAATTCAATTGATCAATAAAATAAATTCTCAGTTAAAATTTTTTTTTTCAGTGAAAGAGTTAATAATCAAATATTAAAAGTAATTATGAATTTTCAGTGCGTCAGTATTTTTTTAGATCAGCAATTTATAAAGTTACTTAAATTCATTTTACTAATTCATTTTTAATCAAGAAACATTACATCAAAATATATACATTATTGTTTAACATAGACTGAAATATATGTAAACATATCCAAGAGGTGAAAACTTCAGTTTTAGAGTATTAAACATAATTATATGGTTTCCATACTACATAAAACTCCTTAATTGCCCTATAGGATAAAAACATCTTAATAGTCCTCATTTACCAGATTCCAGTTGTAATGTCACTTTTTCACATAAACATCTACTCATTTAATTTTATGAATTATAAATTACTTAATTTTATGATAATGTGATAATATTTAGTGTTTCATATATTTATACACATATTCTTTTCTCAAATTATTAGAGCAGAGCCTTCCTGGATTGTATATCCCCAGTATCAATAAAATATCACCCACATTTCCTGCATGGCTGATCTGGCAGTGTTCCTGCCATCTCAGAAATTTACTCTTAATCTTATTCAAATTACGTGAAAATTTTTCTCAAAGTCAGGGCTATCTTTTAATGCAAACAAATCTGCCACTTGGAGGCTATCCTAAGAAAAGACCATATCTTCTTTATTTTCCATTAAACCACAGAAATTCCTATGATGCCTATCAGTTTTTCTCCTTTAGCAATAAGGAAGATAGTTCAGGACTCCATACTTGCATTAGTAAATAAGATCATTAATTCACTAGCAAAGATATATACCTCCATTTACACCAAAACCTCTCTATTGAATATACTGGTGTTCCCCAGAATAGCCTATTTTATGCCTTTCATAAAATTTCCTTACAAATTTATAGGGAGTATAAACTCTCTATGTACACAGTTATTCAGAAAGGCAGGACCATTTCCATTAGTCTTAGAAGCGTTCAGAGGCATTTCAAATGGAACTGGCTTTTTTTTCATTAACTGCAATAACTTCAGCTTCAGAGCTCCTTAAACCTAATAATAAATTTGGTTTCCATTTTTGTGCCGGCAACAACATTTATACTAATAAACCCACAGGCATTCATCTTCCTCTGGATAAAAGCTGGCTAGTTGAAATAGAGGCAAACATTTCTAAAAATTATTGATCCCCCATTCAGTTAAATTAGAATAAGATTAGCTACTGTGAGGCTTACCAGTTCATGAACAATATTTCCACTTCCAGTTTGACTTTCCTCAATATTACTACTTTTGTCTAATAAAAAATTTGGAAAATTGAACTTGGAGCCAAAGTTTTTTTAACTTCCACATCAAACTCAACTTAGATACCTTCCCATGATTTTTTTTTCTTCTGGCTTGCAGGAGTCTCTCTTCCTTGGACCCAATATCCTGCTGTGTCACAGGGAGCAGGACACAACTTCTCATGATTTAATCAATGTATAGCACTCTAAGGATGTAAGAGCTTTATTCAATTAGTATACCATTAGAAACAACGCCTAATCTCTACACTCAAACATGGAATTGTGGTTGAAGAATTTGCTCTAGTGAGGAGAGCCACCTTTTTGGCATATACTTTATGGCCTATGTGATATGACATGGTATTTTAATCCATCTGATACTGATCCTCAACAAATCTTTCTTCATAAACATAAGACAAAGAGTGATAGAGATTAGCTTGAGTTAGAGAATGGATGATCACCCATGCAATCCTGAACCTGATAATACATGCTCTTTTAATATGTAATTAACAAATCTTTATTTCCCAAGTATTATTGTTTTTGTCCATAGCTTTGAAAACTATATATACACTGTATGTAATAAAGTTTTTGATAATCAAGTTAAAATTATTTTTAACTCATTATTAATAAAATTTGAGCAACAAACATGCCTTTAACATATTTAGAAATATATCTAAATAAATCTGAAAGGTGATAACTTCAATCATATTATATAAAATATTTGCTAACTGGTCATCATACTGCCCAATCAATCAGCAGAAAATATAAACATTTTTTCATTTGTCATCATCAATTATTTTGACAGCAACTAATCACCCACACAAACAACCACAAGTTTTGTATTATAGGCCAATTGATAAATATGATGTTAAAATGTTTTATATCAGTAGTGGTTTGTTTCTATTAATCAGTCCACTCCAGTATTGAAAAACAATAATGAATATAATGTTATATAAACTTGCATTATTAATTAAACCTTGATTAAAAAATCTTACATAAGTAGATAAATTTGAATAAGCAAATGTTAAAACATTTAATGGCTAAACAAGTTTGATCTCAAATACAAAAGAATTTATTTGAAGCTAAGTATTTTTGACACCATATTGTATTATAATCATACCATAATACAAGGGAATGGAGTTATCTTCCATAAATAATGTATGTGTTGATTAATAAATTGGATTGAGATCAAAATGGACAATTAAAAATACATTTACATACTAATGAGAAGCGAGGTGGCTATAGGTGCCAATTATATATAAACCAATCTTAAGAAATTGTGACCTTAATCATTTGTTTATAAAAAATATTATCTCATCCATATCATGTAAAAAACTGACCAGGCTTTGGGGGTGTTTTTTGGGGTGGTGATATTCCCATTATTGAAAGTTAGCATATATATATATATATATATATATATATATATATATATATATATATATATATATATATATATATATATATATATATATATATATATATATATATATATATATTATATATTTATATATATAGAGAGAGAGAGAGAGAGAGAGAGAGGGAGTAACATAATTAAAAGATCAATAAGATCCATATTTAAAATTATATTAAAATGTCGAATATTCAAATATTATAGCTTAATAAACAAAAAAAAAATGTAGCTTTTTATTTTATATCAAAAAGAAAATAATTATTTAACCTGAGTATTGGCTATTAAATAAAAGATCAGACTGAGTTATCTATCATATTATGGGTCATTGGATTAAATGAAACATATTTCTATAATTAGATTTCTCAAGATATCACAATATCAATAATTATAAACACATTATTAAGAACAAACTACTATAACTCAGGTATATGGAAATCAAGTGATGTGAGTACACTAGTAACTCAGTAAAATATTTCTCAAGATATCACAATATCAATAATTATAAACACATTATTAAGAACAAACTACTATATCTCAGGTATATGGAAATCAAGTGAAGTGAGTACACTAGTAACTCAGTAAAATATCTTCTCAGCTATAAAGACAGTAGATTTTATCCACTTTCATTTTTTGGTTGGGTCTCAAGTGCATGTCTAAGTGAACAACAAGTGAATATGGTCTATCCAGGCACCACTAGGTTAGCTGGACCTAGACAAAGTTATATTTATAACTTTTTCACATGTACCAGGTTTGAATCCCTTTGGTACCTTATTTCTTACAAAATGTATGATTTTGATTTTAGACCCATATCACTGTATGCACTAATATTTAAGAAAATACCTAGGTAACATAAACCATCCTTAAACTAAAGTGGAATATATAAAATTCATTAGACAGAAATCATTTCTTAGATCTTAACATAACAAATGTGTTTCAATATTTTTTATACGTTTTACTAGCTCAGATTATATTATTAATTTAGGATGGCAATTCACTCATCCTTGCATGAAATAGATGATGGGATGGTGGTTATAATAATACTAAGAAATCACTAAATACTATGAAATCAATATTTATTTAAGGCCTTTAAACATTTAAACAGCTCGTTAATTAAAATGTGATGAAGACGATGATGATAATGATAATGATAATAGTTTCAACCACAGCTTTAGGACTAAGCCTAATCATAAAACGTAATTGTTATAAAGAAATTCATAATTATTGCTTAATTTTAGTATATCTAATTAAATCTTAAATAATCAATATCAACAATTGATGATGAAGGATCACAATAAATAAAGACTATTATCAATAAAATACATATGCCTCGTTTAATAAAACAATTTAACATTTATTAATTTATTACAAAAATCTACAAATAAATTAAAGATAAAACCAAAATTTTATATGAAATAATAATGAGAACAATAATTGATTATCTGGCAATCATAATGTTAATTTTGAATTCTTCCCCCTTTCCCGTCAAAAATATATACATAAATTTTGATACTAAGTTTGCTAAAGTTTTGGATTCACAACAAAATATTTCATAGGAAAAAAATATTCACTCTTTTTATCCTTTCCTTTCTCTTTTGCACACATACTTTTATAATCTAACATGTAAAGTAGAATGATTAAGAGTAAATGTTAGTAGAATTGGCAAGAGCAAGTTTTTTAGAAACAAGTTTTAAACTATCTTTTCTCCCCTCCCTCCTAAGTGCTGAAATGCTATATTTTTCTAAAACATATTAATCTAATATTTCCAATGTTGAATGTTGATCATTCTCACACACACCCAACCACGCATGTAAACAAGTTAATATATTGCTGTGTATGTGCATGTTTTATCCCCATAATAACCCAATATTATTTAAAAACCAAAACAATAATAAAAAAAATTACATATTAATAACATTTCCTATGTTTAGGTTAAAAGACAAACATAATTTTATTACATATAAAATCATTAATGAATCTTATGTTTATCGTTATTAAGAAATTCTTGGTTTCAATTGATCCTGGTTGTTTTAAAAGTTTTTTAAACAAAAATATACAACTTAATTGCTAAAGTTTTACTAAGTCTCTGATATCATAAAGAAAACATAAAAAAATTCATATTACCAGTTCCATTCTTTGGCTGAATCTTTCAATGATTCAAATTTATCTTGTTCAATGTCTATCTTTGGCAGCAACAATTTCTGTGTTTCTTTGGAACAATCTCTTTCTTGAGGTCTATAATTATTTGATAATGATGATTCCATTGAGGTTATGTGCTTTAGTGGACAATTTGGAAATCATTATAATAACTCTTCTTCTCTTCCTGTCAAACATGATTCTTTTAGTGGATAAAGTACAGCAGTTGTTTTCACATTTATAATTTTTCTTGGGTTTACACTCAGTTACTGGAACAATTAATTGGACTTGATGATTTAATATTTATCAGTAGATTACTCTTTTTCTGATCACCTTCCAATGCAGGTGAATATTTTCTTCTTTCTATTTAAAACATCTTATTTCTCTCTGTCAGTTGAAAGGTGTAGAATATTATTTTTCAGACAAGACATTATCTCTTTCCTATATGATGTGCTAGTTGTTGATGACTCAGGGAATTCTCCCAGACAAAATATATCTATTTTAACCTGACATGCTGTTTTTCATCTTTACAAAAAAAACTTTATATTAAAAATGATTTTTAGAATTGATCTCTGCTGAATGAAAAATGCTTGTCTCTTAGTTTCAAGATTTTAGAATTATCTATAGCAAATCAACTGATTTTCCAGACTGCTTTTATATCCGATTTTTTCCTATTTTTGGCCACCTCTTTTAATTAGATTTATAACTTATTTTCAACCAAATCTTTTTTTAGTTGAATAGTATGAAAAATCTCACTATCCTGATTTTTAGACAAACTTTTGTTTTGAAGGAAAAAAATAGATGTAATCCTTTTTCTTCACATATGTAACACCTAAATTTTGAGCTTCTTTCTTTTGATCTTAAGATGAGACATTTTTAAAATTAGACTTCTCACATCTTCTCTAAGTTTTAACAGAAAACAACCAATCTTTATAAAAACAAAATTGTTGAGTAAAAAAAAAATAATAGAAAAGATTTCCTTTTTTTCTCTCAATATTTAATAAATGTAGATATATTTATGTGATCTAACACACACACACACCATCATTTAAATCATATATAACTGACCTTAAATATACTAATTGCTAGCTTATTAATTATAACCCTAATATCTAAAATTAAATATTTAGCTTTTAAATCCAAATTACAATTATAGAAAAGCAAAAATAGAAGTATAGAATAAGATATTAATATTTAGCCAGTGTAGGTTAGTTTTAAAGAAAGTTAATAGTGTAATTTAAAATGACTAACTAAATAGCTTTTATAACACACTTATATGTGTTATTACTTTACTTTTTAACAAAAAAAATTAAATATTAAATATTTAAATGAGTGTATTACTTTTTTTAAGTTTTCTATCAACACACAAACAAATAAAGAATATAACTGTTTCTCCACTCTCTATCTGTCTTAAACTTTTAAAACTGAATCTTGGTTTGAACTTGGATGCCCTACAGCTTCATTTACTATATAAAAATGTGATGATGATTTTTGTTCCACATTTTATTTCATGCATATTACTACCAATTTAGCTAATGACTAAATTGTAATGGCACAAGATCCCCCCTTAGAATAAAATCATCATCACCTTTTTTTAACTCTATCTAATAAAAAAATTCTAATTAATAAAATAACACTAATAATAATAAATACACTAATAAAAAAATTCTAACTACTGGTAAACATCATCTAGATGCCTACCAAATCCCCTTTTCATTAGGAAACTTAAATATAATTTATTTGGAGATCTTTGCCAAGCTACTCTGCTGAAGTATAAGGGATCAAACTCCTAGAATTATAGGTTCCTTTATACCCATCAAGAGTAGTAAACATAAAAGCATTTTCTCCTATATTCTTGGTAATTTGGAATGGCCTTTTGTACAAATGCTGAAACTTTTCAGATTGTTTTCTTTTGGGGTTGCTAACATGGGGGGTGTACCAGCACAAGATCATTGATCTTAAATGGATGTGGTTTGGTGTTGGATTGCTTTACCCTTTTTTGACACATGAGTTGAAGTTGGACCCTAACTTTATTAAGGGCATTGCTATTATTTATTTCTTCAATGGTAATAGGCAAGGTGATTTTACTCAGTAAGGGTTCCCATTTTCCATAATACAACATAACAGAGGAGAAATCTGTTGATTCATTACAAGTGATATTAATGAGATTTACCAACTCAGGAAGGGTGTTCACCCACTGTCTATGATCATCTGGAATAGTCTGCCAAGCTTACGCATAATGTGCTCACAGGGATTAGACTGTGGATTTCTTATTGAATTCAGAACATGCTTGATGTTCTGAGTTTGAACCCATTTTTCCAGGTCTTCGATACAAGACAATGACATTATCTGTCAAAATAACATCAGGTTTACCCATGGCTTGCAACTGGTGGTTGGGGAGGAACCTAATAACACCCTTAGCATCAGTTCGGAGCACAGAAAATGAAGATACACGTTTAGAAAATACATAATATGCCACTAAAATGAACTTTTGTCAGTTATAGGTGAGGAGTGGTCCATAAAAATCAAGTGTCAACAATTGGTTAGCCCGATCTGGGATTATGTGTTGTAAAATACCGATAAATGACCTAGCATGATACTTAGTATTGGCACAAATTGTACATTGTTTAATGGTATTACTGATACTTCTATACATCTGATTCAAATAGAAGTAATCTTTTAACACATAATACATCTTTGGAGTTCCATAATGGCCATATTTGCAATGAGCATATTTTACTAATTTATTAATGAGAATCTTAGGAATCATGATCCTCCAAAAATTAACATGATTAACCTTCAACTTATACATGAGAATACCCTGAGTGAACTTATACTGGGCAAAAACTTTCTTGGGAGATTTCTTGGAGCTGTGGCGGTTTATGATCTGGCTCAGGATGGTGAAGATTCTGCCAAATTTTAGGTCTTGTTTTGAATCCCAGCCAGACTATGGTAATCTTTTAAGATATCTCTCTTTAATTCAACATTAATATTATTAATCCAGATATTCTCTGTACCAGGATGTCGGGGCACAAGACAGACAGGGTGATGACTAAGAACATCATCAGGGATATTCTTAATACCCTCAACATAGACAATGCTGTAATTAAACTGTTGTAGGTATAGACTCCATCTAATTAATCTTTCATTATTTAAATAGCTTATACTTAGAAATTCTAAGCTCCTATGGTCTGACAAAACAATAACTTCAGAGCCAAGAAAAAACTGGCATAGCTTCTGAAAAGCCCATACCACTTCTAGGGCATATTTCTCTGTTATGGAGTAGTTCAGCTCTGCCTCTCTCAAATGTCTACTTAAAAATATAAGACCTGAGGTCTTTATCTACATCAAGCTGATATAAAACTACTCCCAGACCATAGTGGCTTCTGTCGGTCTGTACAAAAAAACTTTTTACTGAAATCAGGGTAAGACAAAATAATGTGGTTCAAAAAAGTGTGTTTTATAGTACTGAACTGCCTAGTATGCTCAGTGGTCGACCTCCACCTTTCTGATTTCTTTAATAACACAGACAAATACTGGGTATTCTCACCAAATTCCCTATAAAACTTATGATAATAGTTACATAAACTGAGAAAGGACTGCAGTTGCTTTTTGGTTTTTGGCATTGAGAAATCCTGAGTAGCAGCAATCTTTTCAGGATAGGTTTGATACCCTGTTCACTGATTACATGTCCCAGAAAAATAATTTCTTTTGCAGCTATTGTACATTTCTCCAGGTTTATCTTAACATTATGGGCTGAACACTCTTCAAACAATATCTGTAAGTGTTCTAGATGCTCTGTAAGACTGCTGGAAGCAATAACAATGTCATCCACATACATGATGATCTTTTCTTTCAATTCTTTTGAATAGGTCCTATCCAAACATCTGATCAAACCAGCACCACTGTTAATGAGACCAAAGGACAATTCTTGTAAAAACATAAGTTTGACCTTGAAAGTGAAAAGCTGTATATTTTTGTCTTCATGGTGTAGTGGTATCTGCCAATAACTGTCTGTTAGATCAAAGGTTGAGAAAATTGATTTCTGCTTAAATTTAATTAGGAGCTCATGTACAGGTGGAGGAATATCGTGTTCAGAAACGGCTATCTAGTTCAGCATATGAGCATCCAGACATACTCTTACTGCACCATCTCTTTTTCTTATAATTACCAAAGGGTTGACATAAGCAGAGGAATATTTCCAAATAATTTCCCATTCCAACATTTGGTCTATCTGTTTTTGTACCTCGGCCTGATATTGATAAGACACTGGATACATTCTCTGTTGAAAGGGTTCATTATCCTTTAACTTAATTTGATGAGTATATCCTCTGATGATGCCTGGAACAGTGGAAAACAGGTTGGTATAATGGTATAAATTTTCTCCTATAGTCAAATTGGCAAGAAAACCATGGTTAATTTTAGTCCTAATACCAACATCAACTAGTGTGCTTCGAATGCATAACAATTGTTCAGAGAGTTTACATAACTCCCATTCAAAAGGCAAATGTTCTTGTTGACATAAAAATAGCCCATTCTCATAATCTAATTTACATTTATTTCTGATCATGAAGTCTGAACCTATAATGACATCATGAACCAATTCAGGCATAATCAAGAAGACCAAACTGAGACTGGTTAAGCCCAAAATTAATCCAAACCTGCTTGTTGGCCAGCTTGGTTCTCTTCCCATTAGCCAGAGTCACTTGTATCTGTTTAATGGGCAAGGAGGGTATACAACTATTTACATGAAGCATCTTTTGATATGCCTTTTCTGTGATAATGGAGGCTTGACTACCAGAGTCTATTAAGGCATTTATACTGATCCCCTCCATCGATAATTTAAGAACAGGACAGTTATATTGGATAGGTGTTTCACCCAGTTCAAATGGCTCTAGGTAATCCACATCCAGATCAAGGGTATTTAATAACCACATCTCATTGTCCCTCTTATTGTTAGCTAAGGCCCCAGCACTGAGGAACAATTATACCAGGACCATTCTAGATTAGCGATGGAGTCTTACTTTGGCTTCCCCCTGGCCTTTTTAGCACTATGGTAATTCCACTTGTAGAAGGTTGCTTATCTCTAGGAATTACTTTCTTCCCTACATTATCCCCAAAATTTCCCCAGGATTGATGCGGAGGCCTAGCCATATAATAATTCCTATACCCATAACTTCCAAAATTTCTGATCATTTATCTGATCACCTAGATTCAGACTAGAGACATTATAATTATACCTGTCTTTGGTACCCTTGGGCCTAGTCTCTGAATCCAGTTTAGAAATCCCTAGAGCATCCAGGATTTCTGAAGCTTCCTCTATACTGTGGCAATCAGCAGTAATAAGCATCCACTAAATGCTTCGGGAAAGATTGTGTCAGAGTATTCAAATGATCTTGTGCACTGAGAGAGAAAATGCAGTCAGTCTCTTAAGTTTTACAGCCTGCCCTCTGAAAAATTGTGTATAGCTATTCTTGGTACTCCCATACTTTTCCTGAGTGACCTGATAGCACACCTGATCCTGCCTGTCCTCACTCCAAAAACATGCCAAGATAATACAGTGGAAATCCCCAAAGGTAGTGGGCTTATCAAATAGGGGCTGCTACCACTCCTTAGCATAAGCATAAAGATGGTTGCAGGCAATGGCCAACTTTTGCTGTTCACTCAACCTACACACAGAAAAGAGTTCTTCCAAGGTATACAAACACTCTAAGGGGTTCTCCCTGTTCTCCCCACTAAAGGCCTTAATTTTAATTAAATTTGAGGTCATTGATCCTGCAACTCTATATTCCTCTTTTCTGGTATGGTCAGCTCTATCTACTTATTTTTCAACTTGTGGATTTTTTTAACTAAAGTAGGCATCCTTTTCTCTGACTGACTATGTTCTGATCTATCCTTACAGTCATCTGGGCTGATGCTACCATCGTTCTGCCCTGAATTTAGGTTTGACTGATCCTGCAGCCCCACATTAACTTGATCTCTTAATTCCCCTATTTTCTGGTAGAGGTCATCCATCTTTGGGGTCATGAATTCCACAACATATGTCTTCTGGTTCTCCTCAATGTTCTCCAACATAACACCCAATTTATGTTGATCCCTTCTGGGTACCTCTTCTACAGAACTTGATTTGTCCCTTTTCACTATCTCTTCCCTACAGTCATCTATTTGTTTCCCAATTCTTTTCTAAGATTTTGTTCCATCTGCACAAAGTCATTGGCCATGCTTCCCTTAACTTCTCATATTTCCTTTTCTAAGCCACAAAACTTGCTTTTCATAGTGAGGGTTTGGTCTCCACAGCTCAAGGTAACCTCCTTATATGAGTCCACTTTGGCTATCACCTCCTCTAATCTGATATTAATTCCTGCAGATATTATTTCAGCATTCCTTTCTATGCCTTCTGATATGGATTGGGAGACCAACCCATGGACCTCATTCCTAACTAACTCCATTTCTTTTTCATTTTCTTCGATAAACTGCTCCACTTGAACCTTTAATGACTGCAGTCCCTGACAACCCTCTTGTTTGGTCACTTTCATAGATCTACACACTCCTTCTATCCTATCCTCTAATGATGCAAACCTATTCTTACACTCTATATTGGATTTTTCTATTCTAGTTTCCAAGTATGATCATTCGGCTGTTGCTTTCAATAGTGTTATCTATTTCTGCTTTGAGATCTTCCCTCAACCTTTCCATACCCTGGTTACTATCTTCACTTAAATTGACTACACCCTTCTCCATCTTCTGTTCAAAACTTTTACGACCTTCTTCCATACTTTTAAACATCTGCATTATCATTTCCATCTCTGATGGTGCTTGCTTTGCCATCTGAGTCTGGCCAACTTCTGGCTCTTCATCCACTTCCACACTTGAGACATTATTGCTACTAACTTTAGAGGTATCTTCCTCTACTTCTTCTCTTCCTTTTTTGTTTTTTATAGGAAATCTCCCTATCATCTTCTTCAGTATAAAAACTATCACTGATCCCTGGAATTGGGACACCTTCCTCTTCCATAACCTCCTCAGTAGTATTGTTTAGTTCACTCATTTTTTTTAAAAAACTATATAAAATATATCCCATCTGTGCTTCCCTGACCACCAAAAACCTACACATCCTCTCTTTGTCTGACACCTATCTTTGACTGACTGATTTGCTTTTCACCTTATCATGCATTACAAATACAAAAAAAATATTTAATATCATTTGATGAAACACACATCAAACAATCTATATAGGGCATGTCTGTCTGCAATAACCCAAATTATACATACATCCATTCTCCTAGAAATCTGACAGATATTGACAGTCCACAGAATGACTAGCAGTTCAGAATCTTGAGATAAATAAAAGAATTCAGTCACAGCACTATAATCACACAATGCATGACGAGCTCTCAGAAGATCAACCCAATTCGATCACTTTTAACTATGACAACCCTTGATTAATTGATGCAAACTATGTCGCAATAAAAGAAGTATTTTAAGTCTTAGGGGCTAAAGTAGATAAACTATGCATTGTTCTCTCTCTTGCTTTCTTATGTGGCAAGTATCAAAGAATGCCCTGCTTATTTTAGGCTACAGAAAACTAAGCCTTGCTGTCTCTCTTGGAGACTTATAGGCTGATATCATGGCAGGACTGCTGTTAACTGCTTCATGATAAAATAAGGAAAACTTATAAATTGGATTGGTGCAATGAGTGGGTTTGATCATTCATGGGTTACACAAATACATAGCATTCTCAAGGCAATGACAGAACTCTCCACTCATCATCAAAACTGCAATGTAACCAACCAAACTCCAACAATCAACCATCCAATTCAACCTCCAAAATCATAGACTTTTTTTACAAAATAAACTCCTCAAACACACATGACACTAGTATTCCATAATTCATCACTATTACTATGCCTATCCTATTTGGAAATAAATTATTCTAATATTTCAAAAAAATCTATCATTTATTTCAACACTATCTTAAGTTGTGATATACATCTATTTTCAAAATTGATAAAAACAAAACTAAGTTGTTTTATGGCAGTCCCCATTTTATCATCATCAATAAAAAATAAATCCTAGTAAACATCATCACACAAATCTAAAACCAGACTATATGGCCAAGACAATTTTGTAAGACAAAAAAAAATTACTAAAAAAAATTTTTTTAACAAAAAATTTCGCTTTTTTAAACACACATCTGCCATCATTCTATAGACTCCCTTTTATTTAAGGTATATGGTAAAATATCAAACCCCAGTTCGGCATCTTAGTAACATCATTAAAAGATGATCAAATGTCATTTTAACATAATTAAAAGATCAATAAGATCCAAATTTAAAATTATATTAAAATGTCAAATATTCAAATATTATAACTTAATAAACAAAAAAGAATTGTAGCTTTTTATTTCATATCAAAAAGAAAAGAATTATTTAACCTGAGTAGTGGTTATTAAGCAAAAGATCAGACTGAGTTATCAATCATATTATGTGTCATTGGATTAAACAAAACATATTTCTATAATTAGATTTCTCAAGATATCACAATATCAATAATTATAAACAAATTATTAAGAACAAACTACTATAACTCAGGTATATAGAAACCAAGTGAGATGAGTACACTAGTAACTCAATAAAATATCTTCTCAGGTATAACGACAGTAGTTTTTATCAACTTTCATTTCTTGGTTGGATCTCAAGTGCATGTCTAAGTGAACAACAAGTGAATATGGTCTATCTGGGTGCCACTAGGTTAGCTGGACCTAGTCAAAATTATATTTATAACTTTTTCACATGTACCAAATTTTAATCTCTTTGGTACCTATTTCTTACAAAATGTATGATTTTGATTTTAGACCAATAGTGCTGTATGCAATAATATTTATGTAAACACCTAGGTAACATAAATCAACCTTAAACTAAAGTTGAATATATAAAATTCATTAGACAGAAATCATTTCTTAGATCTTAACATAACAAATGTGTTTCAATATTTTTTATATGTTTTACTAGCTCAGATAATATTATTAATTTAGGATGGCAATTCACTCATCCTTGCATGAAATAGATGATGGGATGGTGGTTATAATAAAATTAAGAAATCACTAAATACTATGAAATCAATATTTATTTAAGACCTTTAAACATTTAAACAGCTCATTAATTAAAATGTGATGATGACGATGATGATAATGATAACGATAATAGTTTCAACCACAGCTTTATGTCTAAGCCTAATCATAAAACTTAATTGTTATAAAGAAATTCATAATTATTGCTTAATTTTAGTATATCTAATTAAATCTTAAATAATCAATATCAACCATTGATGATGAATGATCACAACAAATAAAGACTATTTATCAATAAAATATATACACCTCATTTAATTAAACCAAAATTTTATATGAAATAATACTGAGAACAATAATTGATTATCTGGCAATCATAATGTTAATTTTGAATTCATCCCCCTTTCAACCACAGCTTTAGGACTAAGCCTAATCATAAAACTTAATTGTTATAAAGAAATTCATAATTATTGCTTAATTTTAGTATATCTAATTAAATCTTAAATAATCAATATCAACCATTGATGATGAATGATCACAACAAATAAAGACTATTTATCAATAAAATATATACACCTCATTTAATTAAACTAAAATTTTATATGAAATAATACTGAGAACAATAATTGATTATCTGGCAATCATAATGTTAATGTTGAATTCTTCCCCCTTTTCCATCAAAAATATATTCATAAATTTTGATACTAAGTTTGCTAACGTTTTGGATTCACAAGAAAATATTTCATAAGAAAAAAAATATTCACTCTTTTTTTCCTTCCTTTCTTTTTCACACACATACTTTTATAATCTAACATGTAAAGTAGAATGATTAATAATAAGTGTTAGTAGAATTGGCAAGAGCAAGTTTTTTAGAAACAAGTTTTATATCATTTCTCCCCCTCCTTCCAATGCGCTGAAATGCTATATTTTCCTAAAACAAAATAATCTAATATTTCCAATGTTATATGCCGATCATTCTCACACACACCCAACCACACATGTAAACAAGTTAATATATTTCTGTGTATGTGTATGTTTTATGCCCATAATAACCCAATATTATTTAAAAACCAAAACAATAATCCCCAAAAAAATTTACATATTAATAACATTTCATAACTTTAGGTTAATAGACAATCATAATTTTAGTACATATAAAATCATTAATGAAACTTATGTTTATCATTATTAAGAAATTCTTGGTTTCATTTGATCCTGATTGTTTTAAAAGTTCTTTAAACAAAAATATACAACTTTATTGCTAAAGTTTTACTAAGTCTCTGATATCATAAAGAAAACATAAAAAAAAAATTCATATTACCAGTTCCATTCTTTGGCCATGACTTCCAATGATTCAAATTTATTTTGTTCAATGTCTATTTTTGGCAGCAACAATTTCCATCTTTCTTTGGAACAATCTCTTTCTTGAGGTGTATAATTATTTGATGATAATGATTCTATTGAGGTTATTTGCTTTAGTGGACAATTTGGAAATCATTATATTAACTCTTCTTCTCTTCCTGTCGAGCATGATTATTTTAGTGGATGAAGTACAACAGTTGTTTTCATATTTACAATTTTTCTTGGGTTTAAACTTAGTTACTGGAACAATTAGTCAGACTTGATGATTTAATATTTATCAGTAGATTACTCTTTTTCTGATCACCTTCCAATGCAGGTGAATGTTTTCTTCTTTCTATTTAAAAACATCTTATTTCTCTCTTTCAGTTGAAAGGTGTAGAGTATTATTTTTCAGAAAAGACATCTTTTTTTTTCCTATATGATGTGCTAGTTGATGATGACTCAGGGAATTTTCCTAGACAAAATATATCTATTTTAACCTGCCATGCTGTTTTTCATCTTCACAAAAAAAAGTTTATATTAAATATGATTTTTAGAATTGATCTCTGCTGAATGAAAAATGCTTGTCTCTTAGTTTCAAGATTTTAGAATTCTCTATAACAAATCAACTGATTTTCCAGACTGCTTTTATATCCAATTTTTTCCCTATTTTTGGCCACCTATTTTAATTAAATTTATAACTTATTTTCAACCAAATCGTTTTTTAGTTGAATAGTATGAAAAATCTCACTATCCTGATTTTTAGACAAACTTTTGTTTTGAAGGAAAAAAAATAGACTTAATCCTTTTTCTTCACATATGTAACACCTAAATTTTGAGCTTCTTTCTTTTGATCTTAAGATGAGACATTTTTAAAATTAGACTTCTCACATCTTCTAGAGTTTTAACAGAAAACAACCAATCTTTATAAAAACAAAATTGTTGAGTAAGAAAAAAAAATAATAGAACAGATTTCTTCTTTTTCTCTCAATATTTAATAAATGTAGATATATTTATGCGATGTAACACACACACATACCATCATTCAAATCATGTATAACTGACCTTAAATAATCTAATTGCTAGCTTAGTAATTATAACCCTAACATTTAAAATTAAATCCTTAGCTTTTAAATCCAAATTACAATTATAGAAAAGCAAAAATAGAAGTATAGAATAAGATATTAAAATTTAGCCAGTGTAGGTTAGTTTTAAAGAAAGTTAATATGTGTGATTTAAAATGACCAACTAAATAGCTTTTATAACACACTTCCTATTATATATGTGTTATTACTTTACTTTTTAACAAAAAAAAGAAATATTGAATATTTAAATGTGTGTATTACTCTTTTTGAGTTTTCTATCAACACACAAACAAATAAAGAATATAACTGTTGCCCCACTCTCTATCTGTCTTCAACTTTTAAAACTGGATCTTGTAGGGTTTGAACTTGGATGCCCTACAGCTTCATTTCCTATATAAAAATGTGATGATGATTTTTGTTCCACATTTTCTTTCATGCACATTGCTACAAATTTAGCTAATGACTAAATTGTAATGGCACAACATATATACATATTAAATTGGTTTAAATTATATATTTATGTTCATTTTAGTCTCACTCTACTTAATTTATATTATTAATTGTATTGAAAATTTGTTGCAATAAAATGAAAATGTTTTGGATTTTTTTTACCAGTGCATTATAACATAACATAAAATCGTAATTGATGAAATTAATATCTTTGTATAGCCATCTTTGTTAAATAATATTGTATGAATTCTATGTTTTATTTATAGATAAGCAAATGATTTTAAATAACTTATTGTAAAGAAAAATTAATCAATGATACTTATAGAAAAACAGTCAAGAAGAAAGCAATACTTGATGATTGCAAAATAGTGAATATTTTATTGTTGACTTATTCTTATTTTTCTTGATAACAATAACCAGATATTTAAATAAAATCTTAAAATAAGAATTATTTCACTCAACTTGAACGTCTTAGGTCATAGTCAAAGCAATAGAAACATTTTATCAATATGTAAGGAGACACAATTATTATTTTATTATTTTATGCATATTCTAAAACTAACTACTAAACTAATGGATCTAATTTACTATCTAATTATTCTTAAGCAAATAATTTAGCATTATTTATTCAAAAACAAAAACCTTAAGCTCTCATTATCCAAAAGTTAAACATAATATTTCTTTACTATTACTTGTAGAATAGATTTTGGTGTATTATTTATCGACTATAGAAAACCTTTACATTTATCTATTCTAGAGCTATTTTCCAAGAGTTGAGAAATTAATTGACAACAGATAGAAATTGGGTCATAAATCCCAATATCCATTTGAATGAATTTGATTTTGCCTTTATTAGTGAAGATTGGGACTGAAAGCTGAAACTAATATATTAATATGCCTAGTAGTTTTTAATATTATTTAGACTAACATAGAATTTGAATGCAGACTTTCAAAATCCTTTCCAATATTCACTCCATCATATATGACCAATACCCATGACTACATACATATGTTTCATTTAAATATTGAAGATAAAATAAGTTTAAAGAATTTATAGAATTGAAGCAAAGATTCTGTCTTTAAAATAAAATAATAAAAAATATTTTAACCTTAAAAAAAAAGAGTGTTTTTAACAAAAATAAAATTACAAACAGATCCTTAAGGCAAAATAATCATTAAAAGGATTACTACAAAATAGATAATAATCAAGAAATAGAAACAAAAGACTTGCTTTTCCTGCCCAAGATATATATACACTGACGACAGAGGGAAAATGTACTTAACCACAGAACCAATGAACCAATGAAATGCCTATATGAAATATGTCAGATAGATCTGAGCAATTCTAGATAAGAAACTTCAGGTCTATAAAAGAAAAAATTCAAAAGAATTAGAAGATTAGCATTTTTGAATTTGTTTGTCATTGCTGAAAAAAAAGAAACTTAAAGAGTTATTGTCGCCATTACCAAAAATGTAATCTTTTTAATCGCGCTTCCCTTGGTTCAGCCGGCCGAAGACAGCTATCATATCCACGTATCCCAGGATTGAACCACTGGAACCATCTTTGTAAATTATTGTAAATGTTCATAATATCATCCACAAGATATGGTCATTGCATAAACTCAGATCTTCATCATGAAGTAACGAGCCCAGAGAAAGGAAAATATACATTATAAATGATAAAAATGAACTATAAACTCTTTTTAATTTAAAATCTCCTAACTTTAATTATCTTTAAATATGAATTATAGACATTTTCTCCTGATCAAATCTGAGCTTTATTTTTATAAACTTTGCAATTTTCTAAAATTTAAACGTAATCTTTTAAAATATGTATTATATTTTTTTTATTTATGTTTAGTATAAGATCTGTTTGTAATAGGGTAGAAGATTGTGATTGCAAACATAAATTTAAAGATAAAATTGAACATGTATCATTATTTGTGCATTATTAGATTTTAAAAATAGGTAAAATGTATTATTTGATGTTAAAATATGGTAAATTCAATGTGCGATTTTTAAAATAAGTTTAATACCTTAAACCAAATATTTTTGTTAAAGTTTAAATTAAATTTATTAAATTGACTTAAATATAAGTTGGGTGCAGATGTTTGCTTAGACTCATTTAAGTATATGTTAGTTTAAAGGAGTTTTCATTTCAGATTGGTTGTTTCATAGTTGTCTCAATGCTGGTTGAAGACTATATGGATGTTTATATTAAGGTAATGTGGGGTGTGTTAGCATACATGACAACATGACCAACTGAATGCATGACCCCAAAGATATAATCATTGTGTTGAAATGGATGTGGAATACTTCCCATGGCATTGAGCTCTTTTAGTTCTATGGATAGAGACTGGATGTCAGCAAAATCGACCACTCTCCCATCCATATGTAGTATTTCTCTTTAACATTTTATATACATGATTCCTATGCCAGACAGATAAACATTTCTGTACTGGACGATGATCATTTCTTTAAATAATATCACAATGCAGATGCTCCTGTCTGCGTAGTTTTATGCTAACATGTTCACATTGCATTGATTGCAAAAAATATATATATATATATATATATATATATATATATATATATATATATATATATATATATATATATATATATATATATATATATATATATATATATATATATTGTACCAGTCAAAACTCATTTATTCTTCTAACATGAGCTGGAACTCACAAACTGTACTTCAAACCCAGTCAAGCCTGAGATTTATGTCAAAGACCAGCCTGAATTCAAACCCACTCTCCAAGCCCCAGATCTAACATCTAATAAATAGCATAACAATGATGGCACATGAGAATTAATTTTAATCTGGCCCACTAGCAAAGCATGAAAAGAAAATGAGACATATATTAACTGTGAGTAAACTAAAATATACATAAGCATGGCTGTAATAAGTGGAAGTGGAAAAAAAGAAATTCGAACTACTCAAATAAGTTAGACAATAAAATATAGTTTAATATAATGACAAATTATTTATATACATTTATAAATTAAGTAAATTAGTATGTGTGGGAATGAGCAAGCAGTAGATAATTACATAGTGTCATTCATGCTATTATTTCTCATATGCTCTTTATTAGCTAAATGATATATTATAAATAAACACACATCTTTGGTGGGTCCAATATTAAGATGCCACTCAGTTATTAGAAAGAAGTTACATAAAATTGCTATTAACGCTTTGGGTTATGGTTCTGAAATGTGGTGACTAACATATGATTTAGGGGAGCATTCTGAGATTCACTGCAGATATAAATGCAAACTATTTTCCTGCCATTATGGTCGTCAAAATACATAAAATACATTTGACAATTTATTGAAAATTATTTTCATTAACATTTACGAGAAGAACTCTTTATTTTTCCCCAAGGCATATAGATACTCTTAAATACCGAAATAAGTTATGATGGTGGGACTGTATAAGACTGAAATAAAATAGAAGAAGTTGGCATTTATATATATTTTAAGCAGAACACAATTTTTAATATTAGAGCATTAAATCTGGGTCATGAAGCAAAAGAAATAAATATATGAAGAAGTTTGCGGTCCTGACATTATAACCAAGAAATAACAGGAAAAGTTGTGCTGCTGGATGAAAGATGAAGTGGATGGGCATAGCATGTGCCAGACTTAGGGATCACCACCAGAGGACTTTTTATATGAAGAAATGGATGGGTATAGCATTGCAAGACTTAGGGATCACCACCAGAGGCATTTTATATGAAGGCATGAAAAGGAATCTATGGGTTCGAACTTGTTGCAACCCCCAGATTAAAACTAGAAGCACATAATATATTTATATGTGAAGATAGGCTAAATGTCAGTAATGCAGTAATGATACATGTCACTAAGGACATTGAATAAATTTTACTGCTTTAAAATAAATGACCTTTGTTTGAGTACTATAATTTAGATAAAAAATAAGCTATGCAGTTTAATATATATATATATATATATATATATATATATATATATATATATATATATATATATATATATATATATATATAGAGATATATATAGAGATAGAGAGAGAGAGAGAGAGAGAGAGAGAGAGATATTTTGATTTCATTTATTTAAAATAAACTTGAAGATTTTATTTAGCAAAGGAAACATTAAGATTTAGATTTCAAATTAATAAAAATATACATTAAGATTTGACCCCCTCCTTTTCAGCTATTTAAAATAAAACAATCCCACCTTCATTCATTTTACAATAAATGGAATATATAAGTACTTTATTTGATATTTTAAGAGTATGTAAAAGTAAGAAGACTGACAGTTATAAAAAATAATTATTGGGTCACTCTTTCAGAATTTAAAAAAAAACATTTAAAAAGATTTCAAAGTGTTAATTAGCTTGGGTTCTGGATTCACCCTGGGAAGAAAATCCAGAGTTAAACAAATACATTTTTATCATAAATAAAATGTTGACTCGTAAAACAATGTGGTGAGTATGTTAATTAATAACACATTATACTTTTAGGAGACATTAATAACCTTGATGCATAAAGGTTTACTGAAAAGAAAGAAAAGATTTTAGGAATTCAACTCATCAGATTATTTGAGATTGGCAAATTAATAATGAAAATAGACATATAAATTCAAGTAATAAATAAAGACCACACCAAAATTAAAGAAAGTTAGAGCATATGAGATAGGATTAAATTTATGAAAATCATTTAAGAGCAAATTACATTTACATATTTAAAAAAAAGGTAAAGTTAAATAACACATTAGAAGAAATCTTCATAGATGAGTTAGGCTAAATTTAGTTTGAGGTGACGGCTTGAAATGTTACCTTGCAATTTTAAGAGTCCAATTTAGTAGTGCACATGCACGGTGAATTGAAATGCAAGTTCTCCTGTGGAAGCAAGCTTCTATTAGCACCCTAAAGTTTTTAGGTTGGGCTTTTACTTTACTCTTGGGCTGCAGACTGGTATGGCCGTGGAATGTGATGACCCACCAGCACCGAGAAGAGTGGTTGATTTATTACTACATTATTTAAGTTTTAAGCGATGTGTAATATGTTTACAATCAGTTCTCTCAATAGTAGCTCTTCTCATCTGTCTCTCAAAATTCAGCCTTTTTATATTTTTTGTTTATCGTTTGGTTTTGCAGATGCAATAGTAAGATAACATCCAAAAATAAATTCAAATTTATTTCCAGATTAGAAATAGATTTGACAAAATGTTTATAACAAAAGTTTCTCTAATCTTAATCCTATTTTAAGTAAAAACTTTAATTAACAAATACCTTCCGCAGATTAAAACAATAGTGCTTCCAACCCTTTAATTATTTTTAGACAATTACTGCAGCATCTTCCATATTGGATTTTACAAAATATACAGTTTAAGAAAAAAACAAGCAATTTAAAAAGAAAAAGTTTTAAATAATGACATATAATAAAATATTTAAAACATCAATCTTTTGTTAGTAATTTTGCTCATATATATATATATATTTGAGCCGCACTTACGTATTTTAATAAAAAGAATTAATAATCATAAAATTAATAATAATAAAAATGTTAATTCAAAAGTTAAAATTTTATAATTTAGGTGTGCATCTCAAATGTATACATAAAATATATATACATGACAAAAGAAGCAGGATGGGATATAGGGTTTAAACACACGTTAGTAGATGAAACTATGAAGCTTAATCTTAAGCTAAGATTGACTGCTTCAATATATATATATATATATATATATATTAACTTGGAATCAAAGTGCATAGTTTAGGTAGCCTATCTATGCTCAACATTCTAAGATTAAAAATTAAATTAAAAAAAAAAAATCTAAAGCATATTTTTTTAGTAATTTATTTTTCAAATTTGTTATATATGTATATATATATATATATATATATACATATATATATATATTTATATATAAACTTATATACTGATATATATATATATATATATATATATATATATATATAAATCAGTGCTCAGTTTATATTAAAATAGCAACTTTTTAAATTATATTGGACAGTCTTAAATTATCTCAATCTTTCAACTCTTCACCAATTAATATTATTGATAATTAGATGTGAAATGGTCATAATATTTTCAATAATGTGGATCACTGAAAAATTGGAAGGTGAAAAAGATTGAAGGCAATTCATTAAAGTTTGAAGATTTTCTATCTTAATATAAACTGAGCACAGATTATATTTGTGTGGTAGATGATGATTTGGACCAACTACTAAGAACTGATTTAGCATAAAATACATATATTGGAGATCACTTATCTTTTTCACATGTATGTGGACATATGTATCAGCTATATAATAAAAAGGTGATATCTGAAGGAAACTTGAAAGTCTGTGTTCAAATCCTTTCTAATTGATTCTAAAGTTATGTAAATACTTTTTACTTGTATTCACATATTATTTAGGATTATAATCTGATTTTTTTTTAAAAAACCTGAGATTTCAAATCCAGATTAATTCACTTGCATAGATATATCAATGTAAGATCAGTTTTTATATAGTTTTAGACCTCAGTTCTATAAAAAATGTAAGTTGTTTGGACCATTTGGTTAGCAAAATAATATAATGTCATGAACTTTATGGGATCTCTCATATGATTCTATAAAAGCTTCCTCAAAACTATATACTATAGCATTGAGTTATTAATAGACATCAGATGTTATAGTGCTATAAAATCACCTGTATCCTTTACTTTTTCAATAAAGATTAATATTTAACACTGGAACTAGAATGCTTATGTTTAGGGAAATATATTAATAGGTCTTTAACTGGTCAGGAGTCAGTAGTAGTATCTCTTACTGTAAATTATTAAAAAAAAGTTACATTTTTTTTGTTATCTGTAATATTAGAATATGAGTATAATTTAATTTACTTAGAGTTTAGATGTAATTTTAGGGGATTTGAACACAGACTTTCAAGTTTCCTTTCAGCTACCCACACATGCAATAATGGTAAATGATCTCCAACATACATATTTTTGGTGAAGTAGCACTCGTCACATGGTCCACATCATCATCTCCAACACACATATATAAACACTGCTCAGTTTAAATTATAGCAGCAAATTTTCCAACTTTAATGGACAGGCTTCAATCTACTCCATGCTCAAATTCTTCAGCCATCTGTACCATAGAAAATCTGGTGAAGAAACATCAAATTCATTATGGATACCAATAGTATTGTCATGCCCTTGTTGACCTTTTTTAATATATATATATATATATAATAGTAATAATAACAAGTCAGATGTCACATGACTTATATATAGCTTGCACTTACAAATATGTAAAATTAAGAGCGTGCTAATAGCTCTAAACAAGCTTTTTTTTTATTTATGATAAATGCTACTACAAGAGAAGGCATTTATCATAAATAAAAAAAAAGCTTGTTTAGAGCTTAGCACGCTCTTAATTTTATATATATATATATTAAAGTGTAATTAAAAATATTGAATATAGAATATGATAAATGGAATAATAAAAAAATATCAAAAATTATAAATCTTTAATAGCAAACAATTATCGCACAATATTTCAAAAGTGTATAACATAAGATCTTTCTTGTATAGTAAAAAAAAAAAAAAACAACTTCAAAATATTTCAGGTTCATTAAATAAAATTCAGCATGCACAAAATATTGATAATATCTGATAGATATTTTTATGTACATAAACATTTTGAAGGCTAAATTTATAACAATTTTGTTAAATGCTAAATAATTTGTTTATCTTATTTATTATTAATTATATAATAAATAACAAAGGAGGTCATATGAAATTTAGAGAGATAGACCACTCAATAAGTAAAACTGATATTTGTTTACTTTTTCCAATTGGAATTAAATTAGGTACCTCTAAATTTTGATATTTCATTCCTAACTCCAGGTCAAATTGTTTAGAAAAAATAAGTCTTTTGAAATCAAATTAAATGTTGAAACACCATAAAGACTATCAGAACTCAATAATCTTTAAATTGATATAATGATTTTTGTTTTTTTACATTCCCCCCCCCCCTTTTTATAATAGATCAATAAATTACTTTTTTCTACTAGGATATTTTTTCAAAGAAGATAAGTTAGATAAAAAAAAAAAAAAAACATTCCATGAATAAAGCAACCTTTTTGTTACTAATTTAATTGCAATATATGCCAGGGTATTTTTTGGAATCAGTAGAATTATTGTTCTATAGGACTTTAAACAAGCAACTTTTAACTAATCTTGTAAAAGATACTTTATATGTAGTTATATATAACTATAAAGTTAATGATTTATAAATGGTAAAACATATTAATAATGATATTTTCTTTTATGAATTACTACTAATCTACACACCTTATTTCTTTTAATAATAAAATTAGAAAATCATCTTACTCAATGATATTTAACGCCAAGAAAGTAATTAGTTTTATAATTAATGAAAATCTGAAGAAAAAGTAACATATAATAGTTTAAGCAACTAATTTTATCAAACTTAATTTCTTTTTGTATTACAAAATAAAAGAATTGCATAGTTAGATAAATGAGAAATCTTTAAATAATTAAATCTTTGTTTGTAATAACTTTTTAAAAGCTTTATTATTTTAATGTTAAGAAAATTATTTGTATCGCACGCACATGTATTTTTGAAATATATTAACCACATTTACTCATGTATTATTAATATCATTATTGTATTGTTATTTCAGCTGGATCAGATCTAGGTAAAGAATCTTCTTTTTTATATAAATATAAATTAATAGATAGATAGATAGATAGATAGATAGATAGATAGATAGATAGATAGATAGATAGATAGATAGATAGATAGATAGATAGATAGATAGATAGATAGATAGATAGATAGATAGATAGATAGATAGATAGATAGATAGATAGATAGATAGATAGATAGATAGATAGATAGATAGATAGATAGATAGATAGATAGATAGATAGATAGATAGATAGATAGATAGATAGATAGATAGATAGATAGATAGATAGATAGATAGATAGATAGATAGATAGATAGATAGATAGATAGATAGATAGATAGATAGATAGATAGATAGATAGATAGATAGATAGATAGATAGATAGATAGATAGATAGATAGATAGATAGATAGATAGATAGATATTAATTACAGTAAATAATTGTTTTCTTATCAATGGAAAATCTTGTAACTATAAATTTATTTTGAACTAAATAATAATAATACAACACCACACAAGAAAAGTAACCATTTAAAATTTTACAGACAATTTTGAATAATATATTTCAAAATTATATAATAAATAAGCAACGTATTAGCACTGCAATACACAATGTTTAGAAATTTATGCGATGTTTTGTTTGAATAAGATCAATAGATAAAGATTATGATTTAAATAGTTCATATATTTTTATGTATTATAATTTAATAATACTGATATTAATAATTTATTGAGCGCACATGCACACACAAGCGTATCAAAGTAATTAAGTGAGATTGTTTTGTAATTTTCAGTTAAATGCTATTTTACATGTGAATTAATATAAATTTTACAAATACTTTTTTTACTTCATATGTCAATTACAAACATAATAAAAATGTTAAAGTTTAATGATATTTATAAAGTACAGGTTGTTTCTAAAGCTCCAGTAAGCAGTAGTTGCTATTGGATTATAAATATTAACGTTAGTGGCTAGAAAACAATGATTTAATTCTGGGTACTATGATATTTTTCCTGCTATGACCTATTACTCAGGTGACATGTTCATCCAGTAATATTTATCCAAAGTGTTCATTTTTGATGACATGGCAACCAAAAATCCTGACACGACTAATCCATGTCAAATAAGTGGTCTCTTTTTATTTTAGAATATATTAAATGGTTTACTCTGCCATAGATGCTTCCACCATCCACAATATAATGCATCTCTCACATCATTTGTGTGTAATATGGTTTTATATTTAAAGATACATTTACTTTATATATTTGCATTTTGTTTTTGTTTGCTTTACTTTTTGATTTTTTTTTTTAATATTTAAAATATAACATTAAACTTGTAGCAAATTTGGCACATTATTTGTATGTATTTTTTATTTATTTAAAAATGCAGTGGTAAAAGTTGTTATATTTGTGTTTTTTTCCTTTATATAAATTTACAGCTAAAATTTGTTATATTTATGTGTTCATTTTGTTAAGATGATAATTAAAATATGAAGATAAGTTTACAGTTTGCCATTTTTTTAGGATAAAAAATAATGGAACTCTAAAACATTGTTATAACTCATCATTTAAAAATGTTTCAGAGTACTTTTTATATTTCTTCCATTTTTCCATAATGAATAAATCTCTCCACCATTGGAAAGTACTTTTTTTTTTAAATTTAAAGTTTGCTATTATGTGTGAAATATGATAGTGCAAATCGCCATAGTAGACAAATCGCCATAGTAGACTAGGAGGAAGAAGGATGGCTTCGATGATATGCAGTGTTGTACCAAAAAAAGCACAACTCACAAGTAGTTGTTTACTTAACATCACAATATCTTCTTCCATAATGAATATATGTCTCTATTATTTTTTTCAGATTTCAACTTTCATATTACACATGATGTGATGTATTACTTATGGTGACATATTCTAAGGTTGCAATTTATTTAAAATAACTCATCTACTAGGCCTGCAGATAAATTTTATCAATTAAGTTTACACCACATTCTCTAGAGGAATTATTTTAAATATATTGCAAACTTAGAGTAATAAATCATCTAAGTAATATGTCATAGCAGGAAGAATATCAAACTATGCAATTCTGTTAACCATTAACAGGTTGATATTTTCAGCAACATTTTTATTTTATAGTAATTCACAAAGCTTACAAATAAAAACATTCTAAAACAATCATATTTGAACTTTGCAAATATTGAATACATGCTTTATAATAAAAACAAAGGACATTTTCATAAGCAGAAAGAAAAACATCTAAATGAGTGATTTCAAAAAATGAATGAAATCTTCTATGATTACAATTTATTTTTAAAATGAAAATGAATAAATGTTATCTCTCATAAATCTATAAATATTCTAATTTAAAAGTATTTTATAATTTTTAGAATACCTCAAAAATCTTAATGTAGTATAAATAATTACAGATAATGGCACTATTCAAACAGTCTCATAAGGTGTAATTATTGTATTGGATATCATTTCATTTGTTAGCATTATGAACAAATTTATTAACTTCTACTTTTTAAAAATGAAACATGTACAGACAAAATTATAAAGTATACATGTATACTTTTGGTTTAAAATAATTATTATACAATTATTGGCTAGAATAATCAAATATTTAATACACTAAGAAAAATTCAAAAAATGGAAGCATGGATAAACATGTGGAGATAGAATTTGACATTTATGAAAGTGCCTGGAAATTACTGATCTCTTCAAATGTTTTTGTTTAATAAGTTAATATTCCCTACTTTACAGTATTATGATTCCTGAAGGAAACTTACACAATGTCATTTCTTATAATTGTAGAAGAAAAATCTAAAGTTTCATAACTATCATACCATTTCAGAAGTAAACAGCCATATTAAATCTCAATTCTGCTATGATGAAGATTAAAATCATGATACATTAATCCTATGGTGTTTTTGAATGTAAATATTATTTTAGATATCAAGAAATAAGAACAAAGATGTTGTTAAAGTTTTTTAAATCCCAGTTATGATAATAAAAAATAATGAGCAAATATCAAATGATGAAGGATTCATCTAATAAATAAAAAAGATCAGTATATTTTAGTATAATATTTTTTTCTGAACATTCCATGCAAAAAGGCAGGAAATTAAAAATTTCCACTATTACAATAGCATAAGCTCTGCCCTGACATGTACAGCCATTGTCTATTGCCAAGGCAGTAAAACATTTGACATTTTATGACCTTGCAGTTTCCAGTGTTGCAAAAACATGTTTATTTGCAAATTTATTATGGTTTTAATTTTTTTTTAAAAATAATTTGCACTATATTTATTAAATATCAAGAAATGTAAATGATTAATAACTTATTTCAACTTAAAATACTTTATTTGCAAAAGATAATGTTATATTCACAACTAATGTAAATATGGCTTGAAGCAAATTAGAAGACAAGCTATGACATAAACATCTACTTTATTCACGAGTAAAACAAATGTCAGAGAAAATATCATAATTTTGCAATAAAAAATCAAAAAATTTAATCATTTAAAGCATAATTCATTAGGTATAAGATAAATAAATAATTATTCATTTAAAAATAATAAAAATTAAGAAATATTTTGTTGATTTTATAACTGAAAACAATCTTTCTAGAAATGATGATACATAACATCTTTGTTTTGATTATATCCTCATTTTTTTAATATTTAAAGAAAAAAAAATGTAAAGATTTAAAATTTATTTCAGTAGTAAAAAAAAATATATCAAATAAAATCAAATTTGTTATTTTCTGATAAGTAATAATCATTTTATCATATATTTTATGTTGATGTGTGAGACAAAGAAAAATGTCAGAAATGCTGAAATGTATGAGGTGGGGTACTGAAATTTGGAGTGGTGAATGCCATTGCTTCAGAATTTTTATAAAAATCTAAACAATATTAATTAATTTGCTCTTTTAATTTAAAAACTCATTAAATAGTGTAAGCAATAGGAAAAAATATATGTTAAAATATGAAGCCTATCTTACTACATACAGAAATTATGCTGAAATTATTTGCACACATGATACCTTAAATTGAAAAAAAAAACTACAAACATAAAGGATAGGTTCAGAAAAATTTAAAAACTTTTTTCTTGAAATAAATTGTATAATTAAAAAATGCAGAGATTATTGTAACAAAATAAAAATAATCTATTGATCTTAAGGTATCAATTTTATTGAACAACCTAAATTATGAAATATTTTAAGAAATTTAATTTGCCAGAACATTTTAATCATCAATGAAAAATATCTATAAGAAATTAAAAGTTATAGTTATATAAAATATGTAATAAATAAATAAATAAATAAATAATAATAATAATAATAATAATAATAATAATAATAATAATAATAATAATAATAATAATAATAATAATAATAATAATAATAATAATAATAATAATAATAATAATAATAATAATAATAATAATAATAATAATAATGGAGTTAGCTATTATTAAAATTTATACAAGCAATGGTCAAATATTCAGTATAAAAATATTTCACCATCATATTGTTATATCCTAATACTTAATATAATAATCAATCTAAATAAGATTGAAACACAACTAATTATATTTACAATTATTTAATTGTCAACCTGGATTTTATTTCTTATTGAGATCTTTTCAAAATATAAACAATAAATTATGAAACTTTATACTTACCAAAAAATTGGGATAAACATGTAAATATAGTCAAAGGTCCAGCAAAATTAAGTGGAAAGTGAGCAATATTAGATAATTGGAAGATTTAAAAATTATAGTAAAATTGTGAATGAAAGCTTATAGAGGGGATGGGGTATTGATTTGTTTGTATAGATATATAAAAAAATTGAGTATATGTATTTGTATTGTTTTAAGATTTGTTATATATTTTTATTTTATTATTTTATAAATTTACATGTACAATGTTAATTATATTGGTTATGGTGAATAATGTCCAATAGGTGGAGCGAATGCAATTAATAGGTCATGTGATGAATAAAACTATATCTTGAAAAGATCTCAATAAGATATGAAAGCAGGTTGGCAATTAAATATTTTAAATATAATTAATTGTTTGTTTCAATCTTATTTATATTGATTATTGTATTAAATATACTTTCACTGATGCGGAACACAATATTTTGGAAGTCATATGTGAGCACAGGATTAAAAAAAGCATTAGACACAGATCATACTATATTTATAGCTAAACATTAAACATGTCTTATAATGCATTTATTGAAATAAATAAATAAAATATAAGATTGTAGATAAATGTAAAAAAAAAAATGATAAACTGTTATCACAGAAGCAGAAACTGCTTTAAAATAGATTGTGAGAGCAGAATCTTTGTCAACAGGTTTTGTGTTACTTGATCATTTATTAATAACAAATAATTTACATGTCAGAAATAATACAAAATCATTGACATTTCTGAATTATAGTCTGCAAAACATGAATATATGGGCATTTAAATATAAATTTAATATTAATTTTAAACTTGAAGCTACCTCTCGGGCCATTCATAAATACTCACAAAAGCAAAAAAAAAGTAGTTTATTAAAAAGATATAATGATTAAAAATAAAAGTGAACAATAGCATCAATACAATACAATTTGTCTATTATCATCATAATTAATGTATCAATAAATATCAAAATGATACATTAATTTGAAAATAATAACATTTATAGATATTTAGATGTCAATACCACCATATATTGATGACAAAATTTAATTTACCTTTCTAACAAATTATGCACACACACACATAAAATGTAAATTGAAACTGCTGGTTCCAGACTATTTTATATTTTTGCTCTTTTTATTTGTTTATTGTAATTACATTCTGCTAAGACAAATATTAAGAGGGACCTAACTGCCAAATTGATGCTTAATAATTTATACGGATTTGTTTAATACTTTTGTTTATCTAATTATGCTTCAAAATGTGAGTATATTCAACTATTAAATATTAAATATCAAAATTAAAATGGTGTTTGAATAATATGTTTTCTTTATAATTTGTATTTGAATAATGGTATTTTGTCAATAATATTTTATATGTTGATTTCTTTAGTTGTTAGCAACAATATCATCAACTTCTAAAACCTTTGTCTAATTTTTGTATTAGTCTATTACTTAAATCTGAGAACTATTATTTGTCAGTTTCATTTCCAGACACTTTCTATTGATAAAATATTAATCTAAAATATACAGAATTGTTTTTAATTCAGCTTCTAAAAAATGAATAATTTTAGATTCAAATTGGTTAAATGTAATGAAAAATTATAATTAATGTTAATAACTGATGAAAAATATAAGAAAAACATTTAAAAAATAGCCAGCACTAAAACAAAATAATTACATTTCAATCAATCTGTGTGATTTTATTCAGTCCTGTAGTGGTCAGTGTTATTCACTTTTCTTGAAGAGCAGTCACTTTCTGTCACTTATTTTACTTGTAAAATTTAAAATGTTTCAAATCAAACTTTATATTTCGATAAAGTAATGTAAAATGTTAATTATGAATGTAGAAAATTATGATAAATATATTTATTTATATTCAAAATCAATTACAATTGCATAAAACATTTTGTTTTGATTTATGACTTTGTCATTTAGAAATGCCTGTGGCACAATTTCCAGAGTTGGCAGCTATCCAATCAGAGAAAAAAGGCTGGCATACACACCAATGCACAGCAATGAAAATTGTTTTTTTTTCAAAATATATTGCATTATGTGGACTTTTTTTGAATTAAAATTGTTAATTTTGAATTTCCTATAAAATAAACCTAAAATGATCAATAGATGTGGCAAACTACACACAGAAACTGTAAATAACACAAATGAAAATTAAAATGGTACAAAATCTAAGCATATTTAACAGCAGAGTGGCTAATTATCAATGAATTTATAAATTAAATTATATGTGCTTATTCAAAACATTATCACAAATTAATCAGCTATGGTGATGCAATCTGTGTGACACATTATAATAATTTACTCCTGAAGTTAGGTGTGAAAATATCTGTTTTAAAAAACTGCTCTACTACAGATTATGAATTCATCATCTTTACTATATACTTTTTCTTGTGTTTTAGAAATTACTTGTTATAAAATTTAAAGCGAAATATATATGATCTTTATGTACTTTTCTACAAATTATATTTATAAATAGTTTGCTGAATATTAAAAAATAGTTTTGAAAAATTGTCTCATTTTTGCAAAATTTACTTTGTCAAAAATATTCAACATATATCTTTGTCTATTTAATTTGTCTACCATTTTCTAACTTTGTTTAGAGAAATATATCACACAATCTACTTATTGCATTTATAATCGACTTATTGTATTATAAATATTTAAATTTTGTGTTTGTTTAATTATATTTTATTATTATCATAGATTAGCATTACAAAGAAACTAAACTTTCCATACAGTAGTACCATCAGTGCAAGCCAGAGTAATAAATGGATGCAAGAAGGTTTGTGTATAAAATACCATTCTAGTACCTACTCATCCAATATCTTCAGACTAGTTTCCAACTTTTGGCTTTCATCTAGAGGAGCCATGGATCTGAGAGCATTGCACATAGATCTTAGGATCTAATGCAACCCTCCAGCAGCCACCTTTTATCTTGTTAGCTAACTATAAGGCTTTCAGTCCAAAATAAAAAAAAACACAATAATGTTTTCAATTCAAATATGATTTCTTGTATAGTACTATAAATCTAAACTCAGTTCAGCATCTATAGTTCTTGGTGCCTTTGGTCCTTTAATAACCAGAGTCACCATAATTCTATTTGGCAGGAATTGTTTTATAGCACCAAGCATTATACAATCACCATTTCTTATGCTTACATAGATGCTAAACCCATCATACAGTAGAATCACCAATGCAAGCCAGAGTAATCAATGGATACAAGAAGATTTGTGCAAAAAAATCCTATCTAGTGCCTACTGATCCAATATGCCACAATCTGGAAACTAGTCTCAGGATATTGGATAAGTGGCACTAGGTGGGTTTTTATCTGCAAACTTTCTTGCATCCATTGATTACTCTGGCTTGCATTGGTGGTACTACTGTATGGAGAGTTTAGCCTCTGTATAAACAGTTTATATAAGTATAAGAAATGGGTATCATGTGATGTTTAGTGGATTAAATCATTACTATTACTACTAGTGTAATTACTAGATTAGCTCTTCAATGAGTGCTAGATTAGCTCTTCAATGAGTGCTTTAAGTACCAAATTACTTCATCTTTGTGAGTAATTAACTGAAGTTTTATTAAGTCTGACAATTAATGTGGCCATTTACTTCAGAGATGGCAAAGTAGTTCTTCCATTTACATCTACCAACAATACTCTTTGCTTATTTGTAGGGATATTTTTGTAGATTTTAATTTTTAAAAGACCTAAACTATGAATTAATGTATATTAAATTTATTAATTCAATAAAAAAAACGGAATGGTCACTATTTTCCATATAGTAAAGTAAAGATCAAATGATATTTAAGCCAATCTACATATGGTTCTGTCTACCTGTCTTTCATGGTTATGTTTCTTTGTAATATAGTTTCTACAGCATTTGTAAGATTACTTTGAGGAAATTTCCAGAATAACAAAAAGTATTATTCTTTGCATAGTTTATTAAATACTTCTAATTATTGTACTAAATATGTGTGTAATAATTATCTAAAATCAAAAGACTACATGTATACATTTTCATTTTATTCATGTATGTTATATTTTTACATTGAAAATTTATAAATTTGATGTAATATTAACAAAGAAAACTACTGTTGGTTTAATTACCACAATTTATCACTATGATTGTGTAATTTTATTACAACACTGTGTTAGTATATTTTGAGATATTGTAATATATTGTAAAGCAACTTTAATATTTTAAAGCAGAATTGTATAGATTTATCAAAATTAACTTTGAGTCAACATATTGGTCTCTTATCCACTATTTAATGATAAAGCATCATTCGTTCTCCTTGCATTGACTGTTTATTATTTTAAAGTTTAATTATTTTTATAATGTTTTTTTTTTTAAAAATAAATTTCTAAAAAATCAAGTCCAATTTATTGAAATTTTAATAAGGAATGGAGTTTTTATTTTGAAATCAAAGGTTAATTAGAGACAAAAATTACCACTAAGGTTAACAAAAGAAAATATCAACCTGTTAAAGGGTTACATTAAACTGAAGCATATGTGATTGAGAAAATTTTATGAATTTAATAATTTGTAGCAGAAATTATCAAATACAAACATTTATTGTAACTTGGAATTAAAGAAGAAAATAGAATAATATTAGTGAAATATTAAAAAATAATCAGTAGATGATTTAAGAAACATTTATTTTAATCTAAAAACAGGCATATATTTTTAAATGTGTTTTTCTTTTCTCTTTTCACATTTATAAAGTACCATTGATGGCATTAAGATTATGAACCCATAAAAATGTCAAAAGAGCAAATAATATTTTTAATAAATTACTATTAATATCTTTAAAAAAAATGGAATATATACATTTTTTGGTAATCATGTTTTTAAAAAAAATTCATAAAATTTAGGCCAATAATTTATATAGCACTCATTGAAATTATATAACTAGATCTAAATAAAGGAGTTAATGAAAACAATGATTTTCTACTGAGTTTTGATAGGAATCTATTCAAACATACATTTGATAAAAAAATAGATCCAATTACTCAAGGCTTTTAATAGGCTTAAAAATGTACATGATAACATTCAATCCTTAAGCTAGCAACAATCTCAACCTGCAATGATAATTGATTATTATTAGTTTGCTTTTAGAACAGATTAATTTGCCTAATTAATTACTTTTGTTTAAACTTATTTGCATATTAATCACATTCCTTGTTTAAATTGCAATCTTTTGTGTCTATATAAATATATCAGATCATAGATAAAGATGGTATCACCTTTACTTACCATATTTGTTTTTCTGGCATTGCAATCAAACTTGGCAATCTTCAACATGGTTGGACATGCAGTAGTTATACAGACATTATTATTCAATAATCTAGTGATTGCTTTACCATAACTGGTTTCATTGATTCATGCAAGAATCTTTCATGAGTTTTCATTTAAAAAAAACATTTTGAATAAGGAAACCAGAATTGCTTTCATGAATCTTCAGCTAAAGGATATCTATTACCTCCTTTTTTGAAACTTTGAAAAAAAATAGCTTGTCTGCAAGAACATTTAATTTTTCTTTCCAGTACATGCTTTGATAAAATTTTCCAAAATGCACATCCATTGTGAATATATATCTGTAACAAAATCATTATCTATAATTTTAATAACTATGAAATTGATATTATAAACTTAATAAATTTTAAAATTATATTAACTAACATTTGCCCTAGTTGTATTTTCTCAATTGTCTAAACAAGAGTTAAAATCTCTTGCTATCTCCCTGGGTTTAGCCAGTACCAATCATCATCATAAGCATTAATATTTGATCACAGTAAATTAAATTTTCTTATAATTTGTATATGTATTTTTTATTATTGATGTGTGATGCATATTTTTAGTAATGCCCTATGTGATCAAAAGAAAGATAGAGTAACCACTACAATATATATGAAAGAAAAAAAATTATTTCAAAACATTTTTAATAACTTTATACTGGTTAATGTTTTATTTATATCCTAGGATTGAAAGTGTAAGAGTAATAAAGAAAATATCTACTCAAATTTTTGCTTATGCAGATATACTAATACATATTTGTTAGATATATTAGTATATAGGTATAGAAACATTATACATATACAAGTTTCGACCTGGCCTATGGAAAGGTCGTTTTTATAATTGATTGATTGAGCACATTTTTTTAAAGATTTAATGTAAATTAAACTTAAAATTTTAATATTATATAAATAAATGTGAAAAATTCACAATTAAAAACTTAAAAAAAATTTGGAAGAACCAAAATTGTTTGTTTATACTTCAGGAATGTACACAGTAGGATACATTTTTGACTTGCACACAATAAATTAATGTATTAATAAAGCTAAATTTAAATTATTAATTATACCTGTTATATTTAGTAAGTTATATCTATCTATCTATCTATCTATCTATCTATCTATCTATCTATCTATCTATCTATCTATCTATCTATCTATCTATCTATCTATCTATCTATCTATCTATCTATCTATCTATCTATCTATCTATCTATCTATCTATCTATCTATCTATCTATCTATCTATCTATCTATCTATCTATCTATCTATCTATCTATCTATCTATCTATCTATCTATCTATCTACCTGTCTGTCTGTCTATCTATCTATCTATCTATATATCTATCTATGAAATTCTATTTATTGACCAACCTATATATATATATATATATATATATATATATAGGTTGGTCAATAAATAGAATTTCATACATTTGGAGATTTGACAGCGTTAGATTTTATGTAATAAAAAAGATTATTTACTGGAACACCGTTTGAATAAAAAAAAAATTAAGAGGGCATTCTAGTAAAGCATCATGTTTAAACATATATTCATACAAGAGACAAATTATGGATTTTATTTATAAGAATGCTATAGTCTGCTTTTTTAATTTTCAGTTTAGATTTTTAGTTTGGATCTAATTCTTCAGCACTGAATTATTGTCATATGGCAGAAAAACTAATGTCTAAGTTTATAAACCATATTTCATAACAAAATATGTTTTCTTTTTTTTTTCAATATGTAAAACCTTTCCACTTTTATAATATATATTAATATGAAAGAGCTTTATAACTATGATTGTGAAAATATACTTTTAAAAATATACTAAATAAAAATAATCAAATAAGTCATCTCTTCATAATTTGTGTGATATTTTAGCACGGAGAGTGATACAATTGTACTTTAGGGACTTTTAAATATTTAAATTCATCATATTATCATTACAATAAAACAAATAACTTTTTTTTGATTTGATCATTATAGAAAGAATGTAAAAAAATAATCCTTTAAAAACGTTTTTATTCAACCTTTCTGGAACAAAGAAATTTTCAGGTTGAGCATTTCATAAACAATTTATTATTAACTACTTTTTCATATTTGTTAACTTGTATTTTTTTTTTTTCTATTTAAATTTATTTGTTCTATAAATTACTTCAAGCAGTAACATAAAATTTAATTTATTAATATTATTTATAACTATAAGCATTTTTGTTTGTAATTTTGTAGTATGTAATGTTTTAAACTTATTAATTTATAACAATTTAATCGCCGTACAAATCTAAAATGTTTTTAGTACATACACTAAATGTAAATGTTTAATATTATAATTTTTATTAATAATAGTAAAATTTATAATAAGGACGGAAGTCTTTTGTCATTTTCTTTTGTTTGCATACTCATATATATATATAACTTCAGAATTAATTATTATTTATTTTACAAACATAAATAAGACAGTTTGTCTAGAAAAAGTCACTTAAAAATACTGAACTCAGAATAGAATAGAATGAATATATAAAAAAAGTATCAGAAGTTAAGTGCATGACTAATTTATAAAATAAATATAACAAGTTTATGTTCATTATCTAAAAAAATATATCATAAAATCTTATTCAATAAAATAGAATAGAGTTATAAAAAGAAAATCATGACTACTACAGAATTTGTTTAGGTTGTCGAATTCGTGGATAAAAATGTCATAATATTTACAAATATTTAAAGAGACTAGTGAGGTATTAGGACAATAACTTTTATTTTGATAATTATAATCCCATTGGTAAAAAATTAATAGACATACAACGATACATATAAACAGATAGATAGAATGATAAATAAAAAGATAGATGAATAGATAAATGAAAAGATAGATAGTCAGTCATATAGATAGATAAAGAGGTAGATGGATAGATTGTTATATCATTCATTTTGTTGATAATTTAAAAAAATGCAAAATTCAGTAAAGAAATCTATCAAATCAAAAAGAATATATATAATAAACCCACATACATTATATATATATATTGTAACGATCCGGAGAATGTGACTTAACGTAAACTGCACTACAGGGCGCCATCTAGGCATTTGAACCTAGAAAAATTTATAAAGTAGGAAGATACGTAAGTAAAAAAAAAAATTTTTTTTTAAATATTTTGGTTCCGGTCGTTAGCCTATGTCACTAGCTCAGTGGAATAGCAGAGATTAAATAATATAAGATCTTATCTAATTAGATTTCAACATTAAAAAATAAATAAAATAAGCCACTGCCAGTAATTAACATACAAACATTTATTTATGCACATATATATATAAGATTTAAAATTATTTTAGTATTAGTTTACATTTTAACATTTAACATTATTTTTAACTTTGATTTTGATTTTAATTTACCTTTAATTACTATTATATTCTAATTTTACATTTTAATTAAGTTCGCACAGATGGGATTATAAAAGCTTGTTATAATAAGTTGCTATAGATCGGTTACATAGATTACACGGTTAAAAACATTCCAAAGTAAACCTAAGCGATCAAAATATAAAATTATTGATTACTGACAATTGCGGAGGGAAATTTATATGTAACCCAATAGTATTCACCATAAGATACTTGCATTGTCACCAATAACTTAAAAGGCATCCGAATAAATACATTTTAGATACTCACCGTAAGGTATCATTATTTATCGAATGTCTATATATTTTGATCAAATATGAAACGCAAAACATAGTTAACCGATAAACAATCCATGCAAGCGTCTATAAACAACTTAAATTTAATGCATTTTTATTTAGGGTCGAGCATGAATACTACATAGATTTGCATTGAAATTAAAATATTCTATCCCTATTTAACCTTAGGCTAAAATTCAGAGTCAAACTGGCATCAATTCATCTGATATATCGATGTATTCAATGTAATAAAATACGACAGCACAAAAGGTTAAAAGAAGAAATTGCCTCTTATGAGATAGGAATATTACATCTATCTCTAAAGAAGAGCAATAAAACAAAAAACTCCATAGAAAGGAACTGCGGTATCCGACTTATAATTCCTTCCATAGGCAAACGGAAGTGTGCGGCGTATGAAGCGATTCTGCCCGTGGCGAATCAATATTACATCTACTAATCACACCAATATATCCAATCCATTGACCCAATTTAACCACGAAACAAATAACCTAAGATTACCCTCTCCTAATATAACTTTACAAATCTATACAGCCATTCACGCCCGACTTAAGTTTAACATTTTTATAATTAATTTAACGGAAAACAAAAATCATAATAAAACTTAAAGAACAAAAAATAAATAAATGGAAATGATTTTACAAAATAAATACATTAAATAAAATTATAACTAATTAATAAATAATGTTGGTCAGATAGAATAATATTGCAATTATTTAAATCTGGAAAGTTTTTAATTTACTGTTCATAAATTTTAAAGTTCTTACGGTTATTTAAATAGTTCATCTTCATATATTCCTTGCCATTTGAACGTGAATTCCCACATCGTTCGAAGATTGGTATCCTGTTGGCCGATTTATTTATCCATCCGGAGATTTTTTAGTGTAGTTGGTCCTCAATGTAGAAACGATGGCTCATTTTTCTTCCTTTCTTAACAGAACTGAAGGGATTGAAACTGTGCGTCTTTTTCAATCCCCTCAGCACTAACACCTAGCTGTTACATCGTAATACTCATCAATAACTAGTCACTAACTAATAATTTCCAAATTTTTTCCTTTTATACGTATTCGAAGGATTGACTTAACATTACGTCATCAATGAGATGATCCTTTTCGTTGAGGTCCGATTTCCAAATGGATTTATTTCATTTGCTGAAAGTTTCTATTGTTTTCTTATCTGACCGGTGTTTTTACATTTAAATGCCAAGGCTGGTTTACATTTAACTAATTAACAATCATTTCCATTTCTGATTAATTAACCTGTTTTCTAAATCAAAAATATGTTTAAAGATAAATTTAAAGATATAATTTTATCTCCAAATCTTTTTAAAATTTAGTTTTAAAATACTTTTTCTTTAATAAATTTTTATTTTAATAATTTTTCATTATCTGTGCGATTTAATATATAAGAGTTTAAGTTGATATTTAATTTCAATTTTTAATTCTTAAAGAAAATTTTTAAATGCGAACTTTTTAATTTACTTTCATGTTTAATAAATAAAAAAAAAACAATGTAACGAACGTCTGTGCTCGTTACATATCAGTAAAGTTACTTTAAAAAAAAAGATCAAAAAAAAATATTTTACTTAGGGTTAGTAATTACGGTACACGATTGACAAAGACATTTACAAAACATCCGGTTAATAATTTTACAAAAAGACTATATACAAAAAGAAAAATGTTTACTATCGTTTTCCAAGGACCATTTACGTTCACCTCCTCCCGACCAGAGTTCTAACTTTTTTTTTTTATCCATTTTATTTTTACACACGGCATGACAAGCAAATTTTATAAATTATTTATTTAAATAAGGTTGCATTGAGATAAATATGTTTTAAGAAATAATGGGTTTAAATGTCTATATATATATATATATATATATATATATATATATATATATATATATATATATATATGCACATAAAAATTAACAATACATAAAAAAATATAAAGACATATTTGATTAAGAGTAAAGAATTTAATAAAAATATAACTTTTATTACATGCCACATTCAAATTATTTTTTGAAAGATTATTTAATTATGAAAATGATTTTTCTCAATGATTTAGAACTGGATCATACAGGAATTATTTTTATAAAACGTTTTTAATGTATAGTAACAGTGCACATTGCAATATTGTTCCAGTTTAATCCATTTAGACAATTTGAAATAATGATTTATATGAGAGAATAAATCTGTACCATGACAGTATATCAAACATACATTTTAAATTTTTATCAACATTGGTAAAAATTTATTTTGAAATTAATATATCAGTCTCCTGGAATATGACATTTAATAATTACTAGATTAATAAACAGCAATAAAAATGGATTGCCATAGACAAACTCACTTAGATAATGAATAAATAGCATCCTAAATGTTAAACTAAGGATGAAGAATAGAATGAATCCAACTATTATTGAATTTTTTACTGTATATAAACTAGATTTCACCAAATAGAGTGAAATTATTACAACAGCCACCTGAAATATATGACCTTTAATAATTATTAGATTAATAATCAACTATTTAAGAATGGAGACAAAACCTCTTTTTTTAATAACCATGTTTTAGCAATTTAATAGAATTTAATAAATTTAAATGTGAAATTAATATAATTAATGTCAATTAGTAGATTGTCAATTAATAATACTTGATAGTTTTCTGGCAACAATAAAATGCAAAACATTATCTATGTTTATATGGATACAATGTTTTTATTTCTATGTTTTATTATAATAACAATTCATGAAAATATTTAATTCAACACATACGACTCTCTGGAGAAATTTGAATATTACTTGCAGAGTGTTAAGAAAAATGATATTATTTTACATTCACACACCCATAGAAATAGCTTTCTTGGTTTAAATACATTTTACAACTTGGGTTTGAAGTAAAAGAGGACCTCTTTTACTTCAACAAAAAACTCCAACAAAAGAGCTATTATAGGTTAATAGAAAAACAGTTTAGCCTCAGGGAGATTGTGAATTAGTAGCAGTTAATAATTTCCTGGCAATAACAAAAGACAAAATGTTACCTATTTACATGCATATATTCTCTTTATATATATATATATATATATATATATATATATATATATATATATATATATATATATATATATATATATATATATATATATATATATATATATATATATATATATGAAAAGAAAGTTACCATTAATACTAACTGAAATAATCATATAGATATATATAAACCATTATGCAATTACAAATATTTAAGATTTGCTTATTTAAAATTTCATGCTCTGTGTTTAAGTTGGTTTATATTTGAATATTTAACATCGTTTAGCGTACAACTTCAAAGTGGTATCATTTTGAAGTTCGCTATTATTGAGATATAGATTTTTAACACAGGGCATTTCTGGATATTTGTAATTGTAGAATAGCTTATATATTTTATATATGTATAATACAAATATGATATCTGTTAATTAAAAAAACCAATTGAAATAACAATAAAATAATAAATATAATGTCATTTAACCATTATAAACAGTCTTTCATTCAACAGAAATACTTTCAATTAATTCCTTAACTCTTCTCAACTGCTGTTAAATTAAAAAAACAAAATGGAAGTAAACATTATCAACTCAAATCCTATGAATCGTAAATTTAACATTAGCAGCTTGTCTATTAATTATATTCATTTTATTTCTATTTATTAAAATTTCTTTCTTAATTTTTTATTATTATGGTTTCTATCTTCATAAAGAATCTTAACACTTTTAATATCAAACTTAAATTTGTATTTACATGCCTTTCATGATCCAAATAAATGGATGCAAACATTAAATCTTTGTTATGGTTCCTTTCCCAATCCTTGTATAAGAATTCATGCTCTTTTAATCATTTTGAATACTTTACTGTGATTAATCTATATATGATAACACACATCCACAAAACATTTCATATACAACATTACTTTTCTGCTTGACAGGTATGACATTCATATTCTTGATATTTTGTTCAACATTTGATATGATATTTAATCAGAGCATGAGGAAGATTGTTTTTTTCTTCTTATTTATATATTCTTTTTCTTTTTCATTTATATTTGTAATAATTTATCTAAATATTTTTAATGTCCACAATTGAAAAAAAGGTTATTATTTACTTTATAGAAACAGCTGAGCACAGTTTTGTTATGCCATGATTCTGGTATATTACACTAAAAGCACATTCAATTGGATCTAAAAAGTATATAATAAATTTTTTTCAGTTGCAGACATTTAAAATATTTTGCTAATTTATTCTTAAAATAAAATTGTGATATTAACTCACTACAATTGTTTTATATGTAATTAATGTGCCTTTCAGTGGTAGTATATGACAGAAAATATTAAAGGAAAAAGTGATATTTCTCTATCTTTGCTTTCCTTCATATGGCAAATATAAAATTTCTCTCATTTTTAATTTTAAAAACGATGATTTAAATTCCTATATCATGCAATAAACAAGAATATACAGTGCTAAATATTCATATGTAACCATTTTGAGATTAACTTATTGAAAGTGTTATATACAAATTAATATCTCTTCCAGAATCAGCATATAATAATAAATTTTAAAGGTGAATTTTAAGACTTTTTTTAAAGCTTAATTTACTTTGATTTATATACATTATATGACAACTATAGTGAATATTATACTACAAATTTATTTATTATTTGTTGACTGTTTTGAACTATTCATCAAGGAATGTAACTTTTATACCACCAAATATGTGAATTATTTTATAAACCAAATTATAAATTGAAGACTTAAATGGTAAAAAATTACCTCTATTCTCATGAATGTTTAAATTTTTATTTTAATCAGACTTATAGATGTTTTAACCATAATTCCTTAATACATTTATGTTTATAACCCAATTCTATATAACCACACACAATTTGACTTCTTTAATTATAAACATTACTGCCAAAATTATTAACCTTTTAGTTTTACAATAAAATTTAATAAACACATTTATTATGAATAAAAAGGTTGATAGCTGTAGAGCCTTATCATATTTTTTAAATGTTTGTTTTTAATAAAATGACTACAACATAAAATATTATCAATATTATCAACTCTTAAATCTACAAATTTTAATTTAAAAACAAAAGTTTTCTCTCAGCAGTAATATTACTATTAGAATCAAAAACCTTCAATTCATCAAAAAAATCATCCAATTTATCTGACTGAATAACAAACACAAAATCGTCAACATAACTACAAATAACTTTAAAAAAAATTAATAGCATTATTAAGAACTCAATATAGGCACATCTTATTGGTAGAAATAATACATGCAATAATTTTTATTTTTATTTTTATAAAACACATTATTATACTTAAAATACATTGAATCCTCTAATAATAAAAATAAATTATGAATAAATTTAACATTATCAGCAAAAAAATATTAATGTTTCCCTAAGAAAGTACAAAAGACATTAATATTTTTTTAATCTATCAACTTTTTGATGTGTGTTTTCAATATCTTAACTTCCAAATACACAATCATTCTCTAATGCAAAAGCTTCAATGGTAAAATATTTAAAATTTAAAAAGAATTGTTGATTATAAATAACTTTTTCAAATAATTTAGGTAAAACATGAAACGCATTAAGTGATTTATAAACTAAAACACATTTTATCTCTAAAATTAGCTATACTCTTGCAAGGTTGCATCATAATAAAAAATAAAATGACAAATTCTAGAGTTAAAAATATCTACAACCACATCCATGCAAAAGATTGGGGAAAATGATAAAATGACTTCTTATTGGAAATTCATAAAAAGTTTGGGTGACAGAAATGACAAAACTCAGCAGAATCATGTGTTATCATTGGATCCCAAACTCAAGAATCACCATTCTGCCATTGCAGATAACCCAATATTGCATTGTATTAGTTAAAATGTTACCAATACTATAAATATTAGATTTAATAGATTGAAGATCAAAAACATTTTTATTATTTACTGGTAGTATTTACTAAGGCAATAAACCTCAAATCATGTGCACTTGAAAATGCAAAAGTTTGGACCTCTACAGGTCTTAACCACAAGCTTATGCCTTGGAAGAAAAGAGGTATAAATTCAAAAATTTACAATATCTTTATATGAAGAATGATTATAAAAATCTAGTGAATCTATGTTAAAATAAAATTCTCCATAGCTCTATGAAAATATTAAGTTCATCAATCTTTTGGAGTAAAAATATACATTATCAGGATTACCATGTTTGGAAAAGAAATTCTGAAGAAATGAATTGTTCCTATTTTCAGAGATAAACTGTTTGTAGCAAAATCACAATACATTTTTATTTAAAATACCCAACCATAAAGAGAATTTAATCTAAGACATATGCCTCATATCATATGACTCATCTTAATTATATAAGTAATATCAACATTATCAGTATATATTTATTAACAAAATTTCATATAGACCTATGCAAACAATAATATTATATTTTATTATTGACATCACAAAAATTCTATACATTATTAAGAACACCATAAGAAAATGTTTTTATTAACATTATTAGAATGTCTAAAGATCACACATCTAACTTAGAATAACAAAAATAAGGATAAAAGTGATCCAAATAATATAATGTTCAGATATTTTATGCACAACCTCAAATCCAATAGTAAAATTATTGTCATTAAAAGTAATTGCACTATTTTTTAGATTTATTGACTTTTTCTGCATTTAATAAAAATTATGATAACTAGGTTATGCTAATTTTAATATGATGATATTTGAAAAATTCTCTTGAGTTAATGCATAAAATGTGAAGATAAATATATTAAATGGCTTCAATTTCACTGACATCAATTACATATCGTTTTTGCTTTAAATAAACTATTACAAATAGCAGTACTTCTATAAAATTAGTAGATCAAATTATTCAGGAAACAGACTAGATTCAGAAAAGTTAAATATTTTTGATGCAATATATTGGTAAAAGAACAAACAGGTGTTACTGACATCATTGAAAAAAATTAAAAGACTGAAGTGGATTTTGGTTGGACATATTTCTAGAAAAGATGATAATAGATGGACAATTGAAATCTTAAACTGGAGTCCAAGAGATTGTAAAAGACCCAGAAAGAGACCACATGTTATATGGATGCATGGAATAAGAAATTGTGCAGGGGTGATGTGGAGAAGAGATGCTAATATATATATATATATATATATATATATATATATATATATATATATATATATATATAACAAATTATAAATTTTATAACTTGCTTATAGCTTGCATTTTATGATCACTAGATTGAGCTTTACCAATAGCCTACTATCAAGCTTTATTTACATAAATGCTGAGAGAGATAGAATTCAATATCTCTTTCAAATTGTCTCCAACCTTTAAACCATGGTTTTTCAAGCTAGTTGACTCATGTCAGTAAAGGATAGAAAAAACAAAAACTAGATTTAAACACCAACACTACTAACAACATTTATGAAACACCTTTCTATCATTTTGAAAACACAAAATTTTTCAGATACGTAAATATCTTCAAATCCAGTCAAACAAACTAGATAGCTACATGAGTCTGAATTCAGTTCAGTTTCACCATATAGTAAAAGCCTCTGCAATCTATATCATTGCAAAAACATTCAATGGTACATTGATGATAAACAAAACAAGTTATAAATTTCATAACTTGCTTATAGCTTGCATTTTATGATCACTAGATGGAGCATTACCAATACCCCACTATGAAGCTTTGTTTACATAAACGCTGAGAGAGATAGAATTCAATATTTCTTTCAAATTGTCTTCAACCTTTAATCCATGGTTTTTTGAGCTAGTTGACTCACATCAGTAAAAAATAGAAAAAACAAAAACTAGATTTGAACACCAACACTACTAACAACATTTATGAAACACCTTTCTATCAGTTTGAAAACACAATTTTTTTTCAGATACGTAAATATCTTCAAATCCAGTCAAACAAACTAGATAGCTACATGAGTCTGAATTCAGTTCAGTTTCACCATATAGTAAAAGCCTCTGCAATTTATATCATTGCAAAAAACCTTCAATGGTACATTTATGATAAACAAAACAAGTTATAAATTTCATAACTTGCTTATAGCTTGCATTTTATGATCACTAGATGGAGTTACAAACCACTATCAAGCTTTGTTTACATAATCACTGAGAGACATAGAATTCAATATCTCTTTCAAATTGTTGTCAACCTTTAAACCATGGTTTTGAGCTAGTTGGCTCATGTCAGTAAAGGATAGAAAGACCAGAAACTAGATTTAAGCATCAACTCTACTAACAGATTTATGAAACATGTTTCTATCAGTTAAAGCATGAAATTTTCAGATATATATTTAAACAGAAACAAACTAGATAGATATATGGGTCGATTTGTAGTATCATATAGTAAAAGTCTTAATCAAATGAAAATCTAAGGGAATTTATGTAAAAAACAAGTTATAAATTTCATAACTTGCTTATAGCTTGCATTTTATGATCACTAGATTCAGCTTTACTGATATCCCACTATCAAGCTTTGTTTACATAATCACTGAGAGAGATAGAATTTAATATCTCTTTCAAATTGCCTCCAAACTTTAAACCATGGTTTTGAGCTAGTTGGCTCATGTCAGTAAAAAGTATAAGAGAGAGAAACACAATGTAATAGCAAAAATTATATAATAAAAAATATTTTTTTTTCTCCAATGCATTCATTAGTATCTATTAAAATGATAAATTATTTTGTTCGTGTTCATATGTGCATGAGTTTTTTTCAAGAAATGTTTTTCTATAATGTGTTTATCTATTCTGTAGCAATATATAAATATGTTGTTACATTAATTTAAAATAAAATCTTAAAGTTCGCAAATAAAAATAAAATCTATTAAAAAAAAAAAACTAAACGCTAAAAGTAAAATGTTTGTTAAACGTATATATTCGCACAGATGCTAAACTTTAAAAATATTTTTTTTTATATAAATAAAAAAAGATATTTGAATGTATTTTTTTATAAAAAAAATACAAGATTTAAATATAAAAATATTTTAATAAAGAAATATCGTAAGTTAAAATAAAAACAGGTATTAATTAATTCCTGTAATCTGTAAATGGAAATGATAGTTTATTATTATCCAAAAGCTGTGTAATTAAAAAGACAGATGAAAAGTTAGATAAGAGAATGAAGAGAAATTAGCTTGACCAAGGAAGCACCAAGCCTCAGCCCGGACCCAAATGAAAAAAAAATGGAATAGTGATGTTTTTGTTCATGGAATCCATAGGAGGACTATAAAAAGGAGAAATACAGTTTTCCTGACAGTTTTTCTGGCTTGTTTTTGAGGGTCGTGATAGGACGCACATATCACACACTCTCTCTCTATTTTAAAAATGAACTGACTGTGATACCAAAATGAACCAGCTAATGCTACCTCTGGAACATCTGACCGGGTTATCAAATAAAGACTCCGTGGAAATTTACATCAAGAGCAGTGATTCTTCTACTGTAAGCTATTGACATGAACTCTAAAATTTAAAACTAATTAAGAACTTTCATTCAAGCTTATGAACTTCTGACTTTTAAGTTTAAAATCAATTGATAATGTTTAAAATTATATATGTTTTGCTTTGAAAAAAAAAACATTTCCATTTTATTATTTTTTTATTTGTATTAATACTTGTCATATAAATTATTTACATGCATGAAATTTAAAGTTGGGTATAGACATTGCATAGATTCATTAGCGGTTAATTATGTTGCTGTTTCATAGTCGATTGGAATATATAAATCATCATGTCACTGCGGTGTCTTATGATGAACACCATTGGTTTTTTTTATTCCCTATAGAATTGACATTATCGATGACTTTGTATTTTGATCGGTTATGTTTATTTTGGAATGTTTTTAACCATGGAATCTGTGTAGCCGATCTATACTCAACATTTTAAAACAAATTTTATAAAATTCATCTGTGCAGACATAATAAATGTTAAATTTAAGTCGGGCATGAATGGCTGTATAGATTTGTAAAGTTATATATAGTTTAAGGGAGGGTAATCTTAGGTTATTTGTTTCATAGTTGAATTAGCTCAATGGATTGGATATATTTGTGTAATTAGTAGATGTAGTATGAGATCTGCTATGGGCAGGTTTGCATATATAAACCACACCCTTTCTGTTTGCCTATGGATGGGTTTGTAAGTTGGCAAAGGACCGCAGTTCATTCCTATGGAGTTTTTTTGTTTATTGTTCTACTCACCAACAGATGTAGCATTCCTGTTGGTGGAGAGACAATGTCTTCTCTAACTCTACTTACTATTCTGATGTACATTTCTGACAGTATAGTATTTTGTGTTGTCGTATTTTCAGGCTACATTGATTACATAAATGTATCAGATGGATTTGCACCAGTTTGACTGTGAATTTTTTGGCCTAAGGTGAAATAAGGGATAGAACATTTTTCTTTTCAAATACAATCTATATAGTCTATTCATACTCGACTCACTAAATAAATATTAAACTCATTATTGAAATCTATTTAAATGTAAAATTAAAGATTAATATAAACATCTAAAATGTTAAACATGTTCCTCAAATTAGAATGATTTTATATGTGTGTAAATAAATATTTTTATGTGTTAATTTCTGGCAGTGGCTTTTATTTTTTTATATTTGAGATATAAAGTTATATTTTATAATCTCTGCTGTTCCACTGAGCTAGTGACTTGGGCTAATGATCTAAATATTTAAATAAAGTGGAATCTTAACAGCACGTATCTGCCTACTCTATAAATTTTCCTAGGTTTAAATGCCTAGATGGCACCTTATAGGGTGGATACGTTTACAGCTCCCATTCATTGACTGTACAACTGGCTACCCAACTTGGGCCGATCTTTAATAAACATGAGTGCCCTGAGAATTTTAAAAGTGAATCATGCCCGTAATATTTTTTTCTGAAATTAGTATAAATATATTTATTGTATTGACATGGAGTTACAGTTTGAAATTTTGCCTTAAAGGTACTGCCAGTAAGAAAAATTGCGCATATGTAAAGATAAATATGAGAAATAAAAAGTAATAAATAAAACATAATTAATAAATATAAATCATATTTTTTTTTAAAGAAAAAGTCTTGTTTAAAATCTAATCATTTAACATGCCTAAATAATACTTAAAAGTAGAAGAAAAGAAACTTGGAAGGGAGGGGGCAGAAATTTGGCTGGTAGTAAGGAATCATCAGTTAACATTTTTCAAATCATTATATTTGTGTGTAATTACTGTTTTGTCTTTAAAAAAAAAGTTATGTACTTTTGAAATTTTCATATATAATAAATTTGTGTAATGTAATTACTAATGCTAAGTAAAGTCTTTTTTTTTTCAATGTTTTTGTTTTTTTTGAGGAAGTTTACTGATATGTAATGATATATAAATACGTCATTACATTAATTTAAAATAAAATCTTAAAGTTCGCAAATAAAAATAAAATCTATTAAAAAAAAAAAACTAAACGCTAAAATTAAAATGTTTGTTAAACGTATATATTCGCACAGATGCTAAATTTTAAAAATATTTTTTTTTATATAAATAAAAAAAGGATATTTGAACGTATTTTTTTATAAAAAAAATACAAGATTTAAATATAAAAATATTTTAATAAAGAAATATCGTAAGTTAAAATAAAAACAGGTATTAATTAATTCCTGTAATCTGTAAATGGAAATGATTGTTTATTAATTATCCAAAAGCTGTGTAATTAAAATGTCAGATGAAAAGTTAGATAAGAGAATAAAGAGAAATTAGCTTGACTAATGGAAGCACCAAGCCTCAGCCCAAACCCAAATGAAAAAAATATGGAATAGTGACGTTTTTGTTCATGAAATCCATAGGAGGATTATAAAAAGGAGAAATACAGTTTTCCTGACAGTTTTTCCGGCTTGTTTTTGAGGGTCGTGATAGGATGCACATATCACACACTCTCTCTCTATTTTAAAAATGAACTGACTGTGATACCAAAATGAACCAGCTAATGCTACCTCTGGAACATCTGACTGGGTTTTCAAATAAAGACTCCATGGAAATTTACATCAAGAGCAGTGATTCTTCTACTGTAAGCTATTGACATGAACTCTAAAATTTAAAACTAATTAAGAACTTTCGTTCAAGCTTATGAACTTCTATCATCTGACTTTTAAGTTTAAAATCAATTGATAATGTTTAATATTTTATGTTTTGCTTTGAAAAAAAATCATTTCCATTTTTTTTATTTTTTTATTTGTATTAATACTTGTCATATAAATTATTTACATGTATGAAATTTAAAGTTGGGTATAGACATTGCATAGATTCATTAGCGGTTAATTATGTTGCTGTTTCATAGTCGATTGGAATATATAAGTCATCATATCACTGCAGTGTCTTATGATGAACACCTTTGGGTTTTTTTTGTATTCCCTATGCAATTGACCTTATTGATGACTTTGTATTTTGATCGGTTATGTTTATTTTGGAATGTTTTTAACCATGGAATCTGTGCAGCCGATCTATACTCAACATTTTAAAACAAATTTTATAAAATTCATCTGTGCGGACATAATAAATGTTAAATTTAAGTCGGGCATGAATGGCTGTATAGATTTGTAAAGTTATATATAGTTTAAGGGAGGGTAATCTTAGGTTATTCGTTTCGTAGTTGAATTAGCTCAATGGATTGGATATATTTGTGTAATTAGTAGATGTAGTATGAGATCTGCTATGCGTAGAATTGCATATATATGCCACACACTTTCTGTTTGCCTATGGATGGGTTTGTAAGTTGGCAAAGGACCTCAGTTCATTCCTATGGAGTTTTTTTGTTTATTGTTCTACTCGCCAACAGATGTAGCATTCCTGTTGGTGGAAATACAATGTCTTCTCTAACTCTACTTACTGTTCAGATGTACATTCCTGACAGTATAGTATTTTGTGTTGTCGTATTTTCATGCTACATTGAATACATAAATGTATCAGATGGATTGGTGCTGGTTTGACTGCAAATTTTTTCGCCTAAGGTGAAATAAGGGATAGGACATTTTTCTTTTCAAATACAATCTATATAGTCTATTCATACTTGCCTCACTAAATAAATATTTAACTCATTATTGAAATTTATTTAAATGTAAAATTAAAGATTAATATAAATATCTAAAATGTTAAACTTATTCCTCAAATTAGAATGATTTTATATGTGCGTAAATAAATATTTTTATGTGTTAATTTCTGGCAGTGGCTTTTATTTTTTTATATTTGAGATATAAAGTTATATTTTATAATCTCTGCAGTTCCATTGAGCTAGCGACTTGGACTAATGATCTAAATATTTAAATAAAGTGGAATCTTAACAGTGTGTATCTGCCTACTCTATAAATTTTTCTAGGTTTAAATGCCTAGATGGTGCTCTGGAAGTGTAGATTGCTGTTATATTCAATCTTCACTTTCATTTCGATCATTACAATTCCAAAAAAAAGGTTAATTTAGTTAAAATTTCAATAATAAGTATCTGAGAAATATTTTCAGCCTAGAAGTACATTTTTTTCCCTTGGAAGAGAATAATGCTTATCATAGAATTACATAGTAAAAGAAAAAAAAGTAAAATTGTTACATAATTACCAATAATGTTTTTGTCTTTTTAATGCCCTCATGATTCCTTGGTCAGTCTTTTAAGATAATTCTTTTTAGTAGATTCATTATCTCCCTTGTATTTGCTGTCTACATTTTTCTGATGATTCTATATTCACTTAAATATTTTCACTATACAGTAGACTTCAATTAGTGATAATTATATCAGCCAGAACAAGCAATAATTCTATAAGTACACAAGGAAGCTAATGATGACAGATGCTTAGCTCTAAATAATTAAAACTTGCCAATTAGTTATTTAGTTTTCACAGTAACACCTTTCTCCATACAATAATTTCATCTAATGTAAGTCATAGTAATCATTGGATGTTAATGATTAGTTCATCAAAATTTCTATTTAGTGTCTAATAATTCAATTTCTCCAGTTATTTTGATGCACTAAACTTTTAGCATCCTTGATTACGACAATGGTAATATTGTATAAAGAACGGGTTTGTTAACATATTGGGTGAATATTAGAAATAGTGGTCATGCAATATTGTAGTCCTAAATCAATTTTACAAGATATAAATTTAGATACATTAAACTGTTAGTATCCATTGCTTACTATGGGAGCGATATTATACAGAAAAAGTTACTACTGTATTAATATATGGTGTAAGTATAAGAAATGGTAGTCATGATATTGTAATTGTTTATTTAGTTTTTCATATTTTTATAACTTGCCAATACCCAGATAAATTTTGTATATGCAATTGCTGACAATGTTGCTTTTAGACTAATTATGCCCACTGCGTTCTAGTGCATGCATCTGCTGTAAACGTTGTGCATTGACCATTAACTGCCAAGTCTAATCTGTGGAAGTCAATGAATGAATAAAATTTGTTTAAACCAAGTTTATTTTTTTATTTCCTGTTTTATTAAATATATTTTTTCTTTGTTTTTTTTTTTTTAATTTAAATCTTGATCTTTTTTACCACCTTAATAATAGCTTGAGATAACCATCTATTACATTCATTAAATAGTTTTTTTTCTTTATTTCAGAAGGATTAATTAATTAACATTCAGAACTGAATCTCACACATTGTCTTTTTGAAAGTAACTTATTACAATTTTTGTTTTCTTTATCGGTAATTATTTTAATTATCTTGTAAAGATTTTCTTTTTAAAAAAACAACAACAGAACATTAAAAAACAATTGCTTTAGGAAAACATACACAATAAATATCTTTCTTTTCTTTTTAATAATTTAAGATGATTTTTTTCATTTAATCATATTTCAACATGGAGAGAAAAATTCTCAATAAATTCGCTAAAAGGTTATCATTACTTGCAAAATTTTATTCAATACTCTTCTGACTTATCATGTATATTGCATAGGTGACTGATTTCGATTCATTTTTTAATTATCACACTTACATAATTTAAATTTTATTTGGTCTTACATGCTGGATTTTATTTTTAGGCTACTGCTCATAGGTGGATGTGACTTCAGATTTATTGTAAGTAATAACAAGAAATTGAATGTCAGTATTGATAAATTCATTGAATTTAAGTCCTATTTTTGTGATTCATTTGTCACCTCTATAAAACAGATATCTCTTCCAAAAATTGGTCTTTGATAATAATAATTATATAAGGGTATTGGACAATGATGTGAGTGTATACACCTTCCAATAACCACTGGACTTCATGTGAACCATGCCAATATTAATCACAATTGGTTCACAGAATTTAGCCTCACAAGCTTTCACCTACTGTCAATCATGCCTCATATTTTGTTAATTAGGGACTCTTTATTTTCATAGCCCTTAAGTAGGTTAGAAATGTTTATTATCTACATTGTAAAACAATCACAAATCTAGGGTTTTTCTTTTCCTCTAGCACTTAGCAAAAGTGTACCCCACTTTTGTCTTGGCTTCAATGATGAGAGCAACATGCTTAATCAGAACATGTAATACCATGACTTTCAATAAACATATGCATCATAACAATTCACCCCACATTTAACTAACTAAAACCTCTGAGAGCAACAAATATGTCAACACTTTGCAACAGTGTAAATCATCATTAATTTTGATTTTAATTTATTGTCTTTAATTAGTAGTCAGATATAAGTTCATTTTCCAGCACATCCTCTCATCAACAAAGCTTATACTACCTTTTGTTTTGGATTCATGGCTTACTTGATTAGAATCCTGAATGGTCATTGATATTCCCTCCATTTTCTCTATCTAACATCAACAATTTTTGTGTATTTTTGTGTAGATTATTGTTTATATTTAGGACTAGAACAGGATGGTGGTGAATGATAATCTTAATGATACTAAAGACTCCATCATTTACATTTGATCCACTATATCTGATAATCCTGTTTATTCTGGACTACCTGTGGTATTTTTTTTTCTTTTGTCAAACTATAGTGAAAGTGTTTATTTCTTTTGCCCATTTTTATTATATTTATATTAAAGTCATTTTAATAGAAATTTATATTGAGATTTTAACCATTCCTCTTTCTGGTCATGGATGAGATTGTTATGCCAAAAGAACTGGGCATCTCAGCACTTCATTAATGGTTTTCTGACAATGCTAATTAACATCACTATAACATAACCAGGGAAACTGTGCCTCACTATTTAAAATTTTTATTTTTGGAGAATGATTTGACTGTCAAAGTCCTGGGCATGGCCACTTTTCAGCTATAAAATAGCATATATAGCACACCAGGTCAACAACTATTTTTAAATAGTTGGTATTTAATGCCCTCTTAGTAGTCATTTATTGATTAATAATTGACTACAATTTTTATTTAATTCTGGCCTTTTTAAAAAAGAAATTTTACCAAGCTGGGGATGTCCTTACAAATGGGTACATATTACTGTAAATTTAGGTTCATCTGTCATAATGTTTAGACTGAAGTACCTCTTTGGACATAGAGGTATTCAATAGGAACTTCAGTAGTATAACCAGAAAACACTTTAATTTGAAAATTTTAAAATATTAAGTGAGTACTTAAATTCTTTTGGATCTATTTCACCTGTTTTCACACTCTATCTAAATGCTACACATTTGGTAGAGTCTGTTATACCTGAGTTATATTGCCTATTTCTTATCTTATTTCCTTCAAGTATATGTGTTCAATCTATGATTTCTTATGTTTTTTATTTCAATTTCCATATCTGTTTCCTAGTGCTGCATTAAAGCATTTACTTCATCTTGCATTTTTATTAATGTTTCTTAATTTTAATTTCTTATTACTTTTACTGTATTTTGAAGATATTTTTCTAGCTGTTTCACTTTTTCATCATTTTCTTTTTTATTTAGTCTCACTTTTTAACTAATTTTTTATATCCTGTCATTTAATTTATTAAATTATCATCCAATCACTTTAACTCCTCTTTGAATATGTAGTTCACTTGAACAACTATCTCTTTTTTGAGGTGACTTTGGTTTTGTTAAAAAATTTTATCACTGTCTGTTTTACTAATGATTTATTTTCTTAATTGATTTCAATTGATCTGTATTTTTGATTATGTTATCTATTTTTCTGTCCATTTTAGTAACCATCTCTACTGTGAGTTGGCTTTGATTATCTTCTATTTTTATGCACATATATTCTTGTATTTTTTCAAGCTCTTCCATGACCATAACATCACTAGTAATATCCATTGGGATTTTGGGCTTATATTAAGTCTGTATTTCTTGGCTCTTCAATATTTTTTTTGTTTTAGGGCTTTTAAATTCTGCTTGTGTTTTATACTTATTGTGACAACAATCGCCTATCACTTCTATGATGTGGCTTATTTTAATGGCCTATTTATTATTATTATTATTATTATTATTATTATTATTATTATTATTATTATTATTATTATTATTATTATTATTATTATTATTATTATTATTATTATTATTATTATTATTATTATTATTATTATTATTATTATTATTATTATTATTATTTAAATTTTTACTTTTTAATTGAAACCCAATGATCTAACTATATCTGTTTTTTTATGTTCACATTTATTCATTTATTATTTACTTACATATTCTTTAATGATATATCATTATTGTAACAATGTTTAATTTTTCAGATCTGTGTATATTTTAATTTGGGTTATATCCCAGCATTGTTGGTAATTAATTGAGACTTCTCATTTGGCACCATTTGTAAGAGGAACCTGACACTCCCCATGTGACAAGATTTTTTATAATGTTAATATTTTATAATAAATATGTGATATGGGCACAATATTAAATCATTTATCACCTTATTAACCAAAGCTTAATAAACTATAAATAATGATATTCACAATCAAAGCAGAAGCTATATTCTTACAATTCAAGAGAAAACAAGCTCATTTGGAATAGCTTTTATCACATTATTGATTGACTACCTTTCCGAGTTAATCTGAAAAACTATTCGGCTGGGGAATCCACATCTCTTTAGAATTAATCGATTTTTTTTTCTTTTTTGCCAATGCCAACTCCTTTACTTGACAAGGCATAAATTATAAGACATATTTAACTAAAAAATGTATATTCAAGAAAAGAAAGAGATAACTGATAACATATTAAGAATTATTTAATAAAAATATTAGTATTCCTCCTTCCGGGAACAGAATCATCAAAATAACTTACATATAAAATCACAATAACCATAAATATAGATTAGCTAACTTTTACTATAATAGAGAGAACTAATTTGTATGATCAGTATTTTATCATTTTTATTTAGTAGACTCTTGTAAATATAGTAAATCATCCAAGAGAATATCTATAGATAGTTATTACACATAATTGTTAAAGATAAATATGTATGAAATATAATTCAATAACAAGAAATACATAATAACTTTTTTTTTCTCTCTTAAGTCTTCTTTTACAAGCATCAAAAAATTCTTAACTTAATTACAATCATATATGTGTTTAATATAATGGTCCATTTTACAAGTACTGATTTTGTCTTCTTGGTGCACTTATTACTTCTTGATAAGTCTTCTAGATGGTTATATATGGCGGTCTCCTTACAATCTCTTTGATTTTCTAGTTACTGTTTTACAATAATTTTCTAAAGCCAGTTCTGGTTGGGTAGATTTTTATTAAGTTACATAATATATTTCAATTTTACAACAGGCTTGAATTAGGAAAACTATATGAGGCAGAACAATAAACATTTTAATAAGCATATAATACACCTATTGATGACATATGTACTTGAAGATGTTTAGCCCTCCATAATTAATGCTTGCTAATTACTCAATTATATTTTCATGTTGTTATAAGATGAAAACAGCTTCTTAATTTTCAGGCATCCTGGATATGGAAATGTTAGTAGTGCTTCTTTCAAATTAATTATGGGCTATTATTTTTGTTTTATTTATGCATAGTTATAATAAACTCAAACTTATATTAACATAATTAAGTATTTACCATATATCCTAATACCATTGGCTTGGTATAGCTTTTAGTTGCCATGAAAATGTTAATGTAAGAAACTCCAGGCACCCTTTTAGATTTACCTATCATTTCCAGTTGCATCATGACAGTTTATCTCATGAGCAGGTATAGTGACACATCAATATTGCATTCTGTTTAGGCAGGGTGACTTTCAGTTACCCTATGACAGCTTGTCACATATCAGATTTAGGTTTTAGCTGCTTCCATGAACTTGCCTCACTGGTTTAATTATATAGCAAACCACATGAACACTGACATTTAGATCTGATAGTGAATTGTTGTTGTCTTCATTTACCTCCCACAAGACTGACTATTTATATCCAGATCTTCCATAATGAAATTAATCACCCATTGACATGTTCTCCTATTAAATATATGTTATATTACCTATTCATATGCACATTGATCTGTGAAAAATGCTCAATTCTGTCAAGATAAGGTGGAATCTGATCTACTACATTAGTTGAAGGTAAGCTGGGATATAACATTCTTTTCTTCTGGCTAAAATCAACCTTGGAGAATATAATCATTCAGATGTTTTGGTGTACCTTCATTGATTTCTGGTTTTAGCAAATTAAGTGACATCATAAGAAGGTCAACTTTCTTTACTTGTTGATAAGGTAATGTTGAAACCTGTAAACTCACAATTGTTGTTTAATGAGTATTAACTGTTGGATGATGACTCTTCATTATTCTTCATTATTGGCTGATGTTTCATCATTGTTGTCTGATAAATCTTCACTGTTAACTGAGTTTTTACTGTTGACTGAAAATGTATAGTTCAACATTGGCCTGTTTCTTCATCTGTAATATAGATATCTATTGTCTGTTGGAACAATCATTGTTTTCAAATCTTTAAATTTGATTACAAACTGCTGGAACCCATTTGATTATTCCCTTGAACATATGTCTTAGGACTTGAACATCTATCTGCACTCTATAACTTTTATTTTCATGGATTGTCTTAGACTTCAAACTCAATTTATTATCAATAACTTCTGGGTAGACCTTTTTTGATTTAATTTTTTGTGAGCTGTTATTGAACAAGTCATGCCTTAATAAATAGCTATGCTTACCAGCAGACACAACAAAGGGCGGTACATAGTTTTACTATAAATAATAACTTTAACACTTAATGATCATCCTACAGCTAGAAGGTGATAGATGTTTATTTTTAATGATTGGTCATATCTTTTATGACACAAGTTATACTACACAGTCAGCATCCAATCCCATTATTATTGCTGCATTAATAATAATAATAATTTTAAATTTGAATGCTGACTCAATGACTTTTACATATAGGCATTGATACTATTTACACTATCCTTCTAACTTTTAGAAGTGGATTTTTCTATTTTGTTTTAAATGACTTGTTTTAAATTAAGCAGCTATTATGTGACTAACATGTTTACATTATAGACACAACAGTGTATTATGTGGGTATTTGATGTGTGCATGTTTTGCTTTGTCACATCTATGACAATATGTAATAATATTACCAATAGTAGATCTCATAAGATGATTCTGATTGTGAAAATCTTTAAACTCACTTTCTTTTCACATCTATGACAATATGTAATAATATTACCAATAGTAGATTTCATTAGTTGATTCTGATTGTGAAAATCTTTAAACTCACTTTCTTTTCTCACAGTTTTAACTGTGGGACAACTTTTATTTAGTGAAGCATTTTTAATAAATGTGGGCTCGTCCAGAGTCAGCTATGAGATAGTACATCAAATGTGATATCAGATTCAATCAATACCTTAATCCTAAGGTTATGTCCTTTCATTCCAAAAATAAAATGATCTTTTAAGGATTTATTGATGAAAGCTTTAAAATTGCCAATTAGCACCACATTTCTGAGTCTAACAGCAAAATGTCTTGCTTTCTGCCCATCTCTTTTGTAAAGAAATTGAAATCATATCTCTGCATTATTGTTAGTGCCTTAGGGCAGAGAAACGTTGTCAGTAGAGATACAGCAAGGCAAAATCAAGCTCACATGCAACATAGGGGATGTCGATGAAAGTAATATGTATGTCTAACATCTGAATATATTCGCAAATGTTTGTATTTTTAATTCATGTTTTTTTTAAATAATTAGTTTACTTATAGAAAAGGATTTGATCTATGTAGCATGGCCAGCTTTTTGGATAGGCTGATTGAATTTTTGCAATGAGCTAATTTAAGCAATTTTGATTTTTTCTCTCCTTCTCTGCTATGAGAAAAAAAGTAGTTAATGAGTAACTATTCCCATCTGCTTTCTTAATTTTCTATTGATGCACTAATAATATATAGCTTTTAATTTTTTAACAACATAGATCTAAACAATGCACAGGATCAAGAACCTGCCTTTATAGTTAATGAATAACCACTCAACATCGATTTTTTATTGATGCACTAATAATATTAGCCATCAACATCTTGTTATGACTGTACAAACTGTGTGTTAAATGTGTCATGATCATAAACATAAACTCATACAAATATGATTACATATTTATTAATAAAATAAATAACAAATGTATATTTGTAATATATACAATTGTTATAATCTTGATTGAATAGCTTGACAGAGCATTTAGTTTCCATGCAAGTATTAATGTTATGAACTGCAGGTCCCCTTGTAGATTTACCTAACACTTAAACCTGTATGTGGAATGCTTGCCACAAATTAGTTATGGTGACACTTCCAACTGTTCTGAATCTTCCTCTGTGCTGAAACCATATGTGTACACTGCCATTTGGGTCTGACAGTCCAATTTTAGTGTCTCATTTTACCTCCAATTGAACTAAGTGTTTACAGTGGGATCCTCTTCCATAATGAAAACAATCAGATTTATTGAACATCATCAGCCATTGGCCTGTTTCTCCTAATGGATATTTATTATCTATCTAAAACCCAATGGTTTGTGACATAAATGCCCAATCTCTCAACATGCTATATTTAATAAATATAAAATAACAACCATGATGTAAATAACTTAAAAAAAAACCATTTTATTTAATAAGCAAATGTGGGCATCACACTAGAATGATGAAATAATTAACAATTATTTATTCATCATTTGTTTAACTTTTGTATTGTTTTAAAATGTCCTTTTAAATACAAGTTTATAAACGAATGATTTTTTCAAGGAAATATATTAAATTTGCATGTAAAAAAAAGTAATAAACAATAAAAGATAGTAATTTATTTCTAGCCTATAGATGATGATATCAAATTTAATGAAATAAATTTTGTTAAAGATTATACTTAAGCATCCGAATCACTTTTTAAAATATTAAATTTCATTATTATTACATTTTTTAGATTTGATTATACTTTTGTTAAAAATATAAATAAATACAAAATTGCTAACTACATCACTTATCTATTGCAATAAAAATACTGAATGTAAATTTACACACAAAAAATAAATATATAAACATCAATAAATTATGTGTAAAATAGCATTTTCCAAGTTTACAATATCTGTGAAACTTTATGCTTGTTTATAAATTTTAAATCAAATATTTTTTAATAAAAATAAATATATTCAAATAAAAGCAGAATGAATATTATTACTTGTTTAGTAAAAAGAAATATTTAACAATCATGAAAATAAAATTATAATTAAATAAATTATATGTAAAATAACATTTTAAATTTGGCTAATGTTGAAATGGACAAAATTGGTCACGACTATTGTCTGGTATCTTTGTAAGAACTATTATCAGTCGAAACATATTTCTGTTCTAGATTTTGGCGTCAAAAGTAGGCAAGATTACAACGTGAAAATAATTGATCACCAAAAATAAAGTACAATATCAATATTTATATATGAATTAACAGTATCATAAATAGGTATTTATTAATTAGCCACTGTAGAGTGCTTAGAGGCACTGTCTTTGTGTAAAAACACAGAATAATATCACTTACACAGCTAAACCTAAGGCGAATACACCACTATGAATGTAGCAGCCATTTATGTGGCCAGGTGATAGCAGTTCAAATGTGGCCATTTCTTCTGTGTCAAATCTATGGCTAATAACAACACTATGATGATAATAGCCATTCAATTGTGCCTAATGGCCTCATGTTCTATGTATATTGACAGAGTTTGTATTTTTGCTAGCAATATTTATATACAAAAAATAATAAAATACAAAAATAAAGATTACTTGTGTATAAAATTAGTTAGTTATTGCAACCAGAGGACTGATTTTCACAGAGAGAAAAAATATATTGTAAAATGGTGGTGTTTAAAAATAATATATTTCACAAATAAAAACCTTATTGGGGGTTAAAATATAAGAAAATTTAACCAAACAATTACAAATTTATTTCAATGTACATTAAAAAAAACTGCAATATGTACAAATCAAACAGCACACAGGAAAGCAAACTTAATTTAAATTTAAAAAATATAATATATGATGAATAACTAAATGTGTATATACAAAATTAGTCTGTGTTCATATTAAAATTTGTATAAACACTGAAATACCTATATATATATATATATATATATATATATATATATATATATTAATTAAAGAGTATAATTAGTGCAAACTAAAATAAACATATACATACTGCAGTTTGTTTGTTTTTAATGTACATTAATTTAAACTTAATATAGGTACTCAGACTTTCAAGATTTTCACATCTATTGAATCCATCTTACACAACTGATACACATGATCACATACATGTAAAAAGGGTAAATGATCTCCAATATACTTATTTTATGCTGAACCAATTGACGAATGCTTTTTCACCACAAAATACATATATTGTAGATTATTTATTTTTCCACATATATGTGGTCATGTGTATCAGTTATATAAGATGGATTAGATAACTTTGGAGAATTTGAAAGCCTGAATTCAAGGATATATATAATAATGATATAGTGTCATGGACTAAGGATGTCCTACATATATATATATATATATATATATGTAGGACATCCTTAGTATATGTTGATATATATATATATATATATATATATATATATATATATATCAAACATGTCAATTGATAAAAACTAGATATTACATGTAATAAAATCACGTCCTTTAACATCTTCGAAAATCTACACTGTATTCAAAGTTAAATAGTATATTGATAAAATATTTAATTTTACTATCTATCTTTTTCTAGATTGTTTAATGTAAGATGACAGAATGAATTATATTGATTTCTACACTCACATCTAATTTTATTCCATTACTAATCATGGTCTGAGTTATGGTCTACTTAAACCACTAAAATGTGAAGTTATATTTCCTGTGTGTGTGTATATATATAATTTAGCCTTGACAAAAATGATAAAACATTTGGAATGGTATGATAAAACACCATTAGAGAAATGTGTTATATATATATATATATATATATATATATATATATATATATATATATATATATATATATATATATATATATATATATATATATATATATATGTATGTACATTAATTAAAACAAAATTGTAATTATAATAAATATAATAATTTTAAAGGTAACAAACTATTATAAACAGTCCTTAAATCCACAGAAGTACTTTCAGTTAATTTCATAAACCTGCCTCAACTGCTACTAAATTCCATAACAGTTGAGGCAGGTTTAAGAAATTAACCAAAAGTACATCTGTGGATTTAAGTATTGTTTATAATAGTTTGTTACCTTTAAAATTATATATATATCAATAGATGGCATTCTACCAAAAACACCGTTAAGCATAAGTTTGTTTACATAAACGTCAGAGAGAGCATTCACTATCTCTAACCTTAATTCAACTTTCAGATCATGATTTTAAACTATTTGTTATCGTCAGTGAAAGACAGGAATAAGAAACTAGATCTAAACACAAACTCTGAGCATTTATGAAACAGTTTCTATTCAGCTTGCAAGCGTAAATCTTTTAGACATGTAATGTCTTCAAACTCAGCATAGCAAGCCAGATAGCTATATGGGTCTGATCTCAGTTCAGCATCACCACATAGTAGAAGCCTCTGCAATATATATCATTGCAAGAAAGACCTCAAGTTTGAAGACATTACATGTCTAAATGATTCATGCTTGCACGCTGAATAGAAACTGTTTCATAAATGCTCAGAGTTTGTGTTTAGATCTAGTTTCTTATTCCTGTCTTTCACTGACGATAGCAAATAGCTTGAAATCATGATATGAAAGTGGAATTAAGGTTAGAAATAGTGAATGCCTGCTCTGACATTTATGTAAACAAACTTACACTTGACGGTGTTTTTGGTAGAACGTCACCTATTACCATAAATACAAGTGTTAGCAAGTTTTTAACTTGTTTTTTTGTTTTTCATAAATGTACCTTTGAGGTCTTTCTTGCAATGATATATTTTGTGGAGGCTTCTACTATGTGGTGATGCTGAACTTCATCAGACACATATAGCTATCTGGCTTGCTATGCTGAGTTTGAAGACATTATGTATCTAAAAGATTCACGCTTGCAAGCTGAACGGAAACTGTTTCATAAATGCTCAGAGTTTAACGTCTTTCACTGACGATAGCAAATAGCTTGAAATCATGATCTGAAAGTGGAATTAAGGTTAGAGATAGTGAATTTTTGCTCTGACATTTATGTAAACAAACTTACGCTTGATGGTGTTTTTGGTAGAACGCCATCTATTGACATAAATACAAGCATTAGCAAGTTTTTAACTTGTTTTTTGTTTTTCATATATATATAATTTTGCTGTAATGTGTATAAATTTGACATACATCAACTTCACAATTAATTCTTGCTTCCATGAATTAATCTATTATGTATATATCATCAAAACCACAAATTAATTAAACCATTATACTTTTCTTTCCAAATAATAAAAATCATATGCAGCAGCAGTATCTCTGTATACATTAATAACAATTATACAAAAATGCTTATTTGAGGTACAATTTTGTTCCCTTTTCCAATGTTAATCATCACTTTTAGCATTAATGTGATGTGGTGCACTGTGACTTATTCTTATACAGAGTCAGGAATATCTTAGCAATTATGTCCAGAGCAATCTGTTAGCCACTTTGACTTTCCCTTTCCATTCACCACCTCAAGTTTTCTCATATTCTTCTCTATCCTGCTCCATCCCATTTCCACAATAAACTTTGTCAATTTCATGACCTTTATATCTAAAACCCCTGTATCTTTTCCCAAACCCAGCATAAAAAACAATAATCCACTTTCTCTATAATAACTTGGTCCATATTTATTCTTCCACAACTTTATTATTTGTACCCTTTTTGCTTTCAGCCATTTACATTCACTTAACAGATGCATAACATTTTCTAAGTCTTTCTTACACAACTTGCAGAATAAATCATTCATATTTTTCCATTTATGTGTATATTCTCTTGCTGCTAAACAACCCATTCAGACCTTAAACAGTGAACTATTTTTCTCACTATTATCATAAATTAGCTCACACCCAATATTCTGTTTACTTCTATAAATATTAAACTCTTTTTACTCTCCATGCTAGCTTTCCATCTCTTCAATTTTCTATTCTTTATTAATGCATCTATTCTTCTATTCCATTTATTAACACTATAACACTCAACAATTTTCCTAATACAATCTTCCCACCTTTTGTATAAGTATACTGACATAAATTCTTTATTTAAATCTTTTGCATATCACATTACCTTTCTGACTCATCTTGGTGCCTACTCTTTATTCATAACCCAATGAAATATTATTTTGGCTTTTTTTTTATCATCCATAAAGTGCAATTTACCAAACATTTTCATTTTGCTTTTTCCGTCTCTCATGTAAAATTTGACCATCCCATTTCTCCTTGAATTGTCTCCTTTGCTGTCCACACTTCCACATCTAATGCATGTCTTTTTACTTCTCTTTGTACTTTTTCTAAGTAATTTACCACCACTTTACTAACACATAATGCATCATTACCATATGTTAACACTGGTACTGCCACTACTTTCCATACAATTCTAGCTGCATCATATTTATTGTACAAGAACACTGTTAGTTTCTTTATAATTTTTTTCTTTGCATTGCTTCATTTATCAATTTATTCTCTCATTCATCCAAGCAATTTCTCTTATTATTTATGATAATTCCCAAATAGTTATAGCTATTTACCACTCTTAATTTATAAACCCCAGAAAAAAATATTTGTCTTCTCTTTCCCCACTATTAATCATCATTACTTTTGATTTTTCTTTACGAATGTTAATCCACATCTCTTTACCTACTTTATGTGATGTGATGCACTGTGGCTTCTCTTTAGACAAAGTCAGGAATCTCTCAGCAGCTATGCCCAGAGAAACCTGTTAGCCATTTTATATTCCATTCCCCACTCTAAATTTTTCCATGTTCTGCTCCATCCCATTTCCACAACATAATCTTTGTCAACTGTATAGCCTTTATCTCTAAATTCCCTTAAGCTTTTCCCTAACCCAGTATAAAAACCAATAATCCACTTTCTGTATAATCACTTTTTTCATATTTATTCTTCCATAACTTCATTATTTGTACCCTTTCTGTTTTCAAGCATTTACATTCATATTACAAATGCCTAATATTTTCTATTTTTTTTCTTACAGGATTTACAGACTGAATAACTCATATTTTTTTCAATTACATGTATATTCACTTGTTGCTAAAGATCACATTCTAGCCTTAAACAATAAACTACTTTCCTTACTATTATCATATATTACCTCATACCTAATATTCGGTTTACTTCTGTATATATTTAAACTCTTTTACTCTCCATACTAGTTCTCCATCTCTCCAACTCCCTATTGTTTATTAATAAATCTATACTTTTATTACACTCCTTACCACAATAACACTCAACAATCCTCCTAACATAATCATCCCATCTTTTGTACAAATATACTGATATAATTTTTTTGTCCAAATCTTTTGCATACCAATTATTGTAAATAGACTGTCATCTAGTGCTCTGAAATGGTAGTGAAATAACTATAACAATATAAAATAGCAGTAAAATAAAATAAAACCTTTATATAGGGTTCCAATATAACTTCAAAAAATTGACTATAATACATATAACTTTATATTATAGTATAATTTTTCATTTATTTTTAATTTACTAGTTGTTAATTAAATTTATTGACCTTTTATAAATATTCATACAACTACTTAAGTTGTTGTGATAAAATATGTTTAATATATCTGTCTTCTTTTTGAATCTTTAATGTAATTATAGATTAACATTTTGTAGCATTTATTTTGTCCACATAATAAGTAATGAATGTATAAAATGGATTTATCATTTTGTCTATTAATTGCATTATGTTATTTGGCTCTTACCCCTAAAAGTTTTTCTGTATGACTGTTGTAAATCATATTGCAATAGTAACAGATAATTTTATCTACAATTCTTTTTTTTTTGGGATTTTGAGTCATCTCTTAATTTATATTTATCTAGTAACTCATCCAGTCTTTACCACTCAACAATTCAATATTTATATGCTTATTAATATAATTTTTATGTTTTATTAATATATTATAAATTTTGGTTAAATATGAAAGTTTGATTCATGACTTATCTGAATTATTGTCGTATCATCATTATAATCATTTTTCATAGAGATGTTATTATTCACTATAGATTTTTAGAATTAAAAAAAATATATATTTTTAATAGCTTTAGGGTTATATTTGTAAACTAAACCTAATATAATTTAATAAAATGATTCTTTTGCGAATGAGCTACATTTTTTTGTGTATTATATTTATAATTTTTATATTTAAATTTTATTAGCTGTCATCTTTTGTATTCATGCTTGTTGTGAATATATATATATATATATATATATATATATATAGAGCTATATATATATATATATATATATATATATATAGTTTCTAGCTCTATCGTTCAATTATGATAGCAAATTAGCTTGAAATCAGCTGATCTGAGGGTGGGCAAATGAAAGAGATAGTCAATTCTGACTCTTTTGTCATTTATGTAAACAAATATACACTTGTTCGGTGGTTTTGGTAAAATGCCATCTATTGATTATAAATACAAGTGATAGCAAGTTACATGATTATAACTTGTTTTTCATATATATATATATATATATATATATATATATATATATATATATATCAAATCATAGTAAAAATCACATAAATTATATTATTTTAGAAGTACTTTTGACTATACATCTTGTAGTTTTTATCAACTATGTAACAGTGAATTATCAAAACAAGACAACCTTTCACAATACCCATAATTTAATTTAGGTCTCCCACAATTCTGCTTTTAACATTTGATGATTGACAATTCATTAACATTTGACGATTTCTTGAAATCAATGTAGTTTCTTTTATTTTATGTTTATTGTGGCGATAATATATAGGTCAACAGATGGTGTTCTACCAAAAACACCGTCAAGCGTATGTTTACATAAAAGTCAGAGCAAGTATTCACTATCTCTAACTTTAATTCCACTTTCAGATCATGATTTCAAGCTATTTGCTATCAACAGTGAAAGACAGGAATTTTAGAAACTAGATCTAAACACAAACTTTGAGCGTTTATGAAACAGTTTCTATTCAGCTTGCAAACGTGAATCTTTTAGACACGTAATGTCTTCAAACTCAGAATAGCAAGCCAGATAGCTATATGGATCTGATCTCAGTTCAGGATCACCACATAGTAAAAGCCTCTGCAATATATATCATTGCTAGAAAGACCTCAAAGGTACATTTATGAAAAACAAAAAAACAAGTTAAAAACTTGCTAACGCTTGTATTTATGTCAACAGATGTCATTCTACCAAAAACACCATCAAGCATATGTTTATATAAACATCAGAGCAAGCATTAACTATCTCTAAGTTTAATTCCACTTTCAGATCATGATTTTAAGCTATTTTCTATCATCAGTGAAAGACAGGAATTTTAGAAACTAGATCTAAACACAAACACTGAGCGTTTATGAAACAGTTTCTATTTAACAAGTTTTAACTTGTTTTTTGTTTTTCATAAATGTACCTTTGAGGTCTTTCTAGCAATGATATATATTGCAGAGGCTTCTACTATATGGAGATTCTGAACTGAGATCAGACCCATGTAGCTATCTGGCTTGCTATGATGAGTTTGAAGACATTATGTGTTTAAAAGATTCACATTTGCAAGCTGAATAGAAACTGTTTCATAAATGCTCAGAGTTTGTGTTTAGATCTAGTTTCTAAAATTCCTGTCTTTCACTGATGATAGAAAATAGCTTGAAATCATGATCTGGAAGTGAAATTAAAGTTAGAGATAGTGAATGCTTGCTCTGACGTTTATGTAAACATACGCTTGACGGTGTTTTTGGTAGAACGCTATCTGTTGACATAAATACAAGCGTTAGCAAGTTTTTAACTTGTTTTTTGTTTTTCATAAAAGTACCTTTGAGGTCTTTCTAGCAATGATATATATTGCAGAGGGTTCTACTATGTGGTGATGCTGAACTGAGATCAGACCCATATAGCTATCTGGCTTGTTATGCTGAGTTTGAAGACATTACGTGTCTAAAAGATTCACATTTGCAAGCTGAATAGAAACTGTTTTATAAACACTCAGAGTTTGTGTTTAGATCTAGTTTCTAAAATTCCTGTCTTTCACTGATGATAGCAAATAGCTTGAAATCATGATCTGAAAGTGGAATTAAAGTTAGAGATAGTGAATGCTTGCTCTGACGTTTATGTAAACATACGCTTGACAGTGTTTTTGGTAGAACACGATCTGTTGACATAAATACAAGCGTTAGCAAGTTTTTAACTTGTTTTTTTGTTTTTCATATTGATATATATGATGATCTTCTAATTGTATTAAAAATATTGTAATTACATAAAAAGTAACATAAGCCATCATTAATTGTAAATAAAATAGCATTATATATTTCTGTGAACTGAAAGGAATCGATTGATAGATGTATTAGACCTTCTCTACATATAAATAATGAATTATTAAAAAAAATTGAAACATTTATTGTATAATTATTAAAAAAAATTAGAAATTATTAGAATTAGAAATAATTCCTTCCTGTGCTTACAATCTAAATGAGTTTGATACTTATCAATTTTTAGAAACTTATTACTCCTATACTGTAACCTTACAGATGCTTATTATATATTTAAAATGGAAAAAAATAATACTGGCTTTATTTTATATAGTTAAGAAAGTATATTCATTGCTCTCATTGGTTATATAGCATCTTCGATATTAAATATCATGTTTAATTGTCTCTCATATTAAAGCTTAAGAGAAAATGTATTTTTATAAATAATTTTTGGATGATTTCTCAAGCAGGTTATATGATCAATGCTTGTATTAAAATATATATCCTTATTTTTATTTTTATTGAGGAATAATGTTGTTGAATTATATAAACATATAAAAGTACTCACACACATAAAATAACTAATTTAATATCAAAATATAGAATAGAATTATAAATCTAACATTACAACACTAAAATATTTTAAAGTGAATCAATTATATTTAGATTAGATTTGCATTTATATACCAAACAAACAGGTTATACGTTTTATATTTTGTTTGCGTGTGCGTGTATAAAAGCTTATGTATTTAGATTTAGCAAAAACTGATTCAGTTTGCTGGAATATTTATTAAATTATAAATTATTTATTTAAGAAATCAAATAAATATCTGATAACTTTATAGTTTTATTATTTATTCATTTTAAATATATATTTGCAATATTATTTTAAAATCCAAAAATACAAGTAAAGTAATTGAAAGATGTGGAATATTATTTGTTTTCTAATCATTTTTAAACATTGTTCATAAAGTTTTGCCATGTTATTTTAAAATATTATCATCTATTATTTTGCCCAGCAATAACTTTGATGATGTCTTCCAATATTTCCTGGAAAACCAAAAAAAAAACAATACCTAATGGGAAATATATTGTATTTAGGCAACTTCTGATCAAGTGGGTATAAAAGCTGAAGTTTGAAAAATCCAGACAGTCACACAATTTTTATTACAGTCAGAACCTAAATACGTGCAATATTTTTAAATAGTCATTTTGGTTGCCATCTACATTATGATTGGCTAAACTTATCAGTTAGGCATTTTGTCTTTGTTGGTGAAAAATGACTTCTGCTCATTATGCTAAGGAAAGGAAGAATCTCAACAAATAAACCAAAAGGCATCATTGAATAAGTAATTAATTAATTATTTATTTTAAAAAAAAAAAAAATTATACAGTCAACTCTTAGTGAAAATGGGATGAACTGATTTATGGAATGCTTTCTTGCTACTTTAATAATAAATTTCTGAACTTTCTCAATTGAAAGTAATAAGATCAATGATATAATTGGAAACAATATTTTTTATTAATGTCAAATAAGTTAGTGATGTTTATTTTTAAAATATGATAAAATAATCGTTCGTTTATTACAGGACAAAATGCATATTCATCTCGATGTTGTGAATTTGTCTCACATTTATTTATGGAAGAAAAACATTAAATAGTAATTTTTCAACTGAAATATAAATCCATAAATGTGCTCACTTGGAGAAACACTGAACTTTAATTCAAAAATTAATGGAAATCATATTGTTATGGATTATCAACACCAAATATTTAAATAACCTTTAAATGGATAATGAATTATGAAAGGCAAAATTTAAATGCCACTCCTGAATTATAAATTATCAAAGCAGATATTGTCGAATATAGCTCATGTTGGATTAACTAGAGTGCTTAATGAAGTTATTAATCTTTTTTTCTGGGTCCAGAAAGGATTATATTACAAAAATGAAATTAATTGTGCAAAAAACTGACTGATTATTTAATGCATTATACTATAATTGTTTCTTTCATCATCATCATCATCATCATCATCATCATCATCATCATCGTCATCATAATAATAATAATAATAATCGGCATCATCATCATTATCTATTATTACTATTATTATTATTAACCCTTAAACCGCTAATTAAATCATTGGTTGTATGAGGTAAAAATAAAATCTTTTAATTGGCCAACTCACAAACTGAAGACAAAGCCTATTGTTAAAACATATTTGCCTATAATATTAAATTCAACTCAGATACGTTTATAAAAAGTATATAATTAATTTTTCAGGTCATGAAGAAAACGAAAGTTCTTTCAAAAATAAATTGCTATTTATTTATTCTAAGATATTCTATATCGGCAACATAAAAGTTATAATGTAAACAAAAAGATCGACTTTTACGTTATAGAAAAGTAAATATTTCTTTTTACTACATCTTCAATATATTTACTTAAATCTTCAATATTTTTCGAAAATAATTTTGTTTTTTTATTATTCTCTCTGAAAATTATGTTTAATTTCCATAAATATTATTTAATAATAATTTAAATCGTATTCGAAATGAAAATCTCAGCGTTTTTCTTTATTTTCTTTGATCAGGCAGTTTCTTTGTTCTTTCCAGCCAATCAGAATGTCTTTTTCGGCTGAGAGCATGCTAAGAACCAATCACAAATAATGTTCCTTCTTTGTTTAGGTTTAAATGCGTTTTTTTTTATTTTTTACTTCTAAAATAAATCGGAAGATGTCACCATCGTACAGAACTTTTAAAAACGAATTAAATACGTATTTAACGAATTTTATCGTATAAAAACGAACTGAGTTAGAGTGATTTTAGATGTCGACGAGGAGTCTCGTCGAGCGCGGGAAAAGGGTTAATGTAATAAACATTCCTCAAATATTACAATGCTCATGTCAGATAACATTTTTATTTAATATTATTATTTGTGATAGTGAATGTGATTAAATGTAATTTACCTTAGGTTTAGGTTCTATGTATGAGAGTAAGCATTAAATTTATATTATCCTGTGCTATATTCCAAATATTATACCTTTAATCAGTTCTTAGTTTTAATCTGAAAGTTAAATAAAGTTAATCATACTTATTTAGATGAGTTTATTTTAAAGAATATTTTATGCATCAGTTTTATATATTAGGATTATTTTTACTGCTATATTCTATGTAACAAGATATCCTAATGATCTAGTTATTGTTAGTGTGGTAGCACTCCTAATGTTTAAACCTGCAAATGAATCTAGAAAAAGATCTTGAAGTCATATATGTCCGATATGTTAAATATTATTTAGGTATGCTAAGCAATGATTGTATTTGCCTTTTTTAAAGGAGTGAAAACTTCTCCAGCGTTATTAAGGGTGGCTGATTAATAAGTGATTAGTTAGTGAAACAAACTAATTAAGGATGATGTAGAGCATTTGCCATCAATTGTGAAAATAATGATTATTATCCTCCAATATTTGAATTGTGAATTTTTTTTAAAAGTAATAAACAATCTAATCTTATTTAAATTAGTGTCCTAGAAACACTGCAGATAAGACACTTTTCATTTCAAATTAGGTTTAGGAAACACATATTACTATTTATTGGACATTATATATAATTTTCTTATTATTATTATTCATTTTTATCAATTATTTTATATGATAAAATAGAATAATTGTTAATTTTTTAATACTTCTCTTTTGTAGTTATTAAAAAAAACATATTCACTACATATTTGCGATATAATTTTTTTTTATTTGAGATATTAGATTACCCACAAAAATCTATTTGGATTAATTACATTATTATTGTATTAATGCTATCTAAAATACAAAAGTTTTGGGTAAATAAAATCCCTTTTACATTATTATATGTTAAAATACATAAATACACTTTATATTCGGGCATTTATTTGTTTATTTTGTATAGCCTTGAAATAAATCATTGGTCAAATATAGATTTAAAAATTGCTAGATTTGGTTTTAAACACAGATTATGTCACTATTGATTACTTTTTATAGTAAGAAACATTAGAACTGCAAAATATTATTCATTAAAATTAGAATAAAATTTAGAAGTGCACTACCATTATTGAATAATCCGAGAAATTTATTTATTATTTTATTGGATGTGAATCTATTATTAAAGTATAGATTAGTTTAAGTTTATGTGGAAATATAAAAACTTGCACGCCTTGCGAATTACAAGATGCATTAAATATAGTAGCACTTCTTCACATTATCCACACTATATCACAACAGAGGAGAGGGATTGTAACCATTTTTTCTTATTTTTGGTTTCAAAATATATTTATTTATAATGCATATATACTTATACTTATACTATTCTTCTCACTCCCAAAAGATAATTAGACATTTCAACTTATAAAATGTATTGATATGAAATTTATATAAACCATTTCTTAATTTTTTTTTTAGCATTAAATACCATTTGATTAACGTTTTTCTTTAACTTCTAACAAGTGTCTAACTAAAATATTCTATACCCATAACCTTACTTTCTTTATGAGTTACATATTTATTTCAATTATAAATAAATAAAGGGACTTAAGTGTTAGTTGGACATCAATGTTCTCGTTTTAAAGAAGTTAAAAGTTAGATGCTCAAATAATTTAAATTTAATAATAATTTTAATAAAATATTATTATTATTATTATTATTATTATTATTATTATTATTATTATTATTATTATTATTATTATTATTATTATTATTATTATTATTATTATTATGATGATGATGATGATGATGATGATGATGAAGATGATGATGAAGCTCTTCTGCTTATTTTCAATAGTGGATTGACTTCCTTAGCTTAAATTAAATTATATTAAAAAAATTCAAAAAATGTGCACATATGATAGAAAAATTGATATCTAAATGATCTCTTCTCGCTTTAGAAAATAAGCTTAGTACGATAAAAATAAAGTCACAGCTTTAAAATATGTAATGATAATTATTATTATAAGTTTTAATATGAGATTTTAAACTCTTAAGTTCTTTAAAGCAAACATTGGTGACCAGACTAATCTTTAAGTACCTAAATAAATATAGGCATCAGAAAATGTTTAAGAATTACCAAGATACATTTCTACTAAAGGAGTTTTCTCATTTAGCCCAAATCATCATATTCTTTCAAATGTATTTACCTGAATTTGAAGTTTCTATTTGGAATAATAATAATATTCTAATATCTATTAAAACAAATAGTTATTGTTAATAGTGATGTCTTTATCTAATATTACGTTATTATTAACTTATACAATGATGTACACCTACATTTTACATTCTTATCTAGATATTGTCAAAATAATACGAATATAATAATAATTAAGATTTTTATATTAAATGGGAATAGATTTTGTTGCAACAGTTTATTTTTCTTAAAAATTATTTTCATATTTTTATATATAATATATAAAGATATTCGTCAAATACATTTATTTATGACTTGTTTAAAATACATATCGTGCTCGTTATTATCGTCTATTTCTATCAATCTTGTTATTTAGATTATTTATTTCTGTTTTTATTATTCACAATTTTATCTACTATATTATACTGTGATTGCTTTTATGCCGAACTTGAATCATGATACTAAAATCTTTATTTGTCATTCTCCTATGATTTATTTACATTACTCACATAAATGCATATTAGCGTGACTTTTGTCAGCGCGTTTATTTGCTTTTTTCCAATTGTAGTAAATTATAGTATTCCAATATTAATTAAGTAAATTACTTGTTTTTAAAGAAATGTGTTTCATATGACAATAGTTAATTTTTTAAAAAGCTATTCTCTAGAGTACAATTTTTAATAGTATGTTAGCTTTTTTAATTAACATATTTTATCCAATCACTAATAACTTCCAAATGCAGAAAAAAGTTTTTCAATAAAATAAGTAAAAAGTATTAGATAATATTAGTAATAAAACAGCACGAACATTTACATAATAAATGCTGCTAAAATGTATATATATATAATTCAAACCTCTTCAACAATTCATTTTTTAGACAGTAATAACTTACTGCAATATTTAAAAAAAAACGTATATCTATAATATAACGGTCGATAGAACTTCCCTATCTGCCATGTCAGGGCGCTACTAATCTATTCGAACCTAGAAAATGTATAAAGGTGGCAGATACATACGAGGGAGGTTCAACTTTATCTGATCGAAAGCTTCAGTCACTAACTCAGAGAGAAGGTGAGCTTAAAATATCACTCTGAATATTTACAATTTCTAATTCTTTATTTTAAAAAAATTAATTAAACAAAACATTTTTATTATAACGCACAAAATTTCTGAAAACAGAGTTACGATTAAATATATTGAATTTATGTCTATGCGCAGAAGGATGCATTTAATAAATTTAATACATTTTTAATATCTTACTAAAATTAAATACGCTACATAGAATTCACACATAACTAACACACTCTTTTTAAACTTAGGCTTAAATTTCGCGTTTAAACCAACGATAGATTACTAATGTACCGATGTCACCAATGCAAAATGAGACTGTTAGCATAATACAATCATGATGAAAGGAATTTACATTTGTAGAACGATATGAGTAGAAAAATAACGAATCATGATGGGAAAGAATGAACATCTTCCCCACGATTATTAATAAATTTTACCAACAGTCATAAATGATCCACTTCCAATTGGTGATACAAAACAAAATCATTTTAAAAATATATAAAATAGATGCTCTATAAATAGGGATAACAGTTTAGTCAGCTTACTATCCCAATCAGAGTGTAACAGAATCAATGGCTTAGGAAATACATCTATGACCATTGGCAACATTGTGGCTACCATTTTGGGCCATGAATTTAGGTGGGTATTATGCTATGTATGTTAATGTGCCACAAGGTAATGAGTATCCAATGTGCCTACCCAGATTACATTGACATAAAACCACTGTAATTTCTCCACCAGCACTGATTCGACTATGAAGCAATTAGTCCAAAATTAACAAACTTAAACTAACATAATCTTACGAATCTATGCAGCCATTTATACCTATTTTAAACTATTAATTTAAATATATTTACAAGAATATAAATGATATTACGCACACATATAAAAATATAATAAATAATTTAAAATGTTGGTCAGGTAAAAGATTTCTTTTAAAAAATAAGTGCATATAAAAATATTACTTGAAAAGTTTGTATTATACAATTAAATCTTATAGTTTATTGAATGCTAAACTTCATACTTTTCAATGCCGTAGGTTTAGTGAAGTCCATTGTTGTGGTCTTAATATGTCACACAACTATATTCACAGTTGCTTCCATCCCAAATTGATATTGTCCTAGGTGGAGATGAATCTGTTGCTGATAAGTTTCCAGGAACCATCAATCTGGAGACCATTTCAGCAGGTGCAAATATGGTAAATGTAAATTATTGGGTGCCCCTACATTTCAGAGATCCACAATACATGTATAAAATATATTACAATAACACACAATCAGCAAGGGCAATCCAAATCTAAATTTCCACTTAAAAGTTTTCTCCTTATATAATTTTGAATTCTTATCAAATTCTAGGTATCAATCTTACCTGGTTTGGTGCTGTTGATATTGATGATGATGACTTTTCTCTTGCATGTTTATTTCCATTGTTATTGGCCAGCTTGCTATAGAGCGAGAACTCAAAATTTTATCACTAGTATTTTTTAATTTATCACTTATCTACCTTTATACCCAAGGGGATGTTTGTTATTTAGAAAATCATTTTCATTCTATGATTAAAAATAACTTTCAACTTTAACTAATTAACAGATTTTTTCTTATTCTTTTATATTAAAATCAATCTTGTTTTTAGATATTTAAATTATTATATAATTAGTTTGCCATTATATCTAGCTATTATTATATGGTGAAACTGAACTGAGTTCAGACCAATATAGCTATCTGTTTTGTAAAGCTAGATTTGATAAAAGTTATGTTTGCTGAAAAATTTGAGTTTTCAAACTGATAGTACCGTATTAAATAAGTGTTCTGAGTTGGAGTTTTAGATCTAGTTTCTCAAATCCTAACTCTTCACTGAGATGAGCCATTAAGCTTGAAACCAATTGGTCTGGAGATGAGAATAGTATGCCAAAGATTTTGTAATTCTTTCTCTACTGGAAATTATGATTAAAGCTTGTTTGGAGCTAACGGTAAGTTCCATCTAGCGAACATTTTTTAGCACAAGCTTAAAGGCAAGTTGCACAACTTGTGACTTGTTTTATATATATATATATATATATATATATATATATATATATATATATATATATATATATATATATATATATATAGTGGTAAGTTCCATCTAGTGAACATTTTGGCACAAGCTTGTGCTAAAATGTTCACTAGATGGAACTTACCACACGCTCCAAACAAGCTTTTTGAATTTAATGTCAGTTGAGGCAGGTTAGAAAGTAACCGAAAGTATTTCTGCGATTTAAAGATTGTTTGTAATTGTTTGTAAACCGTTAAAAATATTATTTCAATTATAATTACAATATTGTTTTTAATTAACGGATATTTTATTTATTATATATATATAATTTCACTTTTATTTGAACGTGATGTAATGGCATATAAGTATACTGTTACAAAAAATATGCTTTGCATATGTATGTTGATATACTGTACAAAGTGCATAATTATTCTTTCTTTGATGCTTTTGCTTTCCAATCAGATTAGACTGCTAATTGTGGAAAATCAAGAATCATCATCATTTAAGTTATTCATTATTATGAACTCTTAAAGTGCTCAAGAAATTTTAAATTATAAACATCCAGGTTGAGGTTAAGATTAACAAAAATCTACACAGGCTATACATGGGGTTTTTAGAACCTCTTTTTCATCTTTTCCTGCAGTTTTCAAAAAGGTGCATTTCATTTTTCTATGATAAAAAATAAAAAAAAATTATGATAATTTTTGTGATTAAGTAGATTGACTTTTTTTGTCTTTCTCTCATTTTTTTGTTAGTTACTAGAGTATAGTTCAGCATGAAAAATATATCGGTAAATGTTTTACTTTTTCCATTGTATTTTGAAGGAAACATTATGAGGGCTTATTGGTAAGTCTTTTTATTTTTCTATATTTTTTAAATATTATAGGTACCTCAAGCTAAACTCTATGATGAATTTAGTATTTCATTCACTTTTCATTTTATTTTATTATTTTGCATATAGTGACTATTTTCGTAGTACTTTTTAATAAATTACAAACTGTATTGAAGTTCTTTATTATAATATTCAAATTATACTAATTATTGATCAATATTAAGTACTTGTTATAAGGGATGTTAGTAGGGATGTCTTATACATTGTAATCCCCTAAACAGAAATGCATTTTGAAGGACTACTGAGGAAAATGAAAGGTATTACTGTCTTTATTCTATGAAGTTTTTAAGTGATGGATTACCTTAAGTAAGTGTTATTATATACTGATTTTTTAGAAAATTTATGATGAATCCAATTAACCTATTAACAAAACAATAGTTTTAAGTTGTGTGCATTATAATTTTGAATTTATAAAATAATATGAAAATAATTATTAGTAATGTTAACTTTGGTTCCATTTTTTATTAGTTTAAATATCAAAAACTATATATTTTTTCAACTTAACAACATTCTTAGGGGTTATATGTTTCAAAAATATATATTATGTCAATAAAATTAGACTTCAGCTCCTAATAAAGATTTGTCTTTGAAGAACAAAAATGAACTGCCTTCTCGCAACTTCAGAACCAATATATATCTCTTCAATATAACTACACCATTCTACAAGTTGTAGAAACAATTGATTTAATATGAAGAAGACACAGCCTGTATCAACTTCTCTTTTGTAGTTATTAAAAAAAAACATATTCACTACATATTTACGATATAATTTTTTTTTATTTGAGATATTAGATTACCCACAAAAATCTATTTGGATTAATTACATTATTATTGTATTACTGCTATCTAAAATACAAAAGTTTTGGGTAAATAAATCCCTTTTACATTATTATATGTTAAAATACATAAATACACTTTATATTCGGGCATTTATTTGTTTATTTTGTATAGCCTTGAAATAAATCATTGGTCAAATATAGATTTAAAAATTGCTAGATTTGGTTTTAAACACAGATTATGTCACTATTGATTACTTTTTATAGTAAGAAACATTAGAACTGCAAAATATTATTCATTAAAATTAGAATAAAATTTAGAAGTGCACTACCATTATTGAATAATCCGAGAAATTTATTTATTATTTTATTGGATGTGAATCTATTATTAAAGTATAGATTAGTTTAAGTTTATGTGGAAATATAAAAACTTGTACGCCTTGCGAATTACAAGATGCATTAAATATAGTAGCACTTCTTCACATTATCCACACTATATCACAACAGAGGAGAGGGATTGTAACCATTTTTTCTTATTTTTGGTTTCAAAATATATTTATTTATAATGCATATATACTTATAATTATGCTATTCTTCTCACTCCCAAAAGATAATTAGACATTTCAACTTATAAAATGTATTGATATGAAATTTATATAAACCATTTCTTAATTTTTTTTTTAGCATTAAATACCATTTGATTAACGTTTTTCTTTAACTTCTAACAAGTGTCTAACTAAAATATTCTATACCCATAACCTTACTTTCTTTATGAGTTACATATTTATTTCAATTATAAATAAATAAAGGGACTTAAGTGTTAGTTGGACATCAATGTTCTCGTTTTAAAGAAGTTAAAAGTTAGATGCTCAAATAATTTAAATTTAATAATTATTTTAATAAAATAATAATATTATTATTATTATTATTATTATTATTATTATTATTATTATTATTATTATTATTATTATTATTATTATTATTATTATTATTATTATTATTATTATTATTATTATTATTATTATTATTATTATTATGATGATGATGATGATGATGATGAAGCTCTTCTGCTTATTTTCAATAGTGGATTGACTTCCTTAGCTTAAATTAAATTATATTAAAAAAATTCAAAAAATGTGCACATATGATAGAAAAATTGATATCTAAATGATCTCTTCTCGCTTTAGAAAATAAGCTTAGTACGATAAAAATAAAGTCACAGCTTTAAAATATGTAATGATAATCATTATTATAAGTTTTAATATGAGATTTTAAACTCTTAAGTTCTTTAAAGCAAACATTGGTGACCAGACTAATCTTTAAGTACCTAAATAAATATAGGCATCAGAAAATGTTTAAGAATTACCAAGATACATTTCTACTAAAGGAGTTTTCTCATTTAGCCCAAATCATCATATTCTTTCAAATGTATTTACCTGAATTTGAAGTTTCTATTTGGAATAATAATAATATTCTAATATCTAATAAAACAAATAGTTATTGTTAATAGTGATGTCTTTATCTAATATTACGTTATTATTAACTTATACAATGATGTACACCTACATTTTACATTCTTATCTAGATATTGTCAAAATAATACGAATATAATAATAATTAAGATTTTTATATTAAATGGGAATAGATTTTGTTGCAACAGTTTATTTTTCTTAAAAATTATTTTCATATTTTTATATATAATATATAAAGATATTCGTCAAATATATTTATTTATGACTTGTTTAAAATACATATCGTGCTCGTTATTATCGTCTATTTCTATCAATCTTGTTATTTAGATTATTTATTTCTGTTTTTATTATTCACAATTTTATCTACTATATTATACTGTGATTGCTTTTATGTCGAACTTGAATCATGATACTAAAATCTTTATTTGTCATTCTCCTATGATTTATTTACATTACTCACATAAATGCATATTAGCGTGACTTTTGTCAGCGCGTTTATTTGCTTTTTTCCAATTGTAGTAAATTATAGTATTCCAATATTAATTAAGTAAATTACTTGTTTTTAAAGAAATGTGTTTCAAATGACAATAGTTAATTTTTTAAAAAGCTATTCTCTAGAGTACAATTTTTAATAGTATGTTAGCTTTTTTAATTAACATATTTTATCCAATCACTAATAACTTCCAAATGCAGAAAAAAGTTTTTCAATAAAATAAGTAAAAAGTATTAGATAATATTAGTAATAAAACAGCACGAACATTTACATAATAAATGCTGCTAAAATATATATATATAATTCAAACCTCTTCAACAATTCATTTTTTAGACAGTAATAACTTACTGCAATATTTAAAAAAAAACGTATATCTATAATATAACGGTCGATAGAACTTCCCTATCTGCCATGTCAGGGCGCTACTAATCTATTCGAACCTAGAAAATGTATAAAGGTGACAGATACATACGAGGGAGGTTCAACTTTATCTGATCGAAAGCTTCAGTCACTAACTCAGAGAGAAGGTGAGCTTAAAATATCACTCTGAATATTTACAATTTCTAATTCTTTATTTTAAAAAAATTAATTAAACAAAACATTTTTATTATAACGCACAAAATTTCTGAAAACAGAGTTACGATTAAATATATTGAATTTATGTCTATGCGCAGAAGGATGCATTTAATAAATTTAATATATTTTTAATATCTTACTAAAATTAAATACGCTACATAGAATTCACACATAACTATCACACTCCTTTTAAACTTAGGCTTAAATTTCGCGTTTAAACCAACGATAGATTACTAATGTACCGATGTCACCAATGCAAAATGAGACTGTTAGCATAATACAATCATGATGAAAGGAATTTACATTTGTAGAACGATATGAGTAGAAAAATAACGAATCATGATGGGAAAGAATGAACATCTTCCCCACGATTATTAATAAATTTTACCAACAGTCATGAATGATCCACTGCCAATTGGTGATACAAAACAAAATCATTTCAAAAATATATAAAATAGATGCTCTATAAATAGGGATAACAGTTTAGTCAGCTTACTATCCCAATCAGAGTGTAACAGAATCAATGGCTTAGGAAATACATCTATGACCATTGGCAACATTGTGGCTGCCATTTTGGGCCATGAATTTAGGTGGGTATTATGCTATGTATGTTAATGTGCCACAAGGTAATAAGTATCCAATGTGCCTACCCAGATTACATTGACATAAAACCACTGTAATCTCTCCACCAGCACTGATTCGACTATGAAACAATTAGTCCAAAATTAACAAACTTAAACTAACATAATCTTATGAATCTATGAAGCCATTTATATCTATTTTAAACTATTAATTTAAATATATTTACAAGAATATAAATGATATTACGCACTCATATAAAAATATAATAAATAATTTAAAATTTTGGTCAGGTAAAAGATTTCTTTTAAAAAATAAGTGCATTTAAAAATATTACTTGAAAAGTTTGTATTATACAATTAAATCTTATAGTTTATTGAATGCTAAACTTCATACTTTCCAATGCTGTAGGTTTAGTGAAGTCCATTGTTGTGGTCTTAATATGTCACACAACTATGTTCACAGTTGCTTCCATCCCAAATTGATATTGTCCTAGGTGGAGATGAATCTGTTGCTGATAAGTTTCCAGGAACCATCAATCTGGAGACCACTTCAGCAGGTGCAAATATGGTAAATGTAAATTATTGGGTGTCCCCTACATTTCAGAGATCCACAATACATGTATAAAATATATTACAATAACACACAATCAGCAAGGGCAATCCAAATCTAAATTTCCACTTAAAAGTTTTCTCTTTATATAATTTTGAATTCTTATTAAATTCTAGGATCAATCTTACCTGGTTTGGTGCTGTTGATATTGATGATGATGACTTTTCTCTTGCATGTTTATTTCCATTGTTATTGGCCAGCTTGCTATAGAGCGAGAACTCAAAATTTTATCACTAGTATTTTTTAATTTATCACTTATCTACCTTTATACCCAAGGGCATGTTTGTTATTTAGAAAATCATTTCCATTCTATGATTAAAAATAACTTTCAACTTTAACTAATTAACAGATTTTTTCTTATTCTTTTATATTAAAATCAATCTTGTTTTTAGATATTTAAATTATTATATAATTAGTTTGCCATTATATCTAGCTATTATTATATGGTGAAACTGAACTGAGTTCAGACCAATATAGCTATCTGTTTTGTAAAGCTAGATTTGATAAAATTTATGTTTTCTGAAAAATTTGAGTTTTCAAACTGATAGTACCGTATTAAATAAGTGCTCTGAGTTGGAGTTTTAGATCTAGTTTCTCAAATACTAACTCTTCACTGAGGTGAGCCATTAAGCTTGAAACCAATTGATCTGGAGATGAGAATAGTATGACAGAGATTTTGTAATTCTTTCTCTACTGGAACTTATGATTAAAGCTTGTTTGGAGCTAGTGGTAAGTTCCATCTAGTGAACATTTTAGCACAAGCTTAAAGGCAAGTTGCACAATTTTTGACTTGTTATATATATATATATATATATATATATATATATATATATATATATATATATATATATATATATATATATATATATATATATATATATATATATATATATGTGGTAAGTTCCATCTAGTGAACATTTTAGCACAAGCTTGTGCTAAAATATTCACTAGATGGAACTTACCACTAGCTCCAAACAAGCTTTTTAAATTTAATGGCAGTTGAGACAGGTTAGAAAGTAACCGAAAGTACTTCTATGGATTTAAAGATTGTTTGTAATTGTTTGTAAACTGTTAAAAATAGTATTTCAATTATAATTACAATATTGTTTTTAATTAATGGATATTTTATTTATATATATATATAATTTCACTTTTATTTGAATGTGATGTAATGGCATATAAGTATACTGTTACAATAAAATATACTTTGCATATGTATGTTGATATACTGTACAAAGTGCATAATTATTCTTTCTTTGATGCTTTTGCTTTCCAATCAGATTAGACTGCTAATGGGGAAAATCAAGAATCATCATCATTTAAGTTATTCATTATTATGAACTCTTAAAGTGCTCAAGAAATTTTAAATTATAAACATCCAGGTTGAGGTTAAGATTAACAAAAATCTACGCAGGCTATACATGGGGTTTTTAGAACATCTTTTTCATCTTTTCCTGCAGTTTTCAAAAAGGTGCATTTCATTTTTCTATGATAAAAAAAATATGATAATTTTTGTGATTAAGTAGATTGAATTTTTTTGTCTCTCTCTCTCATTTTTTTGTTAGTTACTAGAGTATAGTTCAGCATGAAAAATATATCGGTAAAATGTTTTACTTTTTCCATTGTATTTTGAAGAAAACATTATGAGGGCTTATTGGTAAGTATTTTTATTTTTCTATATTTTTTAAATATTATGGGTACCTCAAGATAAACTCTATGATGAATTTAGTATTTCATTCACTTTTCATTTTATTTTATTATTTTGCATATAGTGACAATTTTCATAGTACTTTTTAATAAATTACAAACTGTATTGAAGTTCTTTTTATAATATACAAATTATACTAATTATTGATCAATATTAAGTACTTGTTATAAGGGATGTTATTAGGGATGTCTTATACATTGCAATCCCCTAAACAGAAATGCATTTTGAAGGACTACTGAGGAAAATGAAAGGTATTACTGTCTTTATTCTATGAAGTTTTTAAGTGATGGATTACCTTAAGTAAGTGTTATTATATACCATTTTTTTAGAAAATTTATGATGAATCCAATTAACCTATTATCAAAACAATAGTTTTAAGTTGTGTACATGATAATTTTGAATTTATAAAATATAATGAAAATAATTATTAGAAATGTTAACTTTGGTTCTATTTTTTATTAGTTTAAATATCAAAAACCATATATTTTTTTAACTTAACAACATTCTTAGGGGTTATATGTTTCAAAAATATATATTATGTCAATAAAATTAGACTTCAGCTCCTAATAAAGATTTGTCTTTGAAGAACAAAAATGAACTGCCTTCTCGCAACTTCAGAACCAATATATATCTCTTCAATATACCTACACCATTCTACAAGTTGTAGAAACAATTGATTTAATATGAAGAAGTCACAGCCTGTATCAAATTCATATATTAAGCTTGTTATGCTTCATTGATTATGGGATCAGAAAACTTTTCTACATAACTTTTTTCTAAAAAAAAAAAAAAAATTTTCTCTGAAATAATAAAATTCCACTGATATTTTTTTATTTATTATGCATGCATATTTTTCTTTGTTTTAGTGCCTTCAGAGATAAAAGTTTACTGGCCAGATAAAATAATTTTAATAATATTATTTTATTCATATATTTTTGTTCACATACTGTACTATGCTTAAATGTATGAACCTTTAGATACATTATATGATTTATGTTTCAACTGATGAGAATAACCAAAAGAATTTCATTGTTGTACATAACTTAAATGTTTGGGATTATATCATTTTGCCTGTTGTATTTATCCCAAGATTTATTTGAATTACATAAACGCTTTAATGTAACATTTATTTATAAAACTATATGCAACAGCTTCATGATTGAGTGTTACATGTTACTATTAATTAATGCTATTTTCTTATTAATATTATTTGTTAGGGATATAAATGAAATTCGATGATTTTTCACTTAATCAGTTCATATTAATTATTTTATTTATTCACTGATCTCACATCATTTAAGTCACATTATTATTATTATTATTATTATTATTATTATTATTATTATTATTATTATTATTATTATTATTATTATTATTATTATCATCATCATCATTATTATTATTATTATTATTATTATTATTATTATTATTATTATTATTATTATTATTATTATTTACTGTTGTTGTTGTTGTTATTGTCATTGTTATTATTATTGGTGTTGTTGTTACTATTATTATAAATTTGGTGATTATTATAATTTATATTGTGACATCAAGTATGCTAATTGGGACCAAATATATTGTTTCCAAATGTAAATGATGCAATAGATCTGTTTCAAAAAATTATGCAAAAACTTTAAATAATAGAATACCATTATCCTATGAATCATTTAAAAAATATTTTTTTTGGTTCTCTAATAATAATATATTTACAAAATAAAACATAAACATCGTAAGTTGTTTGAGAAATCGGGATCAATAATATGTTATAATAACTATATATTTTAGAAGATTATTTAAAATCATAGAAAAAAAATGATTTCAAAAGTTATATTGAGAAACTAGAGAACAACATAAATTGCAATTCAAATCACTTTTGGTCATTCAATAAAAAGCATTCTGGTTTAAAAAATAAAATGTCATTTGACAATGGGAGTCTTACAGCTGATGATTTTGCCAACTACTTTTCTTCATGTACAAGGGAAAATGTGCTATCTAAATCGTATACAAAATAATAGTGTATTGCTTTTAAAAGAAATTATTTGATAGTAATTGACTCATTAAATTGTAATGGCATTTTATTAGCAATAAAATAGCTTAAAAATAAAAAAAAGTTTTGAATATGACATGTTTCCTGTTTTATTTATAAAGAATGTGCTGAACTGCTAGCTCTAGTGTTTTGTTACATTTTAGTATCTCTTTACAGCAGAGTATTTTTCCTGACCTTCATAGAAAGTTGCAAAAGTTATACCAATATCAAAAGTCAAATCAAATTATTCTTGTAATTATAGATTTTTTCATTATTATGTATAGCTGCAAAAATTTTTGAAAAATGTCTATACAGTAAGATAATAGATAAAGTATGTAAATCATTATTGAAAACACAACATGGTTTTATACCAGGCAGATCTGTAGAGAATAATCTGATACATATTTAAGATGCTATTGTGAATGCAATTGATAACAGATTACAGCTAGATGTATTTTATTTTGATTTAAGCAAAGCATTTGACCAAGTACATCACTCTAGCTTGATTAGTAATTTGCACATTATTGGTTTCAGATGTGAACTTTTGCAGTTGTTTATATCTTTTGTGTCAAGTAGACCTAATTTTGTATCTATTAGATTTGCAAATTGTACACATATTTTAGTAATGCTGGAGTGCCTCAAGGAAGTTGACTTGGACTACTACTTTTTTCAGTTTATTCTTTGGATGTAGAACAGTGTGTAAGTAGTTCTAATTTTCTTTGCTTTACAGATAATATTAAACTATATACAACTATTAATAATTTTGATGATCAGAAGATTTTGCAGTCTGATGTCAAAAGATTTCAGGATTGGTGTGTAAGAAACTACATGAGAATTGATATTGAAAAATGTTGTGTAATATCGTTTTCTATAAAATCATCTACAAGTTTGTTTAATTATATACTGAACTCAAAAAGTATTTCAAGATAAGAATACCATAATGATTTAGGTATTATTTTTAAGAATAATGGACATTTAATAATAATATTAAAAATATTATTACAAAATGTTATAAAATAATGGCTTTAATTCTCAAAAACTGTAAAATGTTTAAGAGAAATATATGTGTGTATTTGATTCACACATTGGTTTTACCTATTTTAAATTATGCATCCTTGATCTGGAACTCTTGTAAAAAATTAATAAATTAGTGCTGCAAAAAGTTTATAAAAAAATTTAAGATGTATTAAATCAGAAATAATATGTGATGACAATGCACCCTACAAAAGATGAAACTATACTGACATGAAGTACTTAAAAATTACATCAAGTATAATAGATATGAGAAGTTGCCAAACAATATTATCATTTAAGATGAAGATAAAGGATATGAAATAATAATAAAAATGTATAATATTCCAAAATTTAAAAGTGAAATCTTAAAAAATTCAGCATTAGTAAGGTTATCTACATTGTATAATAAACTCCTTAATGCTGATAATAAAATTGAAACAGATGGTAGAACATTTAGGACTACTGTGCAAAAAACTCTGCAAATGTTTTTTGAACTAAATTAGCTGTGCATTTTTGCTTGGATGTAAAATCTGTTAAATGTACTAAATGAAATTATTATTATTATTATTATTATTATTATTATTATTATTATTATTATTATTATTATTATTATTATTATTATTATTATTATTATTATTATTATTATTATTATTATTATTATTATTATTATTATTATTATTATTATTATTATTATTATTATTATTATTATTATTATTATTATTATTATTATTATTATTATTTTTATTATTATTATTATTATTTATAATTTATTATTTATATTTATAATTTATATAAATGATTTATTTTCTTTACCTTTAGAATCCAAGATTTATGGTTCTGCAGATGATATTGCTTTATCTTATGCTGCAGTTTCATATAATTTTGTTGAAAAAATAATTAACGATGATTTAATCCTAATTAGTAAATGGTTAGCATTTAATAATTTATCAATTAATCTGAGTAAAACAAAAGCTATTAATATTTTTATAAGTCAAATATTCATTTGCTTAACATTACTATTTGTAATAAGTATTTTTGGCATTGTAATAGCACTTGTACTTGTGCTAACATTTCTTTTGTTGATAATATTTGCTATCTAGGTGTTTTTATTGACTCCAGACTATCTTGGTCAAACCAAAATTGACTTTCTTTGTTCTCGTTTACGTAAATTAAATTATGTTTTTCTATTTATCTGAATTTTTTCCTCGATCAGCTTTGATTACTTTATATATTTCTTCCTATCAAAGCTTATTATGTTATAATATATCAGTTTGGGGAACTGTTCTATTTTTTGCAATGACTACATTGTCTGTTTTACAGAATTATACAATGCATATCATTTTTGGTAGATCACGTGCCATGCCTGTTAAATATATTTATGCCACTTTTAATATACTAGATGTTTTCCATTTGTATAAATATAGAGTGATTCTTGATATTTATTGTAGGAAACTTCATGTGGATACTAAATCTTCTGTTGTAAATACTCGTTTATCTACTAAATATCAGCTAGCTTTACCAATTTTTTTTAAAACATCTAGTAGGAAGCAATTTAGTTATAATGGTCCTAAATTATTTAATATGTTTATAAGAGATTGTTCTGTGAATTTAATGAGCACTAGTTATTTGATTTTTAAAAAGCATTTATGGCACTGGTTATATTATGCTAAGCATTAGTTTTATTTTATTTTTTTTTGTTTATATTGTATGTTATCTTGTAATTATTTATTACTGTGATTGAATTGCCAAATGCAATATCTGTGTGATTTTAATATTTTATGTTATATTTATACTTTTTTTTTTGTATTTTATTAGTGTTTTTAGTTGTTACATTTAAATTCCTCACACAAGATTTTTCTTGTATGGAATTTATCTCACTGTATTATACATTTATTGTTTGCTTCATAATGAATAAATAAATAAATAAATAAATAAATAAATAATAATAATAATAATAATAATAATAATAATAATAATAATAATTATTATTATTATTATTATTATTATTATTATTATTATTATTATTATTATTATTAGTAGTAGTAGTAGTAGTAGTAGTAGTAGTAGTAGTAGTAGTAGTAGCAGTAGCAGTAGAAGTAGTATTAGTAGTGTTATAATAATAATAATAATAATAATAATAATAATAATAATGATGATGATGATGATGATGATGATGTTTATTCACAAAGTATTTGTACATGTTTTAACATTAGTTTTGTTGATAATTATCGCTATTTAGGCATCTATATTGATTCAAGGTTATCTTGGTCTAAGAACATTGTCTACTTATGTTATCGATTATGTAAAATTAATTATTTATTTTATTAGCTGGTGAAATTCATACCTAGATCTACTTTGATGACTATATATTTTGCTTGTTATCAGATTATATTATGTTACAATATTTCCATTTGGGGTGGCTCTACTGATTACTCACTATGTCAATTATATACTTTGCAAAATTATACAATGCATATTATTTATGATAGAGCTAAATTGACCACTGTGCGAGATATGACAATTCTGTTGGGTCATCTGTTTCTAAACTATATAAGTTTAGAATTATTATTGACTTATGTCATTGTTTTAAAGTATCAATTATAAATACCCGCTTGGCTAACAAATTTCAACTGGTGGTTCCAGATTTTTTTTTAGAAAGCACTCACAGGCAATTCAGTTACAATGAACTCAGGCTCTTTAATTTTTTGTTACTGACTGTTCAATTGATGTTGATAATTTATTTTTTTATATTTAAAAAAAATAAAATAAAATTTTGTTTTTGTCTTCTGTGTAATGTATTGATTAATTAATTTTTTTAAATTTAATATGTATATCTTTTTGGTTGTATGCATTCTTATATTATTTGTTTTGGTTTACTTGTATTAGTATTTATAGTATATTATTATTGTTATTTTTATTGGTGTTTTTGTTTTTGGTTTGTAATTAATAATTAACGAAAGACTCCTAGTACAAGTTTATCTTGTTTGGAGTATTTCTCTTTTTATATGTATTGTTTGATTAATAATAAATAAATAAATAAATAAATAATAATAATAATAATAATAATAATAATAATAATAATAATAATAATGATAAAAACAATAATAATAATAATAATAATAATAATAATAATAATAATAATAATAATAATAATAATAATAATGATGATGATGATGATGATGATGCTGATGATGATGATGATGATGTTTTAAAGCAAAACTTTATTGAGTCTAAAAGATTACAGAGTCACATCTAGTAATATATTGATTTTTGTTACAATTGCAAAACAAATTACAACTATGCAAGGACACCAATTAAAACATATTTTAAGTACATAAGTCTTTATCATTTCTGCATACTTTTTGTTTGTTTTAGAATCTGGTTTTTTATTAAGTTCAGTTTATACTTGCATCACTTTAAAGTTGGAAAATTCTGATATTGAAAGTGTCACCATTTATCATATTGGACTTATATTTTATAGATTGAATCTTGGTTTCAAATGTGACCATGTGGCTGCAAACACATCTAGTTGAACTAGAATGCTGTCTCTTTTTCTAAACAATTCAATTTTTATTGAATATGTTGCTGAGTGGCATTGAGAGTTATTAGCAAAAGCAAAGGTGCATCTAGTACACCAGTGGGCATAAAAAGTTTATGTTGCTGCATGAATAACAGGGATGCTGTTTTTTTAAATGTATATATTATTTCATCAATTGAAATATTAATCTTTCTCAATGTGGTAAACATTGTGAGATGTATTGTTTTCAGTGTATTGCAGGAATGAAGGAAATGATTTTATTCTCTATGACATAGTCTATATTTGTATAGAATCTATAAAATCTAAGGAAATGTGTTGTGGGTAGAGCATTTATATTAAACTTAAGCAAAAAATAAAATAATATTGGTTCTAGTGACCACTTTCTGAATTGTTGCAGTAGGTGCCTATTGTCTATCCAAAGAGCTGTTGGATATAGATAATGTGTCTGTGAGTTTAGGATATTATAAGTGTCCCCGTATGTATACTTGTCATTATTGAGTGATATTTTATTATATATTGACTTGAGATGTTGAATAAGTGTGGTTAGATATAAATATGAGGGGTGGGGTCTGTCTGGTGGATGTTATATTGATCACACATTCTAGGTATGAAAATCTTTTTATGATGGCTGTTATTAGATTTAGTGATTTATGTGTGCAAAAAAACATTGATTATGTGGAGTCTGTGTTTATTGCTAAATGGTGGTATGCACAGATATTTTAAATAGATCACAACTGTCTTTTTCTTCTATATTAGTTTGTTAGAGAATGAAGAAATTTTAGATATGACTGTATTGGCAAATTCAATTATAGGTATGTAGTAGGTAATTATTGTAATTATAAATTGATTATATAGTTTTCCTTCACATATATTGACAGGTATGACTTTTCCAGTGAGGTTGTGGTTTTTTCAGCATCTTTTTAAAATTTATGTTGAAATTTTTTGCATCCTTCCATTGGTGCCAAGGCAGATTGGAAAATCATAGAAAGCCAGTCTGTTGCCATTAAACTTCTCTATACAATGTTTGCCTGAGTATATTGACCTTGAAGCAGTTTTATGTGTGTTAAATTTTAAATTAAAATTTGAGGTATTATTGATTATCTCTTGTAATATGGGAAGATTCTTTTTAGTGAGGACAAAAACAATTACATCGTCAATATAGGTTATGCATGATATATTTCACCTAGTGTTTGAGATTTGAATACTTTTTATATTTTCTGTATCTCTATAAATAGAGGGATTATATATATAGTGTGAAGAGCAAATCACTGATGGGAGTTCCTTGTGGGATGGACTGACTCAGTCTGAAAGCTAGTGCTCTTTTTCCATGCAGTGTGTTGTGAATTTCTTGTCTGAGTAGTGGATTTCTTCTTATATATAATAGGAATGGAGGTGTTGTTGTTATTTTAACATGTCTAATAATTTGACAATGGGCACTGAATCAAAATCTGCCTCAACATTTAGTTGAATTATAATCAGTTCATATTTCTTTCTTTTCTTATCTGCTTTGATAATTGTTTTGTACAGTAGGGCACCCTGGCCAATGGATGAGCCTTTTTTTGACATATTGACCTGATGATACCACATAGAGTATATGTTGTTCTATTTTCTCTTTATTACTCTTTCAATAACTTTCATTCCTAAAGGTCTCATTGAGATTGGTCATAGATTAGATAAATATAATATTGCTGATGATTTTTTGTTAAAGTAACCATTGTAATTGGATATATACTTTGCATGTTGTAATTTTTTTAGGACATGCAATTGGCAAGATTGCATAGATATTTAGTTGTGAGGTGGCTAAGATGTCTGAACATAAATTAGGGAATGCCATGTGAACCCAGGTGACATGTATTTGCTATTGTTGCAAGTTGAAAAGCAATGTTGGTTGTTTTTATTGGTGTGCCTATTTCAGGATCACTGGATATGTCTTTATTTGGTATAAATGCTTTTTTTTGTTTTTGAAGTTTGTTTTAAAATGATGATATATTGGGTTTATCATGTTAAGTCCATCTGTTATAGGGCCATCGATTTCAAGTGTCATAGGCATTATGATTGGGGAAGGGCATTCCAGTGACCATCATATGTATGCTTTGGTCCAGGTATGTTTTTATGTGAGGTATTTTTTTCAATTTTATTGCTATGCATTTATTTAATGTGTTGCATGTATTATTGTACATTTCTCTCTATTTTCTAATTTGTGCTTGATTATCTGCAGTTGGTCTAGAGAGGGTTATTCTTTTATATAGTTCATCTGCCAAAGCTAATAATCTGGTGGGGTGTGTTGAAGTGCATGTAATATGATTAATGTTGAAAGAAAGTATATCTGTGAATGCTATATACTTTTGTAATGTGATACGTTTTGAAGTTTTCGGGGCCTTATGTATGTTTCTGAATATAGGAATTCACTTGTTTGTCCTGGAAGAAGTTATCATATAGTCTGTTGAAGGTCTATTGTTGTAATCTGTATTTTTGTTTGGTTAAAGGTGATGAATTGGGCACCATGATTTGAGATTATAGATGAACAGAGTTCAAGATTAAAATAATGATGTAACATTGGTCAGTAGAATCTCAAATATATGTGATGTCTATCCATTACTATTAAATAATATTGAGTTTTGTGGGAGAAAACCTTCAGCACTTATAAGTGAAATTATTATTTGATGGATTCATTTAGAGACAAAAGTTTGATAGGTCATGTTGAAATCTCCCAAGAGTATTATAGGATTAGGTTTTGCTGTAAGCATTGAATTTATTGTTGTTATATTTCTGGAGATAATGACATGGCCTGGTAGTGTATAGACAAATATAAGGCTAAGTCTGACATTTATATGATGGAATGTTATTATGATAAGATTAAAGTCAACATATATAATTTTAAAGGGATTGAAAGGGCAGTTATGGAATACAATTATACCTGGGCCACCTGATGGTGATGATGATTCTCTTGAGCACGCACAAAACCCTTGGCTAACTAAGTATGTTGATGGATAAAATTTGAGAGATGTTGTACATTTTTGTTTCCAGTAGACGCAATATATATTTAATGAGTTAAAAAAGTTTGATGTTAGTGTTTAAGCCTTGACTTTTGAAAGATCTGATTCTTATCTTCATGTTTTTTGTATAATTTTATAACAGGGTGTTAATGTTTATTTATTTTTGAATTCGTTTGATTTTAGTTTAAATTGCAATAGACAAATGCTGATGTATATTTAAGACTTTGATATCAGGTTTTCTTTCAGTTAGTATTGGTTTAGACTCTATATAGGTAATTGATATTGAAATTGAAAAGTTGTCTGTCTGTTGTTGGCTTACATCCATTTATATTTTATCATTTTATAGGTTGTTTGTGTCTGATAAATTGTCAATTTGGTCTGTTTTTTTTTTCCTTTTTTGGATTTATGTTTTTAGGTGGTCAACCTGGCTTTCTTTTTCCATCTGGTGTATTCTCTTCAATGGATAGGAGGGGGGTTCTATTGCATCCATAATATTTGATGCAGTTATATTTATTATTGGAGTTTGTTTTATTATTGGTATCCTTACATTGTTTAGATTTATGTTTATATCTTCATTATATTGTTGTGTGTATTTTCTGTTTGTTGATTTTTAGTTAGAATAACAACTTTTGTTTAAACGAAATGCTGATCCTGTGATGTAATTTCTGTATTTTGTGTTATGATTTCTTGGGAGTTATTTACACTTAAATCTAGAAGTGTGCATGTTAGTTTTTGAGTTATTATTGTTTTGGTTGATCTTTGACATAGACAATTTTGTTTGGTTATCATTTTTATTTGTGGGTGTTTGAATCTGTTTTTGGCTGGTTTCTATTATTGTGCTGCCAATGGATGTATCATTATTAAGTGTTTTATTTTCATCGTAAGTGGATTATTCTGCAGAGAAGGGTTTGGTTTGTTCACAGTGATTGCCTTTTATGTTATCACTCTGAGTTGCCAAGTGGTTTCACTGTCTACAGCAAAAACACTGTGGCTTTATACCTCTTACATTAAGAGACAGGTTTGCCTCTTGATCAGTAATTTGTGTTGGAATTGTGGCTGTATCTGTTTTAATGAAGTTTTATTTTGAATTCAAAGCACTTATTGCATATAGGTGTGTGTGTCTTTTAGATATATAGGCTATAGGGCAATTACATTGCCAAACAGGTTCATCATTTTTTGAAATTTCTGTAATTTTTATTTTAGATAAGTATTTTTGAGCAATCCAGTAATAATATTTTATTGGTTTCATCTATAATTACTTGTGTGAAATTATCCAATGCTAAAATAGTAAATGAAAAATTTTCCTTTTGCTGCTGAGCATAAAAATCAATGGTTATACAGCAAGAGTTTGGATGGTCTGCAATACAAGAGATCGTTTTCCATAGTGCATTTTGTGTAATTGCTTCAAAGAATAAAGCATTTGGGAAATGATAAAATGAGCATTGATTATCCGTGATTGGGAGAACTTGCAACGTTGGTGAGAAAAACCTGTGAAATGTTTCATATAAAGTTCATATAATTGTGTTACTAAAATAATCCATTATATTATCAAGCATTTTGTCCAGATTGTGGCTGGAGGTGGTTGGTCCTCATAAGTATGTCATTTGTATTTGTTCTTTGGAAATGTGATTCTTGGGTTGGTGGTGAAATATTGCTATTTTTTAAGAAATTTTGCATACAAAGTAGGCATTGTTAAAACTAAAGATTTTTTTAAAATTTATTTTGGTGCCTAAGCTCACATATGCTTGACTAAACAGTAGCTAAAATTTATTATTCTGACTCAAGTCAGTTTTTTTTAAGAACGAAATGAATATGTCCAGATATTTTTTACAAAAATATACTATTAAACTTTAATATAATTCAGCTTGTTCTGTATTACATTTGTTTTGTGAAAATCAAGTTGAAAAAAGAAAAATATAACTACTTACATCATAGAGTTTTTAGATTTGCTTCTTGCCTTAACAGAGATAATTCAAATTTAACATACAATGAATTATACTAGGGCGAACATATGTCAAGGAATTTATTGGTTATACTTTATGATTAATAAAGTATAACAATATAAAAAATAAAATAAAAAAACAAAAGGTTCTAAAGTTTGAGGAACTTATCTAGTTTTACCCACATGTCTTTTTGAATGTTAGTCATGTTATAGTTTTCCTTGCAGCATTTACAACATTGATGATTGTGTTAACAGGGACCAAGTTGTCACATATAAGTGGGGAGTGGTGGTTATTATTCTATATTTATTTTGAATGTGTACCAATTTGTTGTTAAATGTAGCTGGGTCATTTAGTATTGTTGTGATTAAGAAAGTACACCTGGTGCTCCACTACACATACATAACCACCCTAAGGCTAGAAATTTACCTTCCCTAAAAACAACAAGTATGTGATTAATCATTGTATCAGACTTTCTTTAGGTGTTATACATAATAAATTATTTAGTCCAGCATCTCTTCTGCTTTATGGCAGAGACTGCAGAAGAGGTTGGTAGATATTAACAAAAAGAGACTACTCAAGAAATATAAAAAAATGGGCTTGCAGTTGTAGCTAATCTTGAATTAATGTTTGCAATTATGGTATTGACTTTTTTATCTTGTAAAGGCATGTATATATAAAAACAGATTTATTGTTATGCTTTTTTGAATGAAGGTTGAAATTAATAAGTGCATATGAATGTGAATAATTTATAAAGTTATGAATGGTCAATTTCTAGAAATTATGACACCAGTGCCAGCTGAAGCATTGGAAGAGTCTCTGGAGCATGGAAAGAAACCTTCCATATTTAAATTCTTGGTTTGGTTAGTTTGTGATCCAGCATAAATTTTTATCTCAAGGATACCTAACAAGTGTGGTTTTATATTCTTGATCCAGTGTTTTAACTTATTAATTTTTGAGGTTGAATTGAAATCCCTGATATTAATTCCACCATTGTTATTTTCATTGAATCTGTGTGTTTTTTTACTTTCAAATGTTTGGGATGATACTGGTGCTTCTTTCCATTCATCCTCATATTTCACTTCCAACTCTTCATCTAATTGCATCATAGGTGTGGGGTTGCAATCAGCAAAGTTATTGTTCAATTCTGTTATATTGATTGTTTTGGGCCCTCTGTTTTTTTTTTTGGTGGTTAGCCTGACCTTCTTTTCTGTTCTGTGAATTTTTGGTTGTTTTTATTAGTAGGTCTAGAATTTCAGGAGCTGGTAATGTGTGTGTAGTTGTTTTACTATTACATTGCTGCTGACCTGTGATTTTTTTATTAATTCTCTCTTCTTTATTGGTTGCTTTGTTGACTGTTTTGTATTTTGTTGACTTCTGGTGCTGAGCTTTTCTTGGTTGATCTTCAATGCTTAGCTGGCTTTTCGGGTTCTTTCTAGTGTTGCAGTTGGTTGTTAAGTGCCCCGTTTCACCACATGCAAAGCATCTCAGGCTTAATCTTTTTATATAATTAGTCAGTATTGCATTTTGGTCTTCTATCTGTCTGGAGATATCCTCCTGGTTTACACTGTCATTAAGCTTTATTTTGAAGTGATAATTGTTGCTGAAACTCAGGATAGGGATGTCAGAAAAGTAAATTTAATTTATATAAATGGCTGACATTGTTTTTGAAAATCTTGTATGTGATATCTGAAATAAGTATTTTTATTTATTTTGTTACAATAGTTTGAAAGCTTTGATTGACTATTATTAATGCATAATTACCTAATGATTTCACTTGTCTTTGAAATCTTGTGTACTGATGTTCATCGAAAAACTGAATTGAAACATATAAGTTTGGATGCTCTCCAATACTAGAGACTGTATCCAACATTGCTTTTGTTGTCAGCTCTTCATAAAGGAACTCTCTACTGAATTTATAAAGTGGTAATTTTTTTATTAGTGACTGCTAATACCAGTGTCCTGGGGGGGGGGGAATTCAAGTGGCAAATAGCTTTTAGGGATGGTGTTCTTGAAACTAACGTTTATTCTTGTAATTTATATTAATTTCATACCACTGGGAAGAGCTCTTAATTTTTGTAGTCTATTAGGTTTAAATTGCTTATGTTGGCTTGATTTACCTTTTTAAATCTTGCCATATGTGATAGTGGTGGAATTTTTTCAAAACTGTGTGTTTATCAGTCTATTTTTGTCATGTTTGTGTACGTTTTGGCATTATTTTCATTATCAATTTTATCACCGTTTGCTTTGGCATGGTTTATATAATTCTTTTCTTGATATTACACCAGGTTGTCTTATGATGTTAGGGTTTATTTCCATTATAATTGACCATATTACTTACTTTTTGTTAGAAAACAATACTTCACTAATCTAACCATAACTGTTTCTATGATACAAAAAGGTTTATAATTTAAGTTATCACCTAGTGTGTTTATTAGTAATACATATTTATCCATGTTGTTTATCCATTTGTCTTTTCTTTGCTGAAGCAGATCCACATTATTATTATTATTATTATTATTATTATTATTATTATTATTATTATTATTATTATTATTATTATCATCATCATCATCATCATCATCATCATCATCATCATCATCATCATCATCATCATCATCATCATCATCATCATCATCATCATTATTATTATTATTATTATTATTATTATTATTATTATTATTATTATTATATTTCAAAAAGAAACTTTATTGAACCAAATAAATTTTACACAATTACATTTGCATACACATGCTTGCTTACATGACAGTCATTTGATTGGCCTGAAAAAGTTGATATACATGATTTTATAGAGTGAGGAGGACAATTTTGATAATGGACATATAGTTAGATATATTTGCATAATTTAAACAAGAATCATAATATTAGTTTTAATGAATCCATCTAAAAAATATATGTCAGAATTATTGAATTGCATCATTTTTTTTTGTTTTTCATTGTTTAAAGTAGTAGTTGGTAATTAAAGTTAGTATACCTGGGTCTCATTTTATGTGGTAGATAGGTTCCACAGAAAACCCGCATTAAAAAAAATCACACAAAAATAGACTTAACTTATCTTGAAAAATGGGGCATATGTTTTGTATTTTTCAAAATTCACATAAAAGCAAATCAACAAGAAAAAATTATTTTAAAATGTGCATTAAAATACAAGCAAATAAAGTATGACTAATAAAAAATTTCAAATATTAGAAAAAAATTAATACAAGACTAACTTTTTTTTTACTTTTGTTATTAACTACAGTAATTAATTTTACATTTCTCATACATATTTTAATCTTAATCACTTGCATTCATTTGTAAACTGATAAGAAATCAGATTGGATATGATGTGATGTATTGTGGCTTCTCCTTAAATGAAGTCAAGAATCTCTCAGCAATTATGTCCAGAAAAGCATGTTAGCCGCTTTATTGTTATTCATGATGTGATATACAATGAGCACCACTTTTAGTTTTGTGCTGTGTTAATGGTTTTCTGTTTCTATATTTAAAAAAAATGACATCGTAATCAAAACAAAAAGATTATACATTATCATTAGAAAGATTATTTTCAGTTTATAAAATCTTCGTTTTTTTATTTCAAAAATCTAAAAGATTATTTATTTTTGCTATATATAACAAAATACACTTTAAAACTTTAAATTTTTGGAATATTTATTGTGATATTTTATATGTAAGTATAAATCTATTATTATTATTATTTACTCATTAGTATAAATAGGTTATTAACATAGAAGCTAAAATTCTAAATATTCTTCAGACCATATTCATGTTAGCTGCTACTATATATTTTTGAAAAAAAAAGTATTTCAAGTCAAAATAAGTTATTAATAATTTAAATTTCTTGATATCTAATATAGTGAAATATGAAAGATATTAAGAAGAAATGTGAATCACATAACTTCAAAATCACATTAAAATAATCTGCATAAAAGGAGATCCAGGTGGATTCATTTGTCTAGCTATATTATTGATTATTGCTTTAATAATGACTATGTGTCTCCTATATATATATATATATATATATATATATATATATATATATATATATATATATATATATATATATATATATATATATATATATATATATATATTCTATTATTTTATACCTATATTTATTATTAGGGTTAATTTGTTTTGGAAGGTGGATGGATGCATTCTGGCATTGCTACCTATCTAAAGTGTATATAGGACAAAAGTTGCTGCTCATATCTTTAGTGTTGATTTGCCTTGATATGCACTGATGATTTCTTTGATAGTGCTATTCATTTTCCAATATGTATTATCATTATGTTTTTACTTCCTCTCATTCTGAGCATTAGTAGATCAGATGCTGTAATGATTTTCTTGCATATTGACACAGCACACATAGTGGTGTCTATGGATGCTGAGCATTGTGTGGCACCAAGTATCTGAATTCTGGTGAAAGTTTGTTGTATTTTTGTAGTAGGGAGTTAAGATATAGTATAAATAGTAATGAGCTGAATGAGGTCCGTAGATATAGATTGCATGGAAACAAAAGATGGTGAATTCTTTCTGTTAAGTGTTACATGGATTTTTTTTATTTTAGGAGCAGATTTTTTCTTAAGTATAATTGAGTTTTGGTGTTGTAGTGTTTGTAAGCATATCAATAAGTGTTGGGAGTCTACATAGTCCAATGCTCTTTCAATATCGAGTTGGACTGTTATTCATCCATTTTTTTCTCTTACTGAATTTAGAATTGCTCTAAAAATAGTGCTGCCTGGATTGCCAACGAGTTTCTTTTGGCAAACTGTGTTTTTGTGATTAATGGCATTAAGTGAAGTTCTACTTTTTTTAACAATTTTTTCTACACTTTTTATTGGCAGGGTCCCATGGATATTGGACAGAACTCTCTTAGAGGGAGAATGTTATTTTGCTTTTTTGTTGAATGGCACTATTGCAATTGATAAAACTCTTTCTATAGTTTGAATCTTATGTGACAAATGATTTGCCAAATTGCAGAGATATTGTGCTGTGAATGGACTGAGGTGTTTTAGTGCAAATAGGGGGATGTCAGGTATTCTCGGTGGCAGGTGTTTGCAATATTTGCCAGTTTTGTTAGGAAACTACTTGTGTTAAATGGGGTTTTTGTTTCTGCTGGACCAAATAGATTAAGTGGTTTTTTGAGTTATTGCTTGATTTGCAACTTTTGGTTGAAATATTCATATATAGGTAATATATTATGGCCTCCATATGTTCCCTGAATTGTCTGTATTACCATTGGGTCTTAGATGTTACTTGGGTGTCCTATTACCCATTTTATGTATTGTCTGGTCCAGGTGTACATGAGACATTCTGCTCTTTTTAACTCATAGGAAGTCTTTTAAGGTGTTTCATGCATTGTTGTAAGCATGCATGAGCTGATATATATATATAGTTGGGTGTGATGCATGAGCTGATATATATATATAGTTGGGTGTGATATGATGGGTTAATAATGAATATTCAGCTACGAAGCTCAATTGAAAGTGCTAGTATTTTGGGTAGTGGTGGTTGTTTCATTGTTATGTGATTAGTATTAAAGGAGAGTGTGTTTGTGTATGCAAGGTATTGTTGTATAAAATTAAGATGCATTTTTGGTATTTTATTAAGCATAATATTAGTTTTTGAAAATAAGAATTCTGGTGTGGATGCTTGTAATAATACTCTTATTATTCATGTTAGTGGAAGTATTGATGTCTTAGTTTATTCAAAGTATATTATTATTTGTTCTGAATGATTTGAGAAAGTTTAGGGTGTGATTTTTAGTGCAATTGGATGGTGCAGCATTTGGGAGTAGAAACAAATATCAATGACTGAAAAGTGATGGCCATTTTGTAAAGTTATTGTGTTGTTTGGTAGAAAGGCATCAGCATTCATCAGCAGTATTGAACATCTGTGTATCCATTGCTCTGTAATTTTTTTGTATATTATGTTGTGGTCTCATATTATTATGGTTGGATTTGATATTGTGGCTAGTAATTAATTGATGTTTGCAATTATGGTATTAATCTTACTGTCATGTGGGGTCATGTATATGAGTATTATATTGATTGTTATAATTTTGTGTTGGAAGGTTGTTATTAATAGGTTTTAATGTATGAATATTATTTTAAATGTTGTGAAGTGGTAGTTCATGGAAATGATTTAGTCTGGTGCTGGGTGAAAGGGTTGAGAAATCTCAGTAGCATGCACAGGAACCTTCTTTGTTTAGGTGTGTTTTTCTGAATATGTTTGAAGGTTTGCATACATTTAGGTTTTTAGTAGACTGAGTATGTGCAGCTGCATACTTTTTATCTTTTATTTCACTTTGTTGTTTTTTGGCATTAAGTTTAAACCTTTTACATCAATTGCTGCTATTTTAACATTCATAGGGGTTATATGACATGGACATTGTCATGTTTGTGATCCATTCTATTGCTGTTGTTTGTTCTTGCACATCTTCATTGTTTAGTTCCATCTCTTCATCAGTTATATCAGTTGAGTAGTATATTATTTCAATAGTCTCTCCTGGATCAAGCTCTTCTGTCTTCATTTTCTTTGCTTTCTTGCTTTTATTTGGTGGCCTTCCTGGTCAAATTTTGCCTCTGGCATTGTTTACATTATTTGAGGTAGACATGGTTCAATTGCTTCCATTATATAGGATGATGTGTTGTTTTTTTTATTCTTGGTGTGCATTCTGGATGTACTTAATTATTTTTGTTGGCAATGTTGCTATTGTTTGTTTTTTGTTGTTGCTTGCAGTTGTTTGTTGGCACTCTCATTGATTTATTCACTTTTTTGATAGATGATTTGTTGGTACACTTTACATCTTCATTGAGTGCTTGATTGTTGCTTATTTTTTAATTGTTAGGAATTAAAATTCCATGTTTCTATTTGTGTCTTTATTCATAATATTTTCTAGTCGCTGTTGTTGTGTCATTTTTTGTTTGTGTTTGTCTCAACATTGCTTTTATTGCTTGGTCCTGTTTTGCATTATATTATGTTGGTTTGTATAAGTTTGGCTTTGTGTGATCTGAATTGTATTACAGTTTATCACCAGATGTCCACAGTTTCTATATGAATAGCATTGTTGCCTTAGTACTAGTATGTAGAGTGAGGGTATTACAACTTGGTCGATAATTTGTGTTCCATATAATTGGGAAAAAAGATTTATTAAAAAACATGAGAAGAAATAATAATATGATTAAATATGGACATCAAATCAATGAAAATTTGGAAATATTAGAATAAACTATGGAAGGTAAAAAAAGTTTGAAAAACAATTAAGTGTAAAAGCATTAATTAGAGGGAATTAGTTATGAGTAGTTAAGAGTAAAATAACAAATAGAAAGTTTGAAAAAAATGGTCTGATTTGATAATTTAAGACATATTTTAACAAATAATTGGAAATGACAATGATGATCATCATTCTTTACACAAATATATAATTTTTTACAAGGTAGTTTTTTTTAAAGTAATAGAGCATATTTTATATTAACGAATCTGAGATGCACTTGTATATTCAATGGTTTACATAAGCATAATTTAATCTTCTTCACACTTTAACTCTTCAGACAGTTTGAAGATTTGCTGTCTTAATTTGTACTGAGATTGTAAATATGTGTGGGAGACCGTGATCTGGACCATATGATGTATGCTAATTCAGCACAAAATATGTATATTGGAGATGATGTAACTTTAATCACATGTATGTTACTATATATATATATTGTAGCCCTTGGATTTGTCCAAGGCTCCATTTTTTTAAGTTAGCTAGGAAAGAGAAGGTTCTATCCAAATTTTCCTCATAATATATGTATTTTTTTTTCTGTGTAATAAGAAAATTTAAGCCAAGACCGAGTTTGAACCCATATTTATAAGGGATTGCATATGTTTGATTAGTGAGCAATCTAAAAATTTATTGTTAATGTGTTTATAACCAGAGGATTATTTTATTTTAATTTATGGTTTAAATTGATATTAAAAAAAATATTAGAAAAGCAGGATTTGTGTATTTGTTGATAGGTTAACTGAGAAGAGGAGGATGTGTGATATTGAAAACTACAATTAGGATAGTGATGATGAATAGTCATTATTTTAAGCTAGGTTAGAAATAAATAATTTATGGAAGTAAATAAATAATAATATAGGTAGAATAGTTGTAATAAATAAAGATTAAGACATTAAAAATCTAAATTTAAAGAAAAGTATATACCTGCGATGTGTGTGTATATAATTTAATTGTAGATCTTGATGGTACAATGTAAAATTAATAATCATTTCTTACATGATGTAAAGCAATTTTAAATAAGAAATTAAAATCTTTTAAATAATTTTAATATTAGCAGCCAAATTTAATGTCAAGTCTGAGTTTGAAACAGCTGCAATATATTGTGTTTCACTATTAAAGGGAAAAGTAAGATTATTTTAGTGTGTATTATCTTACTCAGTTAATTATCATTCCTTAAAATACACAGATCCTACTAAGGAATTTAAAGGGACCATTAATTTAGGCCATTAACGGTGAATGGTCAAATCTGGTCTGTCAAAGTGTCAACAATTAATTGGCAATTAAATGTTAGATTCTAAAATTAATCTGTCTATTTGACTTGAAATTTATGCCTGGTTTTTCTGAAGGGGCAACAGGTTAGATTTAATTGAGAGAGGGGGAAATGTCAATTAATTATAGAGATAAAGGACTTCTCTATAAAAGCTGTGTTAAAAGAAAAGAAAAAGAAGGGGACTTGCTTGTATTTTTAAAACTTATCTGTTGCAGTTTTCCTTGATTGACTAAAAGAAAACTGTGTTATAAAATTGAAAATCATATTTATTATACTTTGTCTCTTCAGAATAATTTGACTAAACATAACAATGTATAGTGAGTAAATTTTAAGGGGGCACACACTTGGAACCTTCCAGAAGTTGGCTATTCAACAGATGTAATAAAAATTTAAACCACAGAAGTTAAAATTTGAGTTTGATATCGTTTTATATAAGTCAATTTAAATCTACAGAATGAAAGTAAAATTGGAAAAGGACAATCAAAAACAGACTGATATTGTGAAAAAGTTAAATGAAGGCTGTTTAACTGAAACTTGCAGAAAATTACAAAGTTTAAAGGTCATCTACTTAGATATGGAAATGAGGAACTCATTCAGCAAAATAGAAACTGTATATATGAGAGAAAAGGAATCGAAGTCTATCAAAAGAACTTTTTACATCAAGGACTTTATATGCTCTCATAAACCGGTCAAGAAAAAAAAGAAAAAAAGAAAAAAAGGAGAAATCAGGAACCTGGAAGAACACCTGCTAAAAGACTGCTATAAGTATAATTATTATTATTATTATTATTATTATTATTATTATTATTATTATTATTATTATTATTATTATTATTATTATTATTATTATTATTATTATTATTATTATTATTATTATTATTATTATTATTATTATTATTATTATTATTATTATTATTATTATTATTATTATTATTATTATTAAACGAATTTCTTTCTTTGTAGTGTATATCACGTATAGCATTTTTTTTTAAAAAAAAATTAATTCATCTAATCACTATTGCATTATTTTGGGGGTAGAAATTGTTTTCATATGATTTTATATATGTTTATTTAAATGCTTTCGCTATTGTAATTATTTGGGGTAGAACTGATATGCCTTATTTAAAATGCTTTACAAACAATTTTTTTTTCCTCAATTTAAAAAAAAATAATAATGATTAAGAGATATAGTTGTTAGTATCAGGAGTTATTATCGAATGATTAGATTTATAAATGAATTGCTTGTTTATTGAGTATCATCATCACTTTTTTTTTTTTATAAAAGTGCCTGGAAATAGTTTTGAGAATTTTGTGCGCATTTCTTATTGCTTATTATTATTGTTATCATAGATTTAAGGCCAGAAACAAGCTGATTTATGCTTGGAAAATTTATGGGCTCATGTTCCAGTACACTAATTTGTAAGAATATTAAAGATGTGAAAGTTTTACTTGTATAATTTGATGTTTCGACCTGTATGTGTGTGGATAGACAAAGATCTCCACAAATTCAGTGAAGTTTAACTCACTGAGATATATGCTATATTCAGAAAGTATTTGAACCCAGTGGAATAGTTTTCCCACTTAAGTATGCTCTACACCGTAAGAAGGTTTCTTATTTTGATGGCCAGAGGTATTTGGCATACCTATGTTTTTTATATGACTAGCGATAAAAAAAAAAAAATCCTAGCATATCTTAACCTTAGTAAAAAGGTTTTCTCTTATTCGGGTCACTGCCTGCCTCATATTAATATTTGATATTCCTTACGTGTGTATAAGAGGATAGCCATGATGAGCATTATTATAAGTATTGGATACCAGGTCGCAAACTCAATTTAATGTCTGAATGAATGCAGATAATGTATGTGCAATTGGTGTATTTGAATATTGTTTTTGTAGATTTGATTTAGCATACGAGCCAAAAATAATTAAGTTAATAACTGTTAATGGTTAAATAAAACTTACGAATGATTAGGCATGAGCAATGCGTATATAAATGTATTTAATAAATATTTACATGGCCAGCTGAAAACTTCGCTGGAAAGGTAGTATTGTTAAAATATTATTATGTTATAAGAACATGAACATAGAGAGTGCACTATGATGATGTTTGATCTTAATGCCAATTTATTTGCAATAAGTTAGTCTCACTATTATTAAGATATCTCTGTTGTAAAGATTAGGGCCAAAGAATATTTAGTCAGTATGATCGGATAAGATCAAGAAATTTGCAAGGGCATATTACCTTTAGATTTATTAAACAAAATTATCAAATTTAATTGGGAAAGGGAAAAATCGATTACGTATTTTCTAAGACATATCTGTAGTCAAAGAGAAAGCATTGAAAACGGGAAGAAATTGGTATTTACTATATTTAAGGTAAAAAGAAAGTGTAGATATAATGTAATGAATATGTGTTTGTTTTTTTTTTGTATTGATTGAATTATAGTTTGTCAAATAAAATTTGTTATTTGTTTTAAATAAAAATTTGCGTGTGTCTCCATGTTTTTGTGGGTTATTATTATCTAGATGTTTCCAATCCAATCATACGTCAATATAATATTATTAATATTTGAATTATCATGTACGTAATTAATATTTAGTAAAACTATTTAAAAGGTTAATTTTAAATGCGTAAAATTACCAAATAATTTAATATTATTGAAATATAAATCGTGAATAGAGATAGTATTGAGTGATAGCGAGTGCAGGGGGTGGGCATAAAATCCTTTCTCCATCCGTTGTACTCAAACCTCTCTAGACGCATTTTATTTTATATAATTTTGTTATAATTGCGACTATGTTTTATGATGTGTTTATAAAGATTTAATAAGCTTAAATATTCCAGCTTTAATGTAAATTGATATTAGATTGCATTAAAGACAACTGAGATCACCTTGGAGGCGATCAAGAGAGGAATGTTTATCACCAATAACCTATCGCAGCTTATTCGATTTCCACACCTAATTGTTCGAAAAACCCTGAGAAGAGATTAGAATGAGAGGAGATGAGCTAGCAAAGATGTAAAATTTAATGATAAAATAAATAATAGTGTAATAGACATATGGACGTGAAATTGATGAAGAGATGGATCAGGAAGGTGGAGATGAATATAGAACTTTATAATTAGAATAAAATTTAATTGTAGCTTTAATCATAGTGAATGGGATTATGCTGAGAATAGCCTGGAATTCTTAAAGATATTAATATTGTCAATTTTAATGCGTTCCCAGTGTTCTCTAAATTAATTATGTATTAACCCATTCATGAAATATTATTACTAAGAGTATTGTATTGAGATTTCACCTCTATATTTTATCGGAGCTGCAATTTGGCGCCCTGGCAAATAAGCTTATAAATGTCCTGTATCATCATCATCATCATCATCATCTCAGTAGGTCTCAGAAATAATGTTAGCTGGGAATGATGAAGTATCCATCGATCCATTCTTAAAATGTTGTATATGGCATGCAATTTATCTACAACTGTGTAAATGCCATATAGTTTGAATATAATATAATTAATCCATAACGTGGATGTGCGATCATTTGAATAAAATTCTCATTGGTTATAATAAAGTTGTAATTGGCATAAACTATCCAATGATATATATGATTTTTGTAAGCTCTCCCAATCGTTTTCATGGTATTTACAATCCAATGTGGATGACCGATTGAGAGATTGCAAAATGCGTTTCATGTTACTTTAATAAGTTTATATAAAGTTAACAAAATAAAGAATAACTTTTTATTTGTTTGAATTGAGTTTATACGGTTGCAATTGGCCTGTAACGCGGTCGCACGAAGGAGGATATATTTAATTTATACGTATGAAATATATTAGTCTATGCATTATATTTGAGAAATGATTAGATTAAATCTATACTTAGAAATTGTTTAATTTATATTTAGTATACCAGAATATATATAATTGATGCATTGCATATTTAATTGATACAACTGTCGTTAATTTATATATTTAAGAAATCTTCATTTCTCGAAAATTTTTCGTTAGTTAGAATATATATCAATTGTATAAAATAAAGTAGATAGTTGTAGGTGGTTTGAAAGTCTGAGTTCAAGTCCTTTCTAATTACATTAAATTTAGTATAGACAATATACATGTAGTTAAATATTATGTATTTAGTCTTATACTGTCCATCCCTATTTTGTAGAATTAAATGGACAAATTAAAGTTCTATATGTGAGGGGTCAGAGTAACCTAAATTGAGTGTGGTATGACAATAATATTGGCAATAAGAGACTTTGAGTTTTCATCATTGGATTTTCAGTGATATGGATTGTTGAAGAGAATCTGGTGGTTGGAGTAGATTGAAGCTTAACTATTAAGGTTTGAAAATTTGCTATTGTAATATAAATTGGGCACTGATTGTATATATATATGAAAAAACAAATATATATATATATATATATATATATATATATATATATATATATTGGTGATGGGAATGTGTACCAAGTGATGGGTGCTGTGTAAGCACAAAATGCATATATTAATGAGCATTTATCAATTTCACGGGTATGTAGTCTTGTATATCAGGTGTGTAAAATAGAGTGGATAGTTGTAGTGAGTTTGAAAGACTGAGATATAAACTCTCTTCTAATATATATATATTAGAAGAGAGTTATATATATTGAAGCTATATATATATATATATATATATATATATATATATATATATATATATATATGTGTGTGTGTGTGTGTGTGTGTGTGTGTGTGTGTGTTTGCTTCACCATTCACTGTGTTTAACTAAACACACTGAGTCCAACCACAATGAATGTAGACTAAATTTAAAGTAAGTAAAAGGTTTAAAAACATTCCTAAAATTTTAGAAAATAAAATGAAAAGATTTTATTTTAGATAGCAAAATAAAATTTCTAGAACTCATCAGAAAAAAGATTAGTTTGATAAGAATAATTAATTAAAAAACAAAGCAATTAAAAAATAAGATAGCAGAACAATGGGGATTGGAATGTAAAATGGTGAACAAGCTAAGTATAAATTGAGAACTTGAATATTGTTTTCTCTCCTTTACCTGGATCAGCTCTACAGCTTGGACTGAAATCAGCCACAAATATATTTTTATTGGGAAAGAAAGAAAATTAACTTTTTTAGAAAGACCTCACTGCAACCAAGAAAATACCTTAGCCTTTTTTTGAGCAAATTCAAAAGCCACCAGCATTTTATAGACAATAAGAAAATAACTTAAATGAGTGCTGTAAGAAAAATGGTTGAGTAGACTTTTTCCTCTATCTCCCAATTGTTTTTCTGTCTGCTGGAGGTTGGAAAACCCAAAAAAATGTAGTGTGCCTGAATAATTTTGCCTGACAATTCCCTGATGCTATAAATGGATAACTGAAAACAGATATCACCATAAGCTATCAATACTGACTTCTGACCAGAATTTCTACATGGCCATTTAATAAAGATGTACTCAATTTTTAAATGATTAACAGTAACTTTAATTTTTCACTTGTATTTATGTTAGCTTAAACTAGAAACTTAAGACATTTATGTTATAATTATAATGTGTTAATATATATATATAGCCTGAAAATTTTTAACCTTTTCATTGTAATTTTTTTTTATATATTTTTTGACCAGTATTATGGCAATTCTTAATCCTATTAATATATACGTAAATTCTTTTTTTGGTGAATGGATTGCCATTATCCATTACTGGAATTGTATACTACTATTTTTCTTTAAAAAAGAGAGAAACACAATTTCTTTCTTATTGTTTGCCATAAACATATATATATATATATATATATATATATATATATATATATATATATATGTGTGTGTGTGTGTGTGTGTACTGGAAAAACTGGAAGTGAGAAATAATCTAATTTCATTTATTTCTAATATACCCACTACGAAATATGGGAATATTTCAGATTGATTAAAACCATTTGAATAAAATTTCTCCTTCCAATTCTTTCACTATTTTTTTTAAATATATATATATATAAGAAAGAGAAAGAAGGCAGAACAAGCGATGGTCTTTTTTTACAAAAAAAGTAATTCACTGTTTCTTTTTTTATTAATTTATACTTGGAAATATAAAAAAGAAATTGACACTCAAGTATTTATATTAAAATGTTCAATTTTATGCATTTTTTAAGAAAGATCCAAACCTGATTGTATTTTTTATACTCTCTTAAAGTCAATCTGGGTAATACTAATATATATATATATATATATATATTAGTATTACCCATATATATATATATATATATATATATATATATATATATCTGTTTGTCGAAAACAGATATAGCTTAAGAATTTATAATTTTATTAAATATAAGAGAGGCTAAGGTACATTTATATATATATATATATATAAGATTAAATCTTTATTACCTCTAAGGGTGAACTAGTTAAATAGTGATTAATTAATATACCTATCTTTTTATATATTTTAATGTTAGAAAAGATGCAAAGTAATTATTTCTAATAGTAGATATTCTCTCAGTCTCAGAAAGATTTTGAAGTCATATTATTCCATATATGTATATTTTTCCTAAGTTTTTTAAAGTTTAATGGTCAGTTGACTTAATTTTCTCTTATCTTGTGCTACTCGGTGATTTGTGTAGCCGTCTCAGCACATATCCATAGCTCCTGTCATCTTTTATTCATAGTCTAACACCACTCTCAGATTGCACTAATGATAAAGTGGATCTCAACCCTTTTTCGAATATTACTACTGGACACAAGCACATCTACCCCGTCCTGAACTCAGATCATGCTGAGATGAACACGTTCCATTTCCCTACCCTTTGTGTTAGAGCCAGGGGTGCCATCCAGACCTCAATTTAGTCATATGTATAAAAAAATTGTGCCTTTGAGACTTGCTTCTAATCTCATACAATTAAATCACCAAGGTCGATAGTAATGTTTAATTTCAATCTAGATAAAACCTTAACTTTGTAATTTTCTCAAAATGTTACTAAGTCTGAGAAGTGTCCAATAAAGGTTTCTTTACTTTGTTGTTTAAATGCAGGTTATATTTGAACATGGCCTTAATCTATTTGACTAGATTTTTTTAAATCAGTTGTCATTTCTTTGTAATTTTATCCTAGAGTTATGTTTTTCTGTATCCTTCCTTTAAAGTAAAGCACCCAGTTATTGACTAAGTCCAATATTGTTCTGTAATTATCATACTATTGTTTCATTGTATTAAGTGGATCTTTCTCATGCATATCAATACATATTCATGACTTTAAATGCAAGAAAACAACTTACCATATTTGTTTTGTTAATTATTTCTTCAAATTGTCATTTCTTTTAATTGAACAATAAACTTTCATTCATTTCTGCTCTCTCTGGATTTTTTTTGTTTGTTCACACACACATATATATATATTCTAACCTCCCCCCGCACATTCTCACCCCAAAATATAGTGTTTATTACGAATATTACGGGTTCTAGCTCAGTTAACAAATAAATAAATGAAATATTCAGCATTAATTAAAATGCTTACTGGCTCTAATTTTTAAAATATAAATTCGATTCAATTTTAAAATGAATTAACAAATATTTACTATTTTCATGAGACATGGAGTGACAATACGGGGAACGAGATAGTCTACATTGAGACATTATCCACACGATACTACCTCAATGGCATAAGAACACTATTCCCCCTTTTTACTATACCAAATAACTAACTCATAGTATTCTTACGACTTTCTAAGCTCTATTCACTACGATTAAAATAATAATCATATCTTAATCTTCTTTATAACAAGAATCTAGCTTAATTAAATAAAATGAAGTAAAATAAATAAAATAAAAATCTCAGGTTCATAAATTGTATTCTAACTGATTTAATATTACGGTAGTAAAATATGAAAAGGGAATTTTATGTCATAATCTACTACACAGCAACTAACAATAATAAAATAATAATAACAATAATAATAGAATATAATCTTATTTCTTCCTAAATGAAATAAATAAATACGTACGTGGTAGTATTTTAATAATCTGACAACAGAATACGTGTGGCAACTTTAGCATATAATTTAATGTAATATTGTGGCAACCGACTTATGACCAATAAATAATATAAAATTATGATCTTTTATTTTTTAACATACAAATAAATTCACAAAATTCTTATAACACTTTTATGTTTACCTTTTGTGCAAAATTTATATGTCTGTTTCAATTATAAATGTATCGTGATTTCATGCATCCATGTGGAGAAATAACAACACTAAACTTTAAAACAAATTTAAAACAAAGTTTATTAACAACATAAATAAATTAACAATATTTTTACACTATATACATTGGATATCCCTTACTCTCCTATCTCAACTTAGTTTACTAGTTTATAAAATGAAATCAAAATACTATTTATTTTTCCCAGTTAAATCTTATCTTTTAAACACTTAAGAAAATACAGTATTATTACTTGATTTATTATTATGGTTAGCTTATTACAAAATGTATTTCTTATATGATTATCACAAATACTTTGCATCCCTAATATTATTAAAATTATATTTCTTTACAAAATTTATATTCGTAGTAAAATTCTACAAAACAATAAAATTTTAGTTTTATATTGGTTGTATGGACTCTTACAAAGTCAAAACATTGTTCTACATTCGGTATTAGGTTTTTATTGTTCATTATCCGATGTTTATTAATCCTAATATTCTCATTCAAGCCTTACTTCGGATGACATAATTACAACTATTCACATACCATGCACAAGTATATGTTTATTATACCTTATTGAACTATTCTCTTAATAAATATGCAATACTTATTTTCTAAAAATATTACAAAAAAAAAAAAAATTCATTCAAATTTTATTATCACTTTTAAAATACTTAGTTTAGATTTCTTTTCAAAATCTTATATTCATTTCTGAATTAATTTTACAATGTATTATATGATTCTTTCTCTCTTTATGATATTTTGGACTTTCAATTTTAAAGTTACACAATTCTATACATTCAAGCAAATAAACTATTCTTACACAAACGATAACCTATCTTCAGTTCTATTTTATTCATTATTTCTTTGAAAATATCTTTCTGACAGATGCAGATTCACGAAATAAGGATAGCGAAGATAAATGCATAGGATCAAAATATAACTAGAATATTACTCATCATAAACCTTGACAATCATGGCACAGTGAATTAAAAGACACTATAGAGGAGTGACCTTTACCTGTCTACCAACCTCTATTATAGGAACGATGCTAAAGCTATTTCTTCAGCTTTATTATAACATCAAAAAGTTTAAAGACATGCAAAAAACACTGTCCAAACTATATGTGTTCAGTCATAGGGCTTAGTTAACTATCCTGAAATCACACAAAACTAACTATGATCCAAATCCTTTATTTTTCCTATTCCTTAAAAAAAAACATCATCTTGGTTTCCTCTCCACTAGTACTTCCAAGTCACTATCCGATCTTATTTCTCAAGATTTTTCTATACTGTACATCAACAAATACATATCTGCATTTCTAACAATAATAAAATAACACCCACCGACATACTATAAAACTGCCATTGTTGGCTTTAACCCGAAGCTTCGAATAAAGATATTTGTGAGCATGGTTTGATTCCATCTCACGCGCCAATCTTACCCGTAGATAAGAATTATCTCCTCGAAAACGTAAATAAGGGTTCTGGTATGTATATCTGTTTATGGTAGCGCACCGAACCAGCTCAATCTCAGGGTTTGGGGACGATAGTCTAACTAGAGAACAAAGCTAAAACAAAACTAACTACATCTTACATGTCTATTATTATATGCGATAGCCTATTGGATAAAATCCATTAATCTAACCCGGATCTTATCGGGGTTTATTCTATTCACGACCATACCCATTACCAATAAATCCCATTTATACACGCATATAAATATCAATATTCAAGCGCACAGCCCATTTATTCTGATCCACACACATATATATAATTCATACACGCATCAAAATAGTGCAAATATATATCAGAGCTGTTTATTTAATGTGGTAATTTATTTAATTTTAAAAGAGACTTAATACAGTAATTAATATTGAGGTAACACTAGTTTCTTTATTAAGATACATTCACTGAACACATTTTTTGTGCCACGTCACTTTACCTTAGTTCATGCGATCAAAGACAAGTCCGCATTTATACCTTGCCAAGAAAACTGGTCTGGTAGATACAACGGATGGCGAATAGTTCCAATAGGGTATGTCGAATAGCATATTCCAGAGGTGGAGTAGTTGATTCACTCGCTTTGCGTAAAGGTCCACATTTTCAAAGATCTTTCATCACCATTTCTTTGATGAAACAAAATTTCTTTATTTTATTAACGCAGTTCGTAAGTCCGCTTTAGGTGAGTTTCACAACGAGTGTCCACTGGGCCGATTAATGAAACCCGCACTATAGAATGACCCCGACATTTTGGGTAGAAAAAAATATTAAAACTTCTTAAGAAAAATTTTACACGTCCTCCTAATCTGGAGTTCAAGCCGTGTCTCTCTTTTTCTCCTTTTCTATATCTCCTTTCGAGCACAACAAAAAGTTCTTTTGTTTTCACTTTTATCTTTTCAAAATTCTCTCTGTGTATCCGTACGCCACTGACCAGTTCTTCCATTGTTCTTCAAAAATACCCACCTGACCAGTTTTCAGACTTCCCGACGCCAGTTATTAACTAAACTGCCTACAGCAATTAATTCATTTCTATTTCGGTCCTCATATGCTCAAGAGATTACTCAACAAAAGAAAACACGTGTTACCGACAATATTATTAAAACTCAAAAAAAAACTTAACGGATAGAATATATACGAATAATCAATTACACTTTATACAGCTCTACATATATAATTGATTGTAACCATCACCGATACTACATACGTATTGTACACTCGCACATACACTATATTTACATATACCTACACACATAACTTTCGCACTCCTTGTAACAAGGTTCGAATGACCATTTACATATATATATATTTTTTTTGTTTATACATAGTCGCTCCACATTAACACTAGCAATTAGTAATATATCACATACGCGCGTATTCGAACCCGGTTTGTTACACACATATATATATAATTCATACACGCATCAAAATAGTGCAAATATATATCAGAGCTGTTTATTTAATGTTGTAATTTATTTAATTTTAAAAGAGACTTAATATAGCAATTAATATTGAGGTAACACTAGTTTCTTTATTAAGATACATTCACTGAACACATATTTTGTGCCACGTCACTTTACCTTAGTTCACGCGATCAAAGACAAGTCCGCATTTATACCTTGCCAAGAAAACTGGTCTGGTAGATACAACGGATGGCAAATAGTTCCAATAGGGTATATCGAATAGCATATCCCAGAGGTGGAGTAGTTGATTCACTCGCTTTGCGAAAAGGTCCAAATTTTCAAAGATCTTTCATCACCATTTCTTTGATGAAACAAAATTTCTTTATTTTATTAACGCAGTTCGTAAGTCCACTTCAGGTGAGTTTCACGACGAGTGTCCACTGGGCCGATTAATGAAACCCGCACTATAGAATTACCCCGACATTTTGGGTAGAAAAATATTAAAACTTCTTAAGAAATATTTTACACGTCCTCCTAATCTGGAGTTCAAGCCGCGTCTCATTTTCTCTTTTTTTTTATATCTCCTTTCGAGCACAACAAAAGTTCTTTTGTTTTCACTTTTAACTTTTCAAAATTCTCTCTGTGTATCCGTACGCCACTGACCAGTTCTTCCATTGTTCTTCAAAAATACCCACCTGACCAGTTTTCAGACTTCCAGACGCCAGTTATTAACTAAACTGCCTACAGCAATTAATTCATTTCTATTTTGGTCCTCATATGCTCAAGAGATTACTCAACAAAAGAAAACACGTGTTACCGACAATATTATTAAAACTCAAAACTTAACGGATAAAATATATAGCATAATCAATTACAATTTATACAGCTCTATATATAATTGATTATAACCATCACCGATAATACATACGCATATTGTACACTCGCACATACAACTATATCTACATAGGCATACACACATAACTTTCGCACTCCTTGTAACAGGGTTCGAATGACCATTTACATATATATATATTTTTTTTGTTTATACATAGTCGCTCCACATTAACACTAGCAAATAGTAATATATCACATACGCGCGTATTCGAACCCGGTTTGTTACATACCCCCCTGGTGTGATAGCCTTCAAATACCTTCTGTGTATTTGAACGGCTTCTTAAACGACTTTTCTTTCTATCCTTTACTTTCCCCGGGATCACCTTTCTGTTTCAGTGCCCACGGTCCCTTTTCTTGGACGAACTTTGGCTTATCCAGCGGACGTCGAGCTTCCGGTTCGTATGGCCATCTCGGTCTGTGACTATCATCACCACCCCTTCTATGCACAGCATTCCCACTGGTCTGTCCCTCTTCTATCCCAAATTTAATATTTGGCATATCTTTAACTTGCTTCCATCGCTCCAACGGTGTGTTATGGTCATATATACTCATATCCAGAGCGTTAAGCAGCTCTGCCATTTCTCCGATGGATGCCTTCCTCATCCCCAACATCATTCTTTCCATGTTCATAGGCATATTGTGCCTTACAATTCGAATGATGTGGCTTTCAGACAGGTGACACGCGTCCAGTATCCTTAGTCTTGCCACTTGGCAATGAAATAATTGAGAAAAATTTTCTTCCTTTCCTTCCTCATATTTCTCTCGCATCACTTGGTACTGCACGAGTTCCTGGCAGTCTTCCGACCAGAAGGTCTCTCGTATCCTCCTCTGATACTCCTCGAAGGTTGAGGGCTGTTGGGACAATGAGTCCCACCACTCTTTGGCATTCCCACTTAGATGGATGCACGCTACCACCACTTTACCTTCCTCTGGCATGGGATTCATGCCAAAGTATCTTCATAGGCTCCGTAGATGTTTCACGGGAGCTTCCCCCATTTGGCCTTCAAAAGGTCGTACCTTTAAAAAATGGATCACGTGGTTGTGTACCGCCACATCTTTACATTTTCCCATATGCTCCGGTCTTTCTGTCTCCCTAGACCTCGGTCCCTGTTTTATATCCTTCTCCCCTTCATCTAAACTTCCTTTTACTTTTTTATCGTCAGGTTTCTCCGCCCTTTCCTTGCTTTCTATCCCTAGTCTCTGTTCTATCTCCTGAAATCAAAGTTCAAGACCTTCTAATCTTTCTAAAATCGTCTCCGATATATTTATTTCCTTCTCTTCCGTCGCCTTCTGCTTTTCCCCATTCTGTTTATTTTTTGGCTTCATTTTTTTATATATCACTATTAAGGTTAAACGTGCCAGGTTCGTCACCCCGGCTTCCAGTGGTCCCCTGCATGACCCACCTGATAGACCTTTGTCCCTTCTTCTTATCCTATTGAACGATATCGTTTTATAATATCTCAATGTTAGATAAATTCTTAACCTCTATTTTCTAACCCATGACTTTATATATATATCACGAGACATACATCAGCGCTATTTCCCCTTTGACCACTCGAGAACTTTTCTATCCGTACATTCACCACGCAAAATATGCCCATCTACTATCTTTCAAATATGTGTTCAAACTCTTTCCGATTTATAACCAAACTATCGCTTTTATTTTTCCCTTTTCTTTTTTTAAAAAAAAATCCACTCTCGTTTGTGAGCTCTTTTACGTTACGTTAGGATGCCTTTTAAATGCCCATTCTTTAACATCCGCAGCCCCAACATTGGGCGCCATTATAACACCCACCGACATACTATAAAACCGCCATTGTTGGCTTTAACCCGAAACTTCGAATAAAGATATTTGTGAGCATGGTTTGATTCCATCTCATGCGCCAATCTTACCCGTAGATAAGAATTATCTCCTCGAAAATGTAAATAAGGGTTCTGGTATGTATATCTGTTTATGGTAGCGCACCGAACCAGCTCAATCTCAGGGTTTGGGGACAATAGTCTAACTAGAGAACAAAGCTAAAACAAAACTATGTCTTACATGTCTATTATTATATGCGATAGCCTATTGGATAAAATCCATTAATCTAACCTGGATCTTATCGGGGTTTATTCTATTCATGACCATACCCATTACCAATAAATCCCATTTATACATGCATATAAATATCAATATTCAAGCGCACAGCCCATTTATTCTGATCCACACACATATATATAATTCATACACGCATCAAAATAGTGCAAATATATATCAGAGCTGTTTATTTAATGTGGTAATTTATTTAATTTTAAAAGAGACTTAATACAGTAATTAATATTGAGGTAACACTAGTTTCTTCATTAAGTTACATTCACTGAACATATTTTTTGTGCCACGTCACTTTACCTTAGTTCACGCGATCAAAGACAAGTCCGCATTTATACCTTGCCAAGAAAACTGGTCTGGTAGATACAACGGATGGCAAATAGTTCCAATAGGGTATGTCGAATAGCATATTCCAGAGGTGGAGTAGTTGATTCACTCGCTTTGCGTAAAGGTCCACATTTTCAAAGATCTTTCGTCACCATTTCTTTGATGAAACAAAATTTCTTTATTTTATTAATGCAGTTCGTAAGTCCGCTTTAGGTGAGTTTCACGACGAGTGTCCACTGGGCCGATTAACGAAACCCGCACTATAGAATTACCCCGACATTTTGGGTAGAAAAAAATATTAAAACTTCTTAAGAAAAATTTTACACGTCCTCCTAATCTGGAGTTCAAGCCGCGTCTCTCTTTTTCTCCTTTTCTATATCTCCTTTCGAGCACAACAAAAAGTTCTTTTGTTTTCACTTTTAACTTTTCAAAATTCTCTCTGTGTATCTGTACGCCACTGACCAGTTCTTCCATTGTTCTTCAAAAATACCCACCTGACCAGTTTTCAGACTTCCCGACGCCAGTTATTAACTAAACTGCCTACAGCAATTAATTCATTTCTATTTCGGTCCTCATATGCTCAAGAGATTACTCAACAAAAGAAAACACGTGTTACCGACAATATTATTAAAACTCAAAAAAAAACTTAACGGATAGAATATATACGAATAATCAATTACACTTTATACAGCTCTACATATATAATTGATTGTAACCATCACCGATACTACATACGTATTGTACACTCGCACATACACTATATTTACATATACCTACACACATAACTTTCGCACTCCTTGTAACAGGGTTCGAATGACCATTTACATATATATATATATATATATTTGTTTATACATAGTCGCTCCACATTAACACTAGCAATTAGTAATATATCACATACGCGCATATTCGAACCCGGTTTGTTACAATTATAACATCAAAAAGTTTAAAGATATGCAAAAAACACTGTCCAAACTATATGTGTTCCATCATAGGGCTTAGTTAACTATCCTGAAATCACACAAAACTAACTATGATCCAAATCCTTTATTTTTCCTATTCCTTAAAAAAAACATCATCTTGGTTTCCTCTCCACTAGTACTTCCAAGTCACTATCCGATCTTATTTCTCAAGATTTTTCTCTACTGTACATCGACAAATACATATCTGCATTTCTAACAATAATAAAATTCATTTATTTCAAAACTATTCCACTATTCTATAAGACAGCTTGCTTACTACTTTTCTCGTATATTTAATCATATACAAACTATTTTAAAATATCTGAATACTTTATCACATGAAAGTTCAAAAGAATCACACAATTGTTCTGTTAAATTATATTATTAATATACTTTAAATAAATTATTGCATGCATATTCCAAATTACTCCTATCCCATAATAGGTTAAAATGTTGTATAAAATGTGTACATATAATTTAAACTTTCACACTTCATTCTTAATCAATAGATGATCTAAAAAAAATACATTATGCATTATAAATAAATATCAAAATTACCAAATGATCTTTATCTTCTCAATCGCGTTCCATATGCTTCACCATCCCATTGATCCTTGTAGATATAATATTCACATCCATACATTTTATTTTGAACAATATTTCTATAATTTTATCAAGCTATTATATTTAAATTTTAATATTACTAAATTTATGTTTATATGTTTTCCCTAATCTCACATAACATTTTATATTCTAAATAAATTAGTAAAATATTTAAACTATATTTACTGTACTTCTTTATCAAACTTTCTTGAAAACCGTTCATATTAAAGCTAAAAAAAATGTTTATTATTTCTTCTTCAGTCACTTAATGTTCTTCTCCTTGCTTGTTCAATTTTAAGGCAAAACAATTATTGCTCTGTTTAATAAATATACATAGATGACAATCCTTGGTTTTTCATAATATTTAATACAATTATTAATTATGATATTAGTTAATCCTGTAAAGAAAAATGTCTACATATTCTCTTCTAATATTTTCTGCTAAGATTTTCCCGCGCGACTTTTACGATGCATCTTCTAGGTACTTTGATTTAAATATTCAATAAAATTTTTCTGTTTCCATGGATCCATTTTCATTAAGTAATTTAAATTTATATTTTCTAAATCAAGCATTTCTCCAATGAACACTTTATAATATTTTTTTAATTCTTCTTAGATAAAGTTTTTCTGTTCCTTTTTTCATAAAACACAATAGCTTTTTCATCTTATCATTCTGTAACTGTTTTCCTTCTTTTAAAATTCTGGTACTATATTTTTGTAATGTTTCCTTTAAAAAGATAAACATTCTTTTTCCCTTATAACTTTTACATAATTTTTTCTATATGATATACACATCTTAATTTTTCCATAGAGAAGAATAAAATAATTTCAGAGTAGCCTTATAAAATTGTGCATCATAATTTTTCCTGACGGCAAATAACTTCTTTTTTAAGTTTTCCATATAGCGTCCAAATTATATTTTTCTGAGTTACAATAATAAGTTTCTGGTTGAGCATAAATAAAGCTGTATCAAGGCACTTTCCAAATATTTTTCCTTTAACAATATTTTTATATACTGTTTTCTGTAGTATTTCCATTTTCACTGTAAGGTTTTGGCTAAACTTGAATAAAATCACTGGCAAGAAAACTTTTAAAATTAGCCCTTCATGTAAAGGCAGTCAAAATATTATATGTTAAAAAACTTTTAAAATAAATACAAAATTTTAAAATTATATCACTTTTCTAGCTTACGGTCTTATCCAGCTAAAAATATGTTACTCCCTCCTTCACTTACACATTACTTTTTTTTTCCCGCTTCATCTAATTCTTATATTTTGTCTGCTAAAATACCTCCGTTGATTGGTTAATGACTTTTTTAGCGTGAACAAATTTACACATTTTAGTTTTATAATAGATTAAACCCTTTTAAAATAAAGAATTTATGATGTCATGTCTTAAATATTACTTAGAATAGTATTTTTAAATTCAACTATAGTTTTATCAAAATCATTTAAATCTTAAAACAATTATTAAAATATCATTTAATATTTCAACTTTTACTTTAACGATCGATAGCAATTATATTTAGTTTTATAATTCACAAACTTTTATTATTCTAACAAGCGTGTGTGTGAAGGTATATAATATACAGTCACATGATTACTAACTTTATCAGATGATTTTTAATTTACGTCTCGGTCTAAATTACCAAAACTGATATATTTTATAAAAAATTTGGAAAATAATTTAAACTTGTAGAACCAAATATAATTCTCACCATCCTAAAGTTTATCTTAAAATATATTAGATTAAATTTGAATATTAATTATAATTATAATATTACATATAGCATTTATTTAATTTATTAGTTTTAAAATATTATACTCGAATTATTAATATACTTTTAACTATTTATAGCTATGTTATTTTATATGGCCAGCTTTTACAACCATAAGCAAGGATATAATTAAGCTTTATTTAACTGTTCCTTTTAAAATAATCCATTACACTTTTATATACCAGGTATTTTCAGCCTTAAATTGTACTATAAAATCTAATCGATCATACAATTATCAATATATTACACAAACGTATTTTAAAATTTAAAATTTTTTAGCAATTGACCATTCTACCTTATTATGACCTATAGATAAGGGCACAATATATATATATATATGAGTTGAAACAGCCAAATACTGGTTAGAATAATTAACTTAGATATGTATACTATTATGTTTTTTTTTCTTTTTGTTGGTGTAGAGTGACAGTGTGATCATTTGTGAAGCAGAAAAAAAGGGGTTTATGTCAAAAAAAAATTTTTCTACAGATTTTAATATTCATTACAATACAGACATAAATATAATGGAGCACTAATTACATATGATAGTTGTACGTGCTAGAAGCAGAAACAAAAAAAAAATGCTTGTCAGGAAAACACAAAGAAGGCCAGCATGCTGGTTCAGCAACAGTAAGGAGACGATTGGGAGAGAGAGTGATACTAAACAAAAAACACTTCAAGAAAACACTTTTTTTTTCTCTTCAACAATACTCAATTTTTTTGTCTTTTATTTTTTTCAAAATATGAATAATACACAAGAAGAAATCTGTGAAGTCACACTAGGTGACATCATTAAGCTGTCAAAGAGTATGGTGCAAGACAAAACTTCAAGAATTAGGGATAATGATATAAACACACCAGATGCCAAATGCATGGTACTCCTCTTTCAAATGATCAAAGCCTTGGGAGTAATAGTGGAAAAATTGGAGAAAGAAATGGAACAACAGAGAGCAGAAAGGACAGATATACAAGATAAAAACTGATATCTGAAAGAAAAATTGAGAAATTACAAGGGGCTAATGTAGAAACAGACAGTAACAAGAATCTAACAGACTCACCCAAAATAGATAGTCATATTGTCACAAAGTTCATACAAATAAAAACTTTTAGAGGAGACCTTGGAGAGAACCCCATGGACCACATAAAGAGTTTACAGGAATTATTCTTATTTCATGAGGGAAGAGAAGTAGAAAAGATAGCTGTGGATGCATGTAATTTGCAAGGGTCTGCATGCTTCACATTGTGTAAGACATTCTGGAGTGAAGAGAGGCAGTGTGGGATTCTCCATCAAGTTTGTCAAGAGAAATATTGTGCATCAAGATGAGAGACTCATACACAATTTTTCCTTTACCAGGTAGAACTCTTATTCAACTTATCAGATAGTCACATAATTAAGACTCTAAGATATAACATACCTTCTCACATCCAGAAATTAATGTTAAGGTATACAAATTCAGGAATAGAAAAAGTGGAAGATATTAACTGCAATAGACTTTGGAAACATAAGTAAAGATAGCACTGACCAGGGAAGAATAATAGGAACTTCAAAACTACAAGCAGCTGTCATCCAGGATGAATATCAATAAAAAGTCCAAGTTGAAAAATCTAACCAAGATGAAACCAAAGTAAAGGAGTATGAAAGTGTCTGGGAAAATAAGAGAGTCACACCTGCAATCACATTGGAACAATATGATATGGATCTTCTACCGCTGCACCAGGAATTTCCAACTATCATGCTACAAATCAATAACATCCCAGTTAGGGCATTAATAGCCACTGGAAGCCAAGTGTCTCTGATTTCTGATGAATGGTAGAACACCACCCATAGTTCATACTTACAACAAACCACACCAAAACAGGCCACCCAAGTAGTTTTTGCCAATGGTGAAGATGCCATTGTGGGATCATACTAGACGAAGTTGAATTTAAACATTGGTACCAAATATGTATGCCACATATTTCAGACCATGCCGGGTTTAATCTAGGATGCACTATTAGGATCAGACTTTCTTGTTGAAGCATGACTCCCAAATAAACTATCGGTATCAAACCTTTGAGTTTTATAATAAAAAAATTAATGTTGGCAACAATAACCCACATAATATAACAAATGTAAGCTGTGTTCAAATAAACTTGCCATCAGCTGAGCAACAAATCATTAACCAAAGTACTTGGAGTGCAAATAAACAACATACTCTACATCAAGTTTTTAAAACTTTCACAAACCGGTTTTATAATGAAAGGATGGATTTTGACAACAACAGACAACATAGAACAACAAATGTAAATGGTGTTCTAGAGAAGATATTAGCAGAACAAAAAAGTACAAACAAAAGTATATGGAGCAATAAAGAGCAGGATGTGTCACATCATGCTTTTAAGCATTTCATAAACTTCTTAACTAGTCACAGCACAGTGACAAAAAAAGCAAGGGCATATCACATAGTAAAAAACCCAGTACATATTACAAGTGGCAAATTTTCAAGGCCACCTATAAGAAGGCATATACTAGAAGAAAATGTTTTCCTGTTAAAAAGCAAAAAAAGGAAGCCAGTTGTCATCTAAAGGGTATTGAAGGCATATCATGACCAGATAAATACTGAACAACACAATAGAAATACCAAATTCCAGACAGGAAGATCCACCCATAAAAGGATCACATACAAAGGGATAAAGAAAATACAATAGGAATGATAGACCATTGGGTACAAATGGACCGTAAATAGGAAAAAAGACAAAAAACATGATTATTTCTGATATTTTAACTTTGTCTTGATGTATGAATATATTGCTTATTTAATCTGGGTTTTATTTTTAAATTATATTTATAATCCCCTGTATCAATCTGCTCCACTCTACATGAAAGGATGGGATTGGAATGTAAAATGGTGAACAAGCTAAGTATAAATTGACAACTTGTCCATTGTTTGCTCTCTTTACCTGGATTAGCTCTACAGCTTGGACTGAAATCAGCCACAAAAATATTTTTATTGGGAAAGAAATAAAATTAACTTTTTCAGAAAGAACTCTCTGTAACCAAGAAAATATTTTAGCCTTGCTTTGAGCAAATTCACAAGACATCAGAATGCTGTAGACAAGAAGAAAAGAATTTAAAATGGGTGCTGTAAACAAATGGTTGAGTAGACTTTTTCCTCTATCTCCCAATTGTTTTTCTGTCTGCTGGAGCTTGAAAAACCCAAAAAAATGTAGTGTGCCTGAATAATTTTGCCTGACAATTCCCTGCTGCTATAAATGGATAACTGAAAACAGATATCACCATAACCTATCAATACTGACTGCTGACCAGAATGTCTACATGGCCATTTAATAAAGATGTACACAATTTTTAAATCATTACCGGTAACTCTAATTTTTCACTTGTATTTTATGTTAGCTTAAACTAGAAACTTAAGTCATTTATGTTATAATTATAATGTGTTAATATATATAGCCTGAGAATTTTTAACCTTTTCATTGTATTTTTTTTATATATATATTTTGAGCAGTATTATGGCAATTCTTAATCCTATTAATTTATACATAAATCTTTTTTTTTGGTGAATGGATTACCATTATCCATTACTAGAATTGTATACTACCATTTTTTCTTTAAAAAAGAGAGAAACATGATTTTTTTCTTATTGTTTGCCATAAACATATATATGTATACTGAAGGAACTGGAAGTGAGAAAAAATCTAATTTCATTTAGTTCTAATCTACCCACTATGAAATATGGGAATATTTCAGATTGATTAAAACTCTTCGAATAAAATTCCACCTTCCAATTCTTTCACTAATTTTTTTTAAAAAATATATATAAGAAAGAGAAAGAAGGCAGAACAAGCAATGGTCTTTTTTTAAAAAAAAAATAATTCAATGTTTCTTTTTTTATTAATTTATACTTGGAAATATATAAAAGAAAATGACACTCAAGTATATATATATATATATACATATATATATATTGAAACAGACAGATCGAAGAACCGATCTTCGTTTCATGTGTTTTAAGTACGGTAATTCGAATCACTATCTGCCCGCAGTGAGATGTGTCTATTTTCAGTCATAATAAAAAAAAAATTAGTTATATATTTTAAGTTTTGTAGATCAATAGGTAAGATTCCGTATATAAATGTCACAAACCATGAAATAATATTCGTGTGTGCGTGGTTTGTGGATTTATATCAATTTAATTTAAAGTTCATTGCGGGCGTATTTGTTTGAATTTTAGTTTTTTTTAAAAATTGTACAAAGTCGTTTAAAAATACTGATCAAAAGTCACATTCCTTTGATCAGTGTTTTTAATTAAAATCTAAATTACACAAATGTACAGAGTAATTAAATTGTATTCGAAATTAGATAAGAAATGTAGATTTGTAATTACCGTGTCAATTTAAAAATTGCGTATCAAAGAAAAAGGACAATGGAACGGATAATTAATGTTGTATGGTCAAGCTGGATGGCTGGAAGCTAGAGAAAGTAGGAGGAGCTTAAACACAAAAACCAGGCGGAAAGGTCTATCGTGGCCATCTTAGAGAAAAACTTATTCTAACTTTTGAGGTCTTTGAGAGAGGTAGTCTCAAGACAGCACAGCAGTTGAGAGTAATTCAAACAAATTTGTTAAGAAGTTCACCGGTAAACCGCAATGTTGATGGGCTAAGTGCCAGGAGCTGGTCTCTGCCCTGCCAATTTGGATCTTCGTGCCGCTGACTGATCATGTGTTATGTGTTTCATAATTTCCAGCTTCCAATCTCCAAATTGACAATGCCTTGCAAATAACTTTCAAAATGCGCGCCTACGTTCGTCGGAAATATAAATCGTAAGAAGCCAAGCCGGATGAAGAAAGAAGGGTAACTGTGTTACATGAACTTTTAACTTTCTCCCGAGCTTAATGTTATCAATCAAATAAATGACATGTAAGTTTTTATCTTGTTTATAATGATACTGTTTAACCTGTCAGTAAATTTTCTTTTCTTTTAATCCTCCGCTCTAGTCTTTAGAAATAATTCATAAAAATTGTAATTAATAGTAATAATAATTCAAATGAATGCATTTATATTTTTTTGTTGCTTATTCCATAAACAAACGATGCCAATAGTAATATTTCCCAACTCTGTGTAAAACTAGTGTATGATGATGATTAAGTTATTTACAAGTAATTCCGTTTTCTGAATTAAATATTCTTTCATATTCCGAGTTGGTAAATGTTAACTCACTTTATTATTCTATGTTAAGTTGTCATATAATTGTAATCTAAGGTTCAATCTTAAATATATAAAATGATTTCCGAGTATTATATTAATGTCATATATGAAATAAGAAATAACTCACTGTATAATTTGATACTATCGCTACCGCCTGTCAACCTGGAGGGTTAGGGGTTTCAGAGTAAAATTAATCAATTATTGTTTTCGCGGTCAGTTTAATTCCGCTATGTTTTATTGGGATAAGGATCTCAGCCTGTGGCGTAGAAATAGACGAATAGATTCCAGCTTTTGTATAATTTCTTTTAAAAATCCACTTCAAGTACTCGTCCTTCATGTTTGTGGCAATGCCTTCTCTTCACTGAAGTTAGCGTCTCGCCATACTACCATTGGGGAAAGAAAGCAGTTTCTTTCCCAGGTATCTCTTGGATCACCGGGTTTCGAAATGATCCCGGCTGGTTGTAGTGTCCCGGATCTACTTGGGGGCATTAAGCCTTGTCAAAGTACAAGCCGCCCGGTATTCCGTTGATGCACCGCAAGTGATTACTGTAGGGCTCTTGAATCCAGGCAACCACCCGTACATCTATCTCCTATGTTGTATTTATATAAAACCTCCTCCAACTGTTCGTCTACGTAACGGCTCGAGTCTATTCGAATAAAATAAGTTAATAAATAATCTTTAGATAAATATTTTTTTCAATGCTCAAATACTCTGATTCTCTTAGCCACCCCTCAATCATTTAACTACACAGCTATTGGCATGAGTTTGTTCACCAGATAAAATGATTACTAAAGACTAGTAGCCAAATACAAGAGGATTCATGAAAGTCTTACCGTACTGTTGAATACTATGTTTATATGCTTATATTTCTATTTTCTTATTAAACAATTTATTTAATATAATTTTGTGTCCTCCACCTTATTACTCTCCAAGTCTATTTAACCACTTTCTGTCTGTATTGGCAACTTAAATATATACGTTACATGAATGACCGTTCCAGTATCTAGAGTCTAATAAATCTATATATCATTAACTGTAAGAATTTAGTCTATGTTCTGAGCTGAGCTAGAAAAGGGATAACCCCGTGCTGTTATAAAGTCATCATCGGTTGGTCATACCGGGGTTTGGGTTTGAATTCAGTTGGCGTTTGGAATGTATTCTTAAACGTGGACTGGGTTTGAACTCGGGTACTGTGTATGAGTAAGCGTGGTGGATTTATACCGGTACAATATATATATATATTAAAATGTTCAATTTTACACATTTTGAAAGAAAGTTCCAAACCTGTTTTCTATTTTTTATACTCTCTTAAAGTCAATCTGGGTAATACTAATATATATATATATATATATATATATATATATATATATATATAAGAGTGGGTATGGTACAGTTATATATATGTAAATTAAAAATATTAAATCTTCATTACCTCTAAGGGTCAACTACTTAAATAGTGATTAATTAATATGCCTATCTTTTTATATATTTTAATGTTAGAAAAGGTGCAAAGTAATTATTTCTAATAGTAGATATTCTCTCAGTATCAGAAACATTTTGAAGTCATATTATTCCATATACATATATTTTCCCTAAGGTTTTTAAGTTTAAGGGTCAGTTGAGTGCATTTTGTCTTATCTTGTGCTACTCTGGGATTTGTGTGGGGTCTCAGAACATATCCATAGCTCCTGTTATCTTTTATTCATAGTCTAACACCACTCTGAGATTTCCACTAATGATAAAGTGGATCTCAACCCTTTTTCGAATATTACTGCTGGACACAACTACATATACCCCATCCTGAACTTAGATCATGCTGAGATGAACATGTTCCATTTCTCTAATCCTTGTGTTAGACACAGGGGTGCTATCCAGACCTCAAGTTAGGCATATGTATAAAAAATTGTGCCTTCGAGACTTGCTTCTAATCTCATACAATTAAATCACCAAGGATGACAGTAATGTTTAATTTCATTATAGATAAAATCTTAACTTTGTAATATTCTCGAAATATTACTAAGTCTGGGAAGTGGCCTCTAAAGGAAGGGATTTTTTTTACTTTGTTGTTTAAATGCAGGTTATATTTGAACATGGCCTTAATCTATTTGACTAGATTTTTTTTAATCAATTGTCATTTCTTTGTAATTTTACCCTAGAGTTATGTTTTTCTCTATCCCTCCTTTAAAGTAAAGCACCCAGTTATTGACCAAGTCCAATATTGTTCTGTAATTATCATAATATTGTTTCATTATATTAAGTGAATCTTTCTCATGCATATCAATACATATACATGACTTTAAATGCAAGAAAATAACTTATTACATTTGTTTTGTTAATTATTTCTTCAAATTGTCTATTCTTTTAATTGAACAATAAACTTTTATTCTTTAATTTCATCAATATCTGGTCTGTGTTAATATATAGTCTACCTCATTTTTCTTTGTTAAAATTCCTTTTTAGGATCTAAACTCTCCCTGACCACCAGGCATACATGAACAAATTCTAGTGTGGTGTGGGAAGTAAGTCACTTAATAGTAATCTAGAGGAGAAGGTGAGGTTCAAACCCCCACTACCTGCATTTCTAGGTTAGGTTAAAGCAGCTCTATTTTTCATACTATTACAGTTTTTTTGTATAATCTGGCATCCCGAGTGTGGTCTTACTTAGAGATAGACCCTGAGACATGATATATGGGAATTTGATGATCAGTTGAATTTTTTAAAACAAATAATGTGAATGATAAAAATATTTATATTTTTTTTCTTCATTGTGCTTTCTGCTCTCTCTGGAAATTTTTTTTGTTTGTTCACACATATATATGTACATGTGTTGAAACAAACAAATACTGGTTGGAATAATTAACTTAGATATGTATACTAATATATATATATATATATATATATATATATATATACCAAATATATATATATATATATATATATATATATATTTATATCTTTTTGGTGGTGTAGAATGCAAATAAACAACATACTCCACATCAAGTTTTTAAAAATTTCACAAACCAGTTTTATAATGAAAAGAACTTAAAATGGGTGCTGTAAAAATGGTTGAGTAGACTTTTCCCTCTATCTCCCAATTGTTTTTCCGTCTGCTGGAGCTTGGAAAACCCCAAAAAAATGTAGTGTACCTGAATAATTTTGCATGATAATTCCCTACTGCTATAAATGGATAACCTAGGACGGATATCACTGTAAGCTACCAATACTCTCTGTTGACCAGAATGACTACATGGCCATTTAATAAAGATATATGCAACTTTTAAATCATTACCAGTAACTTTAATTTTTCACTTGTATTTTATGTTAGCTTAAACTAGAAACTTAAGTCATTTATGTTATAATTATAACGTATTAATAGATATAGCCTGAGAATTTTTAACCTGTTCATTGTTATTTTTTTTATATATATTTTAACCAGTATTATGGCAATCTTAATCCTATTAATATATATGTAAATATTTTTTTCAGTTAATGGATTGCCATTATCCATTACTGGAATTGTATACTATTTTTTTTTTAAAAAGAAACATGATCTCTCTCTTATTGTTTGCCATAATTATATAAGTATATATACTGGAGGTACTGGAAGTGAGAAATAATCGAATTTCATTTATTTCTAATCTACCCGCTACTAAATCTGGGACTATTTCAGATTTATTAAAACTCTTCAAATAAAATATCTCCTTCCAATTGTTTCACTAATTTTTTAAAAATATATATATATTAGAAAGAGAGGGAAGGCAGAACAAGCAATGGTCGTTTTTTTAAAAAAAATAATTCAATGTTTCTTTTTTTTTAAATTTATACTTGGAAATATAAAAAAAATAAAATGTTATTCGAGTATATGTAGTAAAATGTTCAATTTATGCATTTTGTAATAGAGATCCAATCCTGTCTTTTTATTTTTTATTCTCTCTTAAAGTCAATCTGGGTAATACCAATATATATCAGTTTGTCTAAAACAGATATAGCTTAAGCATTTATAATTTGTTTAAATATAAAAGGGGGTACGGTACAGTTATATATGTGTAAATTAAATATATTAAATCGTCATTAAATCTAAGGGTGACCTAGTTAAATAGTGTTTAATTAATACACCTATCTTTTTATATATTTTAATGTTAAAAAAGGTGCAAGTAGTTATTTCTAATAGTACATATTCTCTCAGTTTCAGAAAGATTTTGAAGTCATATTATTTCATATACATATATTTTCCCTAAGGTTTTTAAAGTTTAATGGTCAGTTGACTTAATTTTCTCTTATCTTGTGCTACTCGGTGATTTGTGTAGCAGTCTCGGCACATATCCATAGCTCCTGTCATCTTTTATTCATAGTCTAACACCACTCTCAGATTGCCACTAATGATAAAGTGGATCTCAACCTTTTTTCAAATATTACTACTGGACACAAGCACATCTACCCCATCCTGAACTCAGATCATGCTGAGATGGACACGCTCCATTTCTCTAACCCTTGTGTTAGACCTGGGAGTGCTATCCAGACCTCAAGTTAGCCGTATGTATAAAAAAATTTGTGCCTTCGAAACTTCCTTCTAATCTCATACAATTAAATCACCAAGGACCACAGTAATGTTTAATTTCATTATAGATAAAACCTTAACTTTGTAATATGCTCAAAATATTACTAAGTCTGAGAAGTGTCCACAAGGAGGGGGTGGGATTTCATTCACTTTGTTTTTTTAAATACAGGCTATATTTGAACATGGCCTTAATCTATTTGATTGTTTTTTAATCATCATTTTTTTGTAATTTTACCCTAGAGTTATGTTTTTCTGTATCCCTTCTTTAACGTAAAGCACCCAGTTATTTACTAAGTCCAGTATTGTTCTGTAATTATCGTACTATTGTTTCATTATATTAAGTGTCTTTTTCTAATGCATATCCATGTCTGTAAATGCAAGATAATAACGTGCAGCATTTGTTTTGTTAATTATTTCTTCAAATTGTCATGTTTTTTAATTGAACATTAAATTTTCATTCACTAATTTCATCTATATCTGGTCTGTGTCAATATATAGTCTAAGCCTAATTTTTCTTTGTTAAAATTACCTTTTAGGATCTCAACTCTCCCTGACAACCAGGCATACTTGAAGAGAGGTTTGGGAAGTAAGTCACTTAGTGGTAATCTGAAGTAGTAGGTGAGGTTCGAACCCCTACTACCTGCATTTTCTAGGTTAGGTTTAAGCAGCTCTATTTTTCATACTGTTACAATATATATATATATATATGTATATCATAAATGTTACAATATATATATATATATATGTATATATGCTAAATAATGTTGATGTTTTCAATTTTATCATTGTTTTGATAATTATTATGAAGTTCCTTCATATAAATAAATAAATAAATTTTTCTATTAAAATTATTTTTTTTTATAATATTTATCATCATTATCATTTTTAATCATTATGAATATAGCTCCAAGTATAAACCACTTTCTCAGTTCCGTTGCTTCTCTTTTCCAGATAACTCCAGTAAATTGTTTAACTTATTTATTTATATCCTATCTGCTATGATCTTTTTACATCTTTTTGTTTTTTGACAAGATCCAGTTTAAGATCTCAATTGTTCATCTATTATTAAATTTTCTAACACAATGTTATGTAAAGCTTCATTTCAGTGATATCTATCATATCTGTCTGTATTAACATATAAAAATAAGCTTAATACACAAACTAAAGGAAGGTTAAAATAATTGTATATCATATGATAATATATAAATGTTGCTAAAAACATTGATATCTAAATAAATACAAAATTATTTTACTTGTTTATATATGTATACTCATAGTACAATTTTACTGTATATATCTGCATATATTTTGTATTAAATATTTTTCTTTTATTTTTTTTTTCTTAATAAAAATATTTTTTATACTGATTTTAAGATTATAAACACAGTTTTTTTTTTTTTTTTTTAAAAAAAATCGATTCAAATAAAAATGTAAACCTTTTAAACGATGATTGATAATTTTCAATTCCGCCATTGTTATCAAGTTTATGTTATTAAATTAATCGTTGCAAATCTCGCATCATTAAATAACATTCCAAACATTTTCTAATGGATTTCAGTTATTTTTTAATCGAAACATTAAAGATCAAATAATCGAAATACATTAAAATTTCAAAAAGTAAAAAAAAAAAAACGAGATAAAATATGTTATATTTAACATGCTATGTTTATATAATTTTTAATATTTTTTTAAGTACAACTTTTATTTTATTTTTTGTTAAATATATATTTTATAGACAATTTAAAATTATAAAGTAGTGTTAGCTTTTAAATTTCAATTTTCTAGAATATTAAGCAAAAAATAAGTTTTAAAATTAATTTAAATTTCTTTTTTAGTTATAAAATTATTAGCAGCCAAATCTTGCATTTTCTTTATTTTTTTTAAAAAAAATATTAATATAATTTTAATTTAAATTGATATCGATGTTTTTAATGTTTCTTTTTCAAAATACGTTTTCAAATGTACTTTTTTATATAAAAATATTAAAAAAGACAGAAAAAAACATTTTTAAATGTTAAATTATGTATATTTATACAATATAAGAAAAATATAATTAATCTTATATTTTTAAGTTCAATGTTTTGGATTTAGATTAGGCATAATCAGTATTCCCTTATTTGTTATTTAAAACAAACTTACCAATCCATTTATTATTAATTTTTACAACCCATTTAAAAACATGTTAGTGAAAACAGGCATTTAAATTGATTATTATGCTAATATTTTACTCACTAGTGTGATGTGAGATTAAATATGACAGTATTTAAGAGAAACACATTAATCAACAATTTTATTATTTAATCAATGTAGTGCACTGAGGCATGTCTCACCAAATGCCAGGGCATGTTTTTTCTTCCTTTACTCTTTTCAATCTCATGTTCATTAAAATTTTAAAATGAGTTATTCCAATTGTGGCACATTATGAAGAAAAATAGTTATTACGGCATTATTGCTTACATTTTTTTTATTATGATAAGTATTTCAATAAAAATCACCTTAAAAAAAAACAAATTATTTCCATTTTTTTTTAAAAAAAAAAATCATGTTAAAAAATAATGTTCACATAAAATGTGTCTTCTTTTAAATAAATAAAGTTCTAAATTTAGAATTAAGGATATTGATTTTTACTCATATTGTTATTTATTTCACTTTCATAAAATAAGATCTTTAGATAGACTTTTCCTAATAAACTAACTGCCAGTGCAGAGGATACTTTTGTTTATTCTTTCAATTTAAAAATTATATCTGAGATTCATTTATAACTTAAATTACTTGTCAAAAGTTAAATGATACTCCTATATTATAAGGCACTTTCATGATATTACTTATAATGAATGATTTTTAATAAAGGAGTTTCTTCAAATTATTTGTTGTCCTCAAAATTGTCTTTCACAATTTGATTAAGTCAGAGAAAAATTTGAGAGCCTACTGTAATTAACATATTGTTTAATGTACTTTGTTAAATAAAATTTATTTATTATATTAAAAGTATCAAAGTAAAAATTATAATTAATATTATTGCTTTTATTAAAGCAACAACTTAAGAATTATTTGAATATTTGTTTCCAGTTGAAAATTATATCTAAAGTGAAGGATTGAATAAGTGGGAGAGAGTATGGCAGTAAGAAATTAAAGTAAGAACTATTTTGATTAAAAGAATAATTTACAAGATAATATTATTAATAGGAATAATAATTTGTTTTGAAAGTTAATTATTTGTAAAATGTGAATCTTTTTGAATGTGAATAAATTGGATATATAGATCACAGGTTCTAAAATTTAGTTGCATTTTAACTATATAATGATTTTTTTTCTTTCATTGCTATTTTAATAAAAATATGGATACTAAAAATTTCTTAACATAAATAGTTTTTGTATTGTTCATATTTAAAATATAAATATTGCTTTATGTTTATGGCAATGTGTATATCTCTGGAGTATATTTATCATTATGCCTGGTAGATGAGAATTTATTACACAACTACTTATATTTATTAATATATTTGCATATTGAGCAACATTTGTATTAATATTTGTAAAACTTTCTTGATATTTAAAATATTGTATATTTGAGCCATTCAAAATACAATTTCATAAGAAAATTTATTATTTATTATGCTCTTGAATGTAATAACAAACACAATTATTAGTAATTCATGATATAATTTAATATAAATATTTTGATTGCATATTTAATTAACTATCTATAAATAATCAAAGTTTAATCCCATCTGTATTACATGCGTCTATCTATTTTTAAAATTTATTAACATTACTTCAAACAAATATCCATATGTTTTGTTCATATATATAATTTGAGACTAAAATTCATGCAGCTAACCCAATAGGTAATTGAAATGTTATATATATATATATATTCCAAACAACGGTAAACAATTTATAATACAATATAAATAAAAACTCAATAAAAACTCATAAAGAAATATTTTCGATTATATTCATAATCATTTTCAACTCAACTTTCAAAATAGAATCATCTACTACCAACCAGAAACACATGTCGATTTAAATATCCCACAATTCATTAATCCTAACATTTGCTGACTATCTGTTTATTATCGTATTTTTATACCTACTAATAAAAACTGCCTCTTTAATTTTTCTTTTTTCATTATCTCTCTCTTGGCCTAAAAATTTTATTTTATTTATATCAAAATTAAACTTAAAATTACAATTTCTATCATGATCATAAAAAACAGATTCAGTATATAACTTGACTTCATTACTTTTATCATTACATATCTGTACATTTTTCAAAACTTTTTTATATAACAATTTATGTTCTTTAATTCTTTTCTCTGTATTACATCTAGATTCCCCTATATATGATAAGTTACATCCACAAAAAATTCTATAAATTATATTACTCATGTTATTTTTTTCTAACTTATCTTTTGAATTATTAACCATTCTATTTAAATTACCTGATCCATAAAAAGAAACATTATATATACCATTATAAACTTTTTTCATAAATTTTACTTGATTATTATTATAAAAAGGCAAAGAAATCCACTTCTTACTCTTAATTTCTTCATCACCAGTATTTCTATTATTTTTTTTACTAAATTGACAAACCACTTGATAAATTTCTTTTATATTATAACCTACATTTAATAATTCACTTACATAATTTTCAATATTTTTCTTTTTAACACATGCATATTTACACAAAATATTATTTCTATACAAAAAAGACCTAAAACCAGCCATCTTATAATTATGTGGCACGTTAGATAAATAGGGAATATACCCTCTAATTTCAATAGGTTTAATAAACAATTTACAGTCAATCATATTATTGTTCCTTGAAATTATCAAATCTAAATATTTAATTCTGTTATTATATTCTTTCTCCATAGTCCAGATAAGACCTTTTAATTTATTATATTCATCAAAAATTTTATCAATCATTTCTGAAGAAGCACATATAAAAACATCATCCACATATCTCGTATATATCTTAATATTTCCCATAAATATAAATTTGTTTAAAATTTTCTCTTCATAATATGACAAAACAAAACTGCATAACTGTGCCACCATTGGTAATATCATTGGCCAGCCTTTACTCATCTTATAAAATTTACCATTAAAGGATGCAACGATATTTTGTTCAATAAAATTAAAGCCTTTAATAATAATAATAATAATAATAATAATAATAATAATAATAATAATAATAATAATAATAATAATAATAATAATAATAATAATAATAATAATAATAATAATAATAATAATAAAATAATAATAATAATAATAATAATAATAATAATAATAATAATAATAATAATAATAATAATAATAATAATAATAATAATAATAATAATAATAATAATAATAATAATAATAATAATAATAATAATAATAATAATAATAATAATAAAATAATAATAATAAAATAATAATAATAATAATAATAATAATAATAATAATAATAATAATAATAAAATAATAAATATCATCATCATCATCATCATCATCATCATCATCATCATCATCATCAAGTAAAATTTATGAAAAAAGTTTATAATGGTATATATAATGTTTCTTTTTATGGATCAGGTAATTTAAATAGAATGGTTAATAATTCAAAAGATAAGTTAGAAAAAAATAACATGAGTAATATAATTTATAGAATTTTTTGTGGGTGTAACTTATCATATATAGGGGAATCTAGATGTAATATAGAGAAAAGAATTAAAGAACATAAATTGTTATATAAAAGAGTTTTGAAAAATGTAAGATATGTAATGATAAAAGTAATGAAGTCAAGTTATATACTGAATCTGTTTTTTATGATCATGATAGAAATTGTAATTTTAAGTTTAATTCTGATATAAATAAAATAAAAATTTTAGGCCAACAGAGAGATAATGAACAAAAAAATTAAAGAGGCAGTTTTTATTAGTAGGTATAAAAATACAATAATAAACAGACAGTCAGCAAATGTTAGGATTAATGAATTGTGGGATATTTAAATTGACATGTGTTTCCAGTTGGTAATAGATGATTCCATTTTGAAAGTTGAGTTGAAAATGATTATGAATATAATCGAAAATATTTCTTTATGAGTATTTATTGAGTTTTTATTTATATTGTATTATAAACTGTTTACCGTTGTTTGGAATATATTTAAGTTTTGTTATTGTATTATTGATATTAGCAGACATTTATTTTGTTTATATATATATATATATATATATAAACATAAATAAATGTCTGCTAATATATATATATATATATATATATATATATTGTAACCATATATTTTAGTATAAAGTATAATAATTGATGTAACTAGTATAAAAATTTCTCTTTCTTCTTTTGGTGATTTGATTGGCTTGATTTGCACTTTGAACAGATTACTCTCTTATATTATTTTAATAAATTTAAATTTGCTTCGTTCCATATACTAACTCATATCAAAATGTTTAACTTTTTAAAAATTTGACAACATATTAAATTTGGTAAAATAGTATTAAAATATAATATTTTGTTTTATTTGTTTAAAGTAATCTTAAAAATTATTTCTATTGAATTAACAAAAAACCATTTGTTCAATTAAAATTAATTATTAAAAATAAATACAGTAATTACGTATGCGTCTCAATGTAATAAAAGAAAAGAGCGCGAATTTAAGAGAAGATCGTCTGTTAGTTTGCTTTTGGAGGGAGAAAGAAAAGAAAATGGTAAAGGCAAATGGTGTAAATTTGATAAGCTTATTTTAAAATAGTTAATAAGTAAACGGATTACCACAAAATTTGCTATAAACGTAAAATAACATAGTGGTATTTAATTAAGATGAATTGCTAAATTTAAAAGTCTGTTCAAGTCGGCTGGCCAAGTGGATCAAATCACCGGTAAAAATTTTCCAATATTATATTTTTAAAAATGTCAGAGCTTCCCAGTTTAAAAGAATTAATTGCAAGAGTTTGGTATGTTTTAAAATGTTTATTATTCTACAATTTGGAAAAATTAAATAAGTATTTTAATTACAGAAGTTTTATGAAAATGAAAATTTGTTTTTTAAAAAAGAAGAAGTTTAAATTAAAGTAAAATGTTAAAGTTGTCAACGTAGCTTAATATTTCCGTTTCTAATTCTAATAAAATATAGTATTAATTGATATTTAACTTTACAATGCCAATCATATATTTGCTAGTTAATTTGTTTAACATTTGGATAATAAACCGTCTTCAAAATAGTTAATCAAAGCTATTTTCTAATTTTAACGTCAGTTTGAAATGATTAAATTAATTGCTATAATTAGTATTCCTAGATTTAAGCGTGGATAAATAAATATTAGCATGGATGTGATAAACTTGGAACATTTTAATAGAGAAATGTAGAAATTAATAACTTATGAGAAACATTTTCATTTAAATTCTGCGTGTCATGTTTTGAAATTGTTTCATGTTTATGGAGCCACGTAAAATCGTCAATCTAATAGTGATTATAATAACTAATACAAATGGATAAAATTGCATGTATGGAATTTAACTATAATTATAGCTATTGCTTCGTGTATTTGTTGTTCGACACATCGTACATGGATTCCACAGATCATATTTGGAATTATAAAATGCTATACAATCCAATTTGTGACACACACACCTGCTCTAATTCATGTATTGAACTATAAAATGCTATACATTTAATTTATATCATACACACACCTGTTAAATTTTATGTATTTGATGAATAATGCATTACTTTAATTTTATAGTTATATGAACTTGCATGTGAAGTTCATAAGTTATATTTTATTAAGTTTAAATTAATAGGGGTTGAATAAAATATTTATTCAAGAGAATAGCGCTTGCGAAAAAGCTTAAAAAGTACTGAATGAATTCATGAGATGTATCAATCTTTATGAGTTATTTTGTTAGTCTTTCCAGATTTATATTCCCATACTAATATTACTTATATTATATTACACATGTTTTATTTTAAGAAAGATAAGTTAGTACATTAGTTGTCCTGATTAGTGTAACATTTATTATGCAAGAACCCACATTTGCTAAAGTGTTAGTGTATTCTGAATGGTCAGAATAACTGAGGGGGATGATTTTGCACTTTAATGTGAAGTAAATAGTAAAGTTGTATTAGAATGTAAAGGGCATTAATCTGTGCTGGTGGTTAATCTGCAGATTACTTTATTGTCATTTTTGTATTTTACACTCATTCCTGCGCTGGTGGTTAATCCGCGGAATGGTGTACTTGTACTTATTGCTTTATGATGGTGTATAAATCCACAAAACGTTTAGTGTTATTTAATTCCTCCGTGTAGATGAATACATCCACAGGAATATGTTTTACTTCATAGATATAAGTTGGGCAAAGTATTTTAGTTAATCTGCTAAATCATCTTCTTTCATTTGTAAGCATAATTTATAAGTTAGATCATCAACTTGTAGCAGGACATTCTATTCAAGTTACTTCATAATAATTAACTGTTGGTTGATTATTATTTATCGGAGTGTAAGTTTAAATTATCACTTTATTTAATGATTGCATTGTAGCTAAATCCTACAGATATAATATTATTTATTATATTACTATAAGTTTACGGTATGGATTTATTGAATCTGGAAATGACGTTAAATATTTCATGAGTTGATGCTGAATTTAGTATAATTTTCTCAATACATTCATCCTATCAAATTGAAATATGAGGTATGATTAGGTTTTTAAAAAACTATACCTATGAGATGTTATTGAAGAAAGTCGATGGAATTATAATTTATTTATTTATTTGTTTATTTATGTCTTTAATTATAACATTGGAATTAATTACTTATTATTCATAATTTTGTAAATAAAAGTTGATTTATAATTAAACTTACTGTGCCGTTGCTATGTGTCATTTGTAAAATCAGAAATCATAAACCTTGGATAGAGCATACATTGAAGTACATACTATCGTCAACATGATATAAGAGTTTATTGATATTTTTTTTTGAGAAACATTTAGATGCTTTTCGTCTTTGGTAGTTTATGATGTGTAGGGTACAATAAAATCCCATTTACCTTTTCCATCATTTTGGCTTTGCGTAGTTGATTCTAGTATACAATATAAATTAATTATTAAACTTGTAAACAGATTTACCCAATAATAACATGATTGAATATATTTACTTAACGTTTTTAAATTGTCATTTGTCAATATAATAAGAGTCTCAATGATATAGTAAACTATAAAAAAAGAACCCAAGTATTTATGTTTATTTATTGCAAAGCTTTACCTGGACTAGCATCTGTATTAGAAATCATATAGATGGTTTAAAATTTCATAATCTTATGTAATTCCACTAATTATGCCATCTTGTACATGGTCGGCCATTGGGTCTCATACAATAAAAATCGCAAATTAAGGTTTAAAAAATAATAACATTGCACTTATAATTTGATTAAAGTATTTTATCATAATACTATGGTAGTTCTTCGCGGTACACCCTGGCTGCGATCAAATTAAATCATAAAAAGTTTAGGTTAGATCATTAGTTTGGTCTGTGGTAAGTTGCCCCAGATGTTGATTGTGGTCTTTCGTGCATAAAATAGATAGCATGATATGCTTTTGGATACAGCTCTTAATAGCTGACAATGTGCAACGGGAATTGATCAGTGATAGAAGTTACGATTCTTAGTGCATTTGCGTTTCTGTAGTTGGGACCACACAATTTACGGTTACAATTTTGAGTGCCGCAACAGGTTCGGCATGATAGGTAGTTGAAGGGGCAAGCGGATGGTTACAATATATATATATTTATAAATAAATATTTCAAAATACAGTACTTAAAAGATTATAAAAAATATATGTATAACCATCACTTAGAATCACTTTCAACTAACTTGTAGCTTTGTCAACTATCACTTTTAAAATATCAGCTTTCCCATATTTCCATGAAATCAACATTCCCATAATTCTGTGATCTTAACCTTTGCTGTTTGCCTATTAATTAAATCTTGCCTATATTTATAAATTAACATTGCCTCTTTAATTTTTCTTTTATTGTTATTTCTTTCAGTTTCCAATATTTTTACATTGTTATAATTAAAATTGAAACCACATATACATGATTAATTATGGTCATAATTGACCTACATTAAATAAATTAATAAACAATTCAAAAGATTAAACTTTATTGATAAATAAAAATTGTATCATTTACAAATGGACATGTAGGTGTGGCTGTCGATATATAGGTGAATTGAGGTGCACATTGGAAAAAAAGAACAAAAGAGCACTTATAATTATTTAAAAGGATTCAAAATACGAAACAGAATTTTAAAAATAATGATACTTTATCGACTTCTGTCTTTTATGACCATAATAAATCATGTATATATGATTTTGATTCTAATTATAACAACATAAAAATATTGGAAACTGAAAGAAATAACAATAAAAGGAAAATTAAAGAGGCGATGTTAATATATAAATATAAGCAAGATTTAATTAATAGGCAAGCAGCAAACATTAAGATCACAGAATTATGGGAAAGTTGACATCATGGAATTATGGGAAAGCTGACATTTTAAAAGTGATATTTGACAACGCTACAAGTTAGATGAAAGCACTTCTAAGTGATGGTTATATATATATATTTATAAACTTTTAAGTACTGTATTTTCAAATATTTATTTATAAATTTACGTATATTATTTTGAAGAAATACAGACATTGATTTGTAATATTATATATATATATATATATTGTTCATTCTAATATTCTCATGGATAAATGATGGAATTATAGTATTATTTACAGGAGTCTCTGTGTAAAAAATATAATAGCTAAATAGCTGATGTGTTAGTACAATAACAAGATCTTTTTCAGAGCTTCTCACAGATTTGAGAAAAAAGTAGCTCTGAGGAAAGTACTTGTTATTGTACTAACCCATCAGGTATTTAACTATTATATTTTTATTACATGAAAGCTCACAAAAATAATACTTTAAATTCACACACACACACACACATATATATATATATAAATTGATTTCATGTTGTATGATGTAGATAAAAGATTTATTGGATAAACCTGTGTTATTTTTTATTACATACCAATATTTCGATGAACTAGCATCCGCCATTATCAAGATAAACTCTTGAAAAAAAATTTGTTCCATCTCAAAATGAAACATGACTGACGTTAAAGTTTGAGATGGAACAAATTTTCTTTCAAGAGTTTACCTTGATAATCGAAATAACGGTATATAATAAAAAATAACACATGGATTTATCCAAACAATCATATATATATATATATATGAAATTATATATGTATATATATAGTTTATATATATATATAAAATATACCAACCATCATACAATTACAAATATCCAGTAACGCCCTCTGTTTAAAGATCTATATCTCAATAATAGCAAACCTTAAAATGATACCTTCATATATATATATATGAAATTATTCTGTATTACATAGTTTCGTTATTTGAATTTGGTGCTGACAGTGTTTAAATTCAGAAAACTATGTGAATGTGTCAATTAGTGATTACCTTAAATAAAAAATATCTTTAATAAATTTTGTGTTTTATTGAACACATTTCAGCTATCACTCTGTATAATAAAATGAGGTAACAAGCAGACAGATCATTCTTTTTCTGTAAAAAAAATATTTTATGCTATGGTTAGAGATTATTTCAATAATAATTGCATGAGTTGTACTTTCAAAGTATTACAAATTATTATAAATCTTTTAAATATACTTTACTAATTATCAAATATTTTTTAATTACCTTTATGAAAAAAGTTTAATAATTATGTAAATAGTTTTGTGAAGAGAGATTAGTAGTTCAGAAACAGTAAAATTATCTCTGAATCTTAAATGAAAGGATGACTACACTTCATTTTAAATGTTGAACTCAGTAATTCTTTCTTTTTCTCTCCAACAACTTCATTATTACACACATATTGCAAACTATTGTGACAATGTGTGTTTACTTATATCTACATACACACACACACACACACAAACAAATCTTTTATGTGCATATGCACTTATGGTTTTACGAAGCAGTTTTATTTCTTTTCTTAATTTAGATGCATTCACTTTTGAGGACATACATACACAAAAAATGTAGTGAGACAAGCATCTTATATATATATATATATATATATATATATATATATATATATATTAAACAAGTTGGAAATGATAAATATACTAATAATAAAACTAATATGAATTCTTCTGACATAGATGGAAAATCTTATAACACTAATAAATTCAAAATGCATAATAATGAGAATAATAATACTCGAACCTGGACTGAAGACATCAATAGATAATGATAAGAGTAATAATAATAAAAATGATACTAATAATGGAAATAAAATTAAAAATATACAGAAAAATCATTATGATACAGATACTAAATTAATGATAGAGAATGGAGAAATTAAAGATATTAATGATGGTTTTATTACAGTGTCATATAAAAAGAAAACTAATAGAAAGAAAGCAAATAAAATAGCCATAATGGGAATTAAAGAAAAACAATATTTTGGCTATAAAACCAAGAATAATTTACAAAAAAATTTTCTCATGAGAATTAATATAACAAAGAATGAAAAAGATACTTTAATCATCTAATGGATAAACTTAAAACTTCAGATGTTTGTTATAAATACCATCTGAAAATAAAAAAAATATGCAACTTTTTTACATTTCAGTCGATAAACAATATGTAGAACATATGATAAACGCAGAGCTTTGTCCATATGGTTCTGTATTACTTCCTTTTTATGGAAGATTACATAAATCAAATTCTTTGAATGAAAATGCTATTACCAAAGAGGTGAATGACATGGAAATTCGATATGATAAGGTATTACAATTACAATCTGTACATTCTAAAAAAATTAGTATTGATGAATAATATACTATTAAGTATTTATTTGCAAAATATAAGAGGATTACTTACAAATTATATAAAAGGAAGCATAAATTTTTAACAGAAGAATATGACAATATTTGTTTAACAGATATATGGCTAAAGGAATATATATATATATATATATATATATATATATATATATATATATATATATATATATATATATAATGAATATTTAATAAATCATAGGTATAATGTTTTTACAAATGATAAACCAATATCTATAGCTACAAAAAGTGAGGTGTAATAGTTGCTTTTTGAAAATATATTAATTGTAAGTGTATACATATTCCAGCTTTCCTATTTGTTGCAGTATGGATTGAAATTGAATTAAATAATTTTAAATTCTTATTGAGAAATATATATATATATATATATATATATATATATATATATTTATATAAACATATAGGTGGAATATATATATATATATATATATATATATATTCCACCTAATGTTTTACAAAAATATTTGAAATCAAGTTTAGAAGCATTAGAGTCATTTGTAATTTCATATGAGCATAAAATATTGATTAAGTGAGATTTGAACATTGCATATTATGGAAACAATGTTTACCAAAATAATATCAAATTTAATGATTTGATGCAATTACTCAAATTTTTGAATTTAAAACAGATCAACAATATATACAATAATCATGGATATACATTAGATTAAATAATTACAAATTATGAATTTATTCATATACAAAAAATGTGATTATCTTTTAGTACCTAAAGATTATCATCATTTTGCACTAGAAATTGAATGGTCATTAAACATCAAAATAGATTAAATTTAGATATTTAACTACAAAAAATTATGCTAAAGGCGATTATTTTGGTTTATATAGAGCAATTAAAGATATAAACTGGGATGAAGTTTGTAACAATATGGATGCAATAGCAGCAGAAATATTTCAAAAGTTATTATTTGATGTAGTAAATAGATTTATTCCAATGAAACGTGTTAAATCAACTAACTTTCCTAAATGGTTTCAAACAAACTTATAAAATGTATAAAGAAAAGTGATATTTTTATAATTTGTTCAAAAAATATAAAGATGGAATGTTTGTAAATTACTTTATAAATTATAGATTTTTGATAAGGAAATTGGAAAGACAATATTTTTATTTGTATATGAGAAACATACAACATAACAATAACAATCCAAGACAATTTTGGGATATCATGAAAGAATATTAGTTAGAAATAAAGAAACAACAGATATTAAGCCAGATGGTTTTATGAGATATTTCTGATCCCAAATGATTCATAATCATATGAATTCATATAATTATAAGTTTACTATTATTCTTATAAATAATAACAATTTAATAATTATATCTATTTTGAGTAAAAATAAGATTATAATGACATCTAAATCTTTAAAAAATAAGATAATAATTGCACATGATGATATACTTATAGTTATTTATAAAGGCTGTATCGAACTTTTAGCTCCTATTTTAGTATATATATATATATATATATATATATATATATATATATATATATATATATATATAACTTTGGCTCTAAATATCTATTTTTCCTGATTGTTGGAAAATTGCAAAAATAAGTCCAATTTGTAAATCTGTGAAAAATCAGATATATCTCATTTTAAACCTATTTTTTCGTTACCAATTTGTGGTAAAATATTGGAAAAATCAATTTATAATAGGATTATACATAAATTAAATATATTATTCCTACATTTATACATGGTTTTCTACCAGGGAGATCTATTGAAACAAATTGATGACACATATAAGATGTTATAACACAAGTTATTGATTCTCAAAGTTAACTTTATTTTATCTACTTTGACATATCTAAAGATTTTGATAAAGTAGATCATAATATTTTACTAATGAAAGCAGATAACAAATGATAATCAATTAATCTTTTGAAACTGTTAAAGACTTTTCTTATTAATAGAAAGAATTGTGTGTATATTAATGGAGAATCTTCTTTTGTAGGCACTTAAGAGTGTGGAATACCCAAAGAAGTATATTAAGTCCCATTATTTTTGCCACTTCTGATTTAGCTTCTGTCATAACTGAGAAAAAATATATTATGTATTACAGATGATATTAAGATCTTTTTAGAGATCAGTCATAAAAATGATCATAAAAAATTGCAAAATTATACTAATACTTTTTGTGATTGGTGCCATATCAATAATATGCAAATAAATATTTAAAAAATGCAATTTAATGGCTTATACAAAGAAAACAACAATTAGTAATAGTCAATATAATGTTAATGGGAACAAAATTGCCAAAACATTTAACCAGAAAGATCTGGGTATTCTTTTCTCAAGTTATTATACATTTAATGAGCATATTCAAACAGTAGTTAATAAATCTCTTAAAATTATGGGCATGATTTTGAGTTCAAACATTTAATTTACAATAGAAATATATAGATTACTATTTAATACTTTAATTTTACCTGTTTTTCATTATGACTCTAATGGTTGGAATACATACAACCAAACAAATATAAGTGAATTACAAAAAATACAAGACAAATATTTTAAATATATTTATAAAAATAAAATATATGCAATGAAGAAAAACAATATGTATAATAAAAGACTGTTAATGGACAGGTGATTTTTATTTAAATTAATACATGGAACTGTATCATTAGAATGTGAAATCACAAGAATTTCAATTAGGATTCCATCTTATAATTCTAGATGTCATGATTTGTTTATTTACATGTATTAAAACATTCCATTAATTCACCATTGCATTGATTGCTACTGGAATATAATTAAAAAATTACAGATATTGATATTTTATCTTTAAACTATAAACAAGTTAAGGACAAAATAAAATCAATCTTACATTGACATTAATAATGTAAATAGTATTTCAAACATGTATGTACTACTTTGTAATTTACAATACAGATATATACTACTTTGTAAATACTTGTGGCCTTGTTTGAGCTGTTTATTTATGAATAATTTGAATTATTATTATTATTATTATTATTATTATTATTATTATTATTATTATTATTATTATTATTATTATTATTATTATTATTATTATTATTATTATTATTATTATTATTATTATTATTATTATTATTATTATTATTATTATTATTATTATTATTATTAATAATAATAATAATAATAATAATGATGATGATGATGATGATGATGATGATGATGATGATGATTCAAATGTAAACTTTATCAAGATTCAAAAAGTGTTACATAAGTTACAGGAGAAAAACATGAGGTCTTAGATACAAATCGATAGATAATATTACATATGCAATATGAGTTTACAATATTTCTTGTGATAGAAAAAAAACATAACTTACAGTGTCAAATTAGATTTAAATATAATTTTTAAATTGAATATTGAGAAAAATATGTGGAAGCACATGATAGTATGAGGGTAAACTATATGTGATATTGAAGCAGTCGAATCTGAGTTTGATCCTAGCTTCATGACATCTAGCCTTAAGCCCACTTCAAACCCTAGTACTAACTTTAAATTTTTGATGCAATGGGGCTTTATAGGGTCAATCCATGCTAGTTTTCTTAAACAAATATATTATATAAATGTGTGTAAAAATTAACTAGTTTATGGTTTAAATTAATCTATGCTATTAATAAATTCATGATAAAATTATTCATGAATTTATATATATTATAACTGTGTGGATTGTGTGTTTATATTTATAAATATATATATATATATTTATAAATATATATATATATATATATATGTTCTAAAGTTTCATTGCATCGGGAATGTTTTACTTTACTTTTAAATAATTTGTTAAAATTTTAGTGATTAAAAGCTACATTCTTTTGATAAGCTTTCAGCTTGTCCTTTTCCAAAAACAATGGGTAAAGTTTTATTAATTAGAAAAAAAAAATATTTAAATTGTAAGGACGGTTCCTAATTAAAATCATTTTTCTGATTTTAAAAATTCATTTTGTAATTAGAAAATGAATTCAAGTTAATGAGTTTGTAAGCCTTATAGAATGCATGTATCTAAAATCAATTAGTAGCAACTTGTAACATTGAAAATGAAAGAAGTGTTAGCCTGAAGGCATCAGACACAGTATAAATAGCTCTGAAAAGTTTGGAGAAGGGAGAAGCCATCTTTGTTTTTGAGAAGTGCCATTAAACTCTGTGTGTTTTAAAATTTATGAATTTAAATAGTGTTTCTATCATGGTGAGGGACAAAATGTCAGGAATCTGGCTACTGTGCCTAAAGTCCCCTGAAAATCTTCATTGAACTTGCTAAACCTTTTCCAGACCAATCATGCTGCCAAAATCATGACAAAATCAATCCAAATGCTGTTCAAGTAATTTACCAAATGTGTGCCTATGTCTCCACCAACTTGGACGTGTACACTAAGGAACCAGCCCTAGAAATAATGGTAATATATTTCCATAATGAACTGTAACTTTCTGGCTAGTTTCTAAACTTTACTTTATACTCTCTTTAAAAGCGCTTCTCATTTATTAATGTAATAATCTGTATAAAACTATCTTTTATTTATGCTATTTTAAATTATATAGTAATTCTCTCAATCTCTAGTCCTTAGATTTTACTTTCCTTTCTTATGATGATGGTTCATTTATTGTATTATATATATATATATATATATATATATATATATATATATATATATATATATATATATATATATATATATATATATATATATATATAGAGAGAGAGAGAGAGAGAGAGAGAGAGAGGAGTAATTTATTAATGTCATTTATTTTTAATTATATGTCAATAATCCTTCAACTCAATGAGCTCCTTTGTTTCATTTGCCTTATGCAAATAATATAATATTAAGTCTGATAGTAATTCTCACCCATTAGAACTAGATTTCAACAGTTCTATAAATCATCGAGTCAAAAGAAATTATTAAATGTTTGCTATTTTTATAATTGGCTAATAATAAATTATTAGCTCCATTTCTAACCTATGTCTCCGGCTCCTTTATCTAATTTATATATGTTTATATATCCATAGTTATGATCATAAAATGTTTTTGCAAAAAGGGGTTGATAAAGAAATCAAATGAATACATTCCAATCCAATTTTTTTTACTAATCTATTAAAATTCAGGAAGGGCATGATGTTTGGGGCATAATTAATATAATTTTATAAATCCTTAAAATAATTCTAGTTAAAAGCTCATTTGACTTTAATTAATTAATTAATTTGATCAAGTCATCATGTAGAGCATTCTATAATAAATTGGGTTTTATTATTCAAATGGTGAATATCAAGTCATCATCTTGAAATTTTACTGACATAGGGCAATCTTTCTCTTTGTGGGCTTGTTGGTGGTGATATTACTGTTATTTTAAATTATAGATGAAGAAAGCACTTCCTCCCCTGCTTATATTATATTTGGAACACCAAAGGTTCATAGCTATGACTCGGCCTAGCTTTCCCCAAGTTTCATGTCTCCTTAAAGGGCAGTAAGACTTGTCAAATACAAGCCGCCATACTACTTAAATCACCGACAAGCTATTATCTTTCATGTTAATTTTATAGGTCATATTTTGTCAGCACCATTACCTCTCTGTTCCAGTTAAACCTTCTCTTATGCTTGTAATTCATGATGAAGTGATTTCATTAAAGTTGAACAAATTCTTAGTCATCTCTACTTAAATAAGTTTTCTAGTAAAGATTAAAGTTTTGCCCTAAATACTTATCTTGCTATTCATGAATTGATTTGCGAATGTGAAAATAAATCTCACATTCTTCTGTATAAAATTAGAATAATAATTTCCATCACCACAGAGTCCCTTTATCTGACTTTATTTTCTTGTTGGGGGCATATACATATAGACTTCCATAATATTGTGTAATACTTGTTGGCATATAATAGGTACTGCCATTCTTATTATAATTATAAACTATGTTTAAAGACTAGAAGTAATCAATATAGTCATCATTTAAAAATTGAACAAAACTATTACTATTATTATTAAAATATTTTATAAACACATTTGGTTCCTAAATTCTTTTATTCAATAATTATTTTAATGTTAATGCTCACTGTCTGTGTTGGCAACCCGAACATATACATATGACTCGACTTAAAATTATCTTTAGTTAGTTTATTATCTGATATTAGTGTCAGTTCAGGGGTCTCTAATCATCACCAACCATTGAGCTAGTTTATTGTTGCATAGCACTTTGCCATCGATTTAGATCATCCATTGAGCTGAGCTGTTGGGTTTGAATTCAGTTTGGTTTGGCTGAGTTTGGATCTGACTTGCAGTTTAGGTGGTGGAGGATTTTCAAACAGTACAACATGAAGTTGGTTTTAGATTAATATATATTTGTATACAAATTGGGCATATTTTGTGAGATGGATATAGTTTTCATGGCTGCCTTATTGTTCTTGTGTTACATAAGCTGCATATAAAATGTGGGTTTAGATACAATTTGATACATGAAATTACATATACAATGAGAGTTTACAATTTTTATTATGATAAAAATGTCATTTACAGTAGTTGGGAGAATATTAATTATTGCATACCAAAATACATAATTCAAATTAGGTTTACATAAATTTTGCAAAAACATTATGAGATAAATACATCAAATTACATGGTCATATTTTTAAATCCATTTAGGGAAAGTTCATGAAGTTAGTGACCATTAGTATATGGATCCATGTAAATTGTGCTTATGAGTTGATGAGCACTATTGGTGTCACAATTTAGTTTTATTGTTTGTGTGTAGGACATTTAATGTTCATTTGAGATATGTTCATGGAATGCTCTTGTGAAATATTTTGAATCAGTGGGTTGATGAGTTGGGTAGTGTGCTAATCTCAAGACATGCAATATTATTTCAAAGTTCAGCTCAGTCTGATATTGGATCTATGAGTTCATGCATGGTAGACATTTGACCTGGTTGAGTTTCCAAAGAATGGGGTGGAAGTAATATAGAGAACAGTTGGAATTTGTGGCTGCCATAATGGTGGATTTGAAGGAAAATCTCTTAAATATGTAAAATATCTTTGTGGCATGGTAATAATAATTTTTGGCAAATTGTTGTCAGTATACCATGCATCCCCTTTATTGGGGGGTACAATCTTGTGTTTTTAAGACTAGAGTTTAAGCTTTGGTTGTTGTGAACTTCAATGTGGCCTATTCCTTAATGGACTTGAAATATATTTGCTATTGATGATATGATAATTGTTCTTGAGGATACTGGTGTATGTTGTTTTATTGAGCTAAAGCTGGAAACAACTTGGTATTGTGGTTGGATGGCAGCCATTTTGATTTGTTTTAATGATTTAAAAATGTATTTTTTTTTTAAAAAAGCTTTTGTAAATTCAAAATTATTTTAGAAAGGATGGGTGTCATAGTTAATTGTTAATAATTGTTTTTTGGGGGGTTTAAACCCTGAAATTATTTCTTGTTTTCTTGCAATATTAAGGTTTATTGCTCCTAATGAAATATTTTTTTCTATCAAATTATCCATTACACACACATAATTATTTATGACTAGAGTGTTATCTAATTAGTCAAGCTTCTTTTTATTTATTTTTATTATTATTATTATTATTATTATTATTATTATTATTATTATTATTATTATTATTATTATTATTATTATTATTATTATTATTATTATTATTATTATTATTATTATTATTATTATTATTATTATTATTATTATTATTATTATTATTATTATTATTATTATTATTATTATTATTATTATTATTATTATTAATATTATTATTATTATTATTATTATTATTATTATTATTATTATTATGTTTTAACAATAACTTTTATTAATCCTTTGGATTACATAACACTGATTGTAAGGGTTACACGTTCAAATCTGGTGTCAAATTAAATGTTATTTACAGTCCATATATTAACTTGATTATTGTTCTTTTAATTGTTAATCCTGTAGCATAATATTGTGGCAACTTATAATTTATGTAGCACAAAATCAAGCCATGGGTACTATGAAAAGAACAAAGTTAATTACACTCAAATATTCCAGGGAAAGACAAGCCCCTTCTTAGTTTTTTTTTTCATTTTACATGAGATCATTTATTATGAATAACACCTTACAAAACAAGTTTAAAGAAAATTCCACACAGACCATTAACTCTCTCTCCATAAATTATCTCTCCATTTATGCTAAAATTGACCTATTTTCATTATGACTAAGATTATATATTATTTGCCTATTGTTAAATTTTTAAAATCGTTTAATTCTGCCATCTCCTTTCTATGCGATAAGCTAGTATGGGGATGGAAGATAGTTTCAATCTCAGCTAAGGGAATTAGATGATCTACCATTAATAAGCACCTACTCTTCCACAGTACCCAAGTTTTCTTTATCCAAAAAGCCAATAATTCAATTGCATCAATTCTTCAAATGTATTCAGCACTACTATCAGTGTTACAAGTGATAGATTTCCTTATATCAGCTACATTTGTAACCACAATTTACCAATCAACTATATCATTATCCAACCAATCAACATTCTCCATGATTAATAAATACACATGTTGGAAAACATATGCTATACTATACACATGTTGGAAAACATATGCTATACTATATCCAGAGGCCAACAAATTTTATTATTCTCCCATGCTTGGTATCAATAACCACCAAGAGACTCTGCTTCTCCAAATGATGGTCCCTGGGGCCTAACATTTTCATTTTTTTTAGTTTGCCTTAACCTACATGCATTGCCAACATCACATTTTATCTGGTACCACTATTTATATAAAAGTATAAAGTAATGTGGCAGAAGAAACTCAACAACTACACTTTCAGCAATGTTACAACCTCAACTAAATCAGGACTATCATAGTAAATACATACAGATAATTAGTTGGATCTATACAACAGTTAATGCTATCCTATCAGAAGATATACTCTCCCACAGCATGTTCAACAACTTTCACCTAGATTGCCTTCTAGTGCATTCACTGCATCTTCATCATTGACAAAAATATCAGTCTAACATCCAGTTACAATCATTAATAAGGTCCATCAAATCAAGGGCTGGAGCAATAATACTGCTGCCCAGATATTTTTTCTGTGACCTGATCAGTACTAAACCAACCACCCAATCTTTAATTGATATAATCTAACAATAATCCCATTGATTAGCATTCAATAGTACCATCCATTACTCTAAAAAAAAACTTACTTTCACTAACTGCCTTCAACTTCATCCACGATTGAATTACAGAATTTGCTCACCATCTATTTCATTCTGCTAACTGTTACAATGTGGAATAATAATAATAATAATAATAATAATAATAATAATAATAATAATAATAATAATAATAATAATAATAATAATAATAATAATAATAATAATAATAATAATAATAATAATAATAATAATAATAATAATAATAATAATAATAATAATAATAATAATAATAATAATAATAATAATAATTATTATTATTATTATTATTATTATTATTATTATTATTATTATTATTATTATTATTATTATTATTATTATTATTTATATCCTTAGTTATTCCCATCTTGGAGAATGGTTCAATTATATGGAATCCTCATAACAGGACATATATCATAAGAATTCAGTCTGTTTTTGACAAATTTGCAAAATTAAATAGTTTAGGTAGTGAACACTATGTTGATTTACTGCTGAGATGAGAAACAAGAGATCTCAAATTTCTTCATAAATTCATCTCCCAGAATATTTCTGTATCTAATTTGCTTTCTAACTTAGGTATTAAGAAACAGAATTATAACACTCGTACTCACAATGTTTTTGAACTGAAAATTTGTAAATCTGATGTATTAAGATTTTCCCCTTTATTTCGTTTACCTAGAACTTATAACAAAGATTTTGGTAATGATGATGTTTTTAATTTGTATTTTAAACAATTCACTAAAGTCCTCAAAAAAAATATTATCCTTGATTTCATTTGATATATTGCCTTTTTATTTGTTTGTGCATTTTATTATTTTTATATTTTATTGGTATTATTTTTTTATTTTTTTTAATGCTTATTTAGATTTGTATGTATTAATTACATTACTGTGCAATCTATAATTGGCTAAATGCTGTTGATATGTACATGAAATAAATAAAGAATTGAATTGAATTATTATTATTATTATTATTATTATTATTATTATTATTATTATTATTATTATTATTATTATTATTATTATTATTATTATTATTATTATTATTATTATTATTATTATTATTATTATTATTATTATTGTTTATAACATATATGTACACAAATATTGTCTATAATTGTCATATTCAGTCTTGACTGTTATATAAATAGAAAAAAAAAATATTAAAACTATCTTATAATTGAAGTTTTGGTTAGGTCACGAAGTAAAGTATTACATTTTCTTAGTTTAATATATATCAATATATATATATACAAACTTATAAAAATGAAAAAAAAATATTTCAAATATTTTATTAAACAAAAATAATATATAAACAATTTTAATTGACAGATAATACTGATCATCAAATAAAGTAATTGGTAAATTTGAAAAACAAAATAATTATATAAAAAATATTTATACAAAAATATCTTGTTGGTAATTAACTGAATGACTTTTTCAAAATAAATGTATAAAACACAGAACAACTTAAATCATTATTGGTAATGAGGTTTTGCACTTAATTAATCGCAGAAAGCTTTCAAAATATTAAATTAAATTAAAAGAATAACTAAGCTTTTTGGTCCTACCGTCAGAATATGTATTTATACCAAGGCCATGCAAGTTTAAATGAACTAAACATTTTGAACAAGTGATCCATTTCTGAAAGAATAACTATTCTATCCAGGATGAGTTTGGCTAGAAATATTTTGTAGCTTTATGAGACCACACTAAAAAATATTAATTACTTATCTTAGAAAATGACTGAATTCATGCCAGCAAATAAGTGAACCAAATTAAAATTGAATGCTATAACGTTTACAATATAAAGGATAAATCAATATCTATGTGGATTTTATTAAAAAAAAAAAGAAATTATTTTAATTTGTTTGGATAAATCTGTCATTACAACAATTATATACATTTGTAAATTCATATGAATCTGCCATTATCATATTTAAATGGAAAGTCATTTATCGTTAGATAATTATATCAAAATTGTATTATCTTCTTATCATATACATTTATATTTTAATTACAGGAATGATATACAAATAGTAATAATATATTTTATAAATGCCTATATTGAAACTCAAAAGTACTTTTAGTGGGTGTAAATATCATTCTGTTATATTCCGAGATTAATTAATATATTTTTAACGTTAGTACATCGTCTTTAACGCTATCATATTTTTATTTATCAAAATTGTCTTCTTAATTTTATTTTATTACTATTTAACACTCTATGAAGAATCATTGCTATATGATATAATGATTTTTACTTCCACTAAATTTAAATGGTTTTAAGTTGAAGTAGATTAAGAAATTGTTTTAAATTACTTTAGCCGTTTATTATAGTTATTTATAAAGCATATTATCAACATCATAATTTATTATTTTTATTACAACAATTAATCTATAACGAACACTTTATTGTATGGATGTATATATAAGGATGTGTGCTTGCAAAATATATATATATATTATCTGCTTAGTTTTAGTATAGTACATGTGTTAAATGAAGGAATTCTGTTTGTATTTAAATAGAATTACTTTTAAAAATAAATTTGGTTTTTAATCACTTAAATAAAATGTAAAAGCTAAAGTTAAAAAGAAAATATTACACACTAAAATTCCTTGTTCATATGTGATTTTGCTTAAAACTTTGTCAGAATTATTTATTTGGTTTAAAATGTAAATTATTTCTTGCATTTTTATCTCAATAATTACCGTCCATAAATTATTATTTATTTATTTATCATTTCATGGATTGATTATATATGTGATATAAATTTTTTTTGATTATTAATTCTTTAAGTTTTTTCTATTTTAAATGAGTTTGTTCCAGACATATTTATAGAACAGAATATTTAGGGTCTTCAGTAGTAGTGTGCACATTTTAGGCTAATCATGCAGAAATCATGTTTTTTTAATGATCTGAATAATTTTTGGTGCTGTAGTGTAAAGTAACATAAGAGAATTTGGTATGCAAAGCAACCACATATTATAAATATATTTGTTGTTATTCAAAGGAAGGTATTTATATAGCTAATTTATATTTGATTTTGCTTTTAATGCTGAACATGTGATTCAATATTTTTTTATAATTTGAATGATGATCACGATTATTATTAGGTTTCCTGCAAAATCATAATTTATCTTTATTATGAATTTGTCACATTTAGATAACAATCTAATTGATGAAATTGAATGTGTGGTTATTTTTATCATTGCTACATTACTACATTATTATCTACATCATGTATTATACATATAAATTGTGTACTTACAAGTGACTAATGGTAAGTGTCATGTGTTTAAAATCATGGAATCATGGTACATCATACATCAATTTTTACACAATTCATTAATTTTTATATTGGCAACCTGGTTATTTATTAAATGTTGCTTTTCATTTTTCATTAATGTAGCTTCTTTAATTTTATGTTTATTATTATTACTTTCAATACACAAAATCTTAATTTTATTAAAATTAAAATCAAAACCATAATTACATGCTACATTATGATCAAAAAATACTAAAGTTGATATGTTATCATTTATAACATTCTCTTGTCTTGATTTTTGTACTTGTTTATATAGCAACAAATGCTCCTTTGATCTTTTTTCCAATGTACACTGAGATTCACCTATATATGCCTTTCCACAAACACAAAGGCATTTATATATTGCACAAATTTGATTTAAAATTCTACATCTATTCTTTGAATTATTTATCAATCTATTTAAATTACGAGTGGTATAAAATGCGACTTGACATATATTTTTTATATATCTGTTTTATAAATTTCACTTGTTCATTGCAAGTAAATGCTATTGATATCCAAGTATAATTCATTTTATCAATATTTATAGCACTTAAAATAGTACTATTATTATTAATCTTAGTAACAATATTATAAATTGATTTATGATCATATCCAATATTTAATAAATCCATTGTAAATACATTTATGTTACTTATTTTATCAGAATTATATTTACATAACTTATTATTCCTAAATAAAAATGATTTTAAACCAGATAATTTATGTATTATTGGTACATTTGAATACCAAAGAATATAACCTCTTCTTTCAATTTGTTGTTATATAAATGAGTACAAAAATTAAGACAAGAGAATGCTAGAAATGATGACATATCACCTTCAGTATTTTTTGATCATAATGTAATGTGTAATTATGGTTTTGATTTTGATTTTAATAAAGATAAAATTTTGTGGATTGAAAGAAATAATAATAAACATAAAATTAAAGAAGCTATGTTAATAAAAAATGAAAAGCAACATTTGATAAATAGACAGGTTGCCAATATAAAAATAATGAATTGTGGGAAAATTGATGTATGACATAATTCTTTTTGTTTACATTTGTAACATTTTTTTGTAGTACAATTTGAATCTAGTTGATAATGACTATATAGATAGTTGAAAGTACTTTTATTAAATTATGGTATATATTTGTTTTTAAAATATTTTTTACTGAATTAATTATTGTATTGTTTTGAATAATTATATATATTTTATTATAAATGGAATACAGACATTGATTAATATATATATATATATTGTAACCTCAACTTTCTCAGTGCATTCTTTCACTTATTTAACCTCAATAAACTCTCATTTATTTCAAGTAGCTAGTCAATTGAATTTTATACTAACTTTAGGAACAAATATTCCCAGGGCACCAAATTGCAGCTATAAATTGCAATGCCCACCAGAGATCATCATCATTAGCCATATTTAGGATTATAGAAGATAGTGGAGAAAGTAATTAAATCGTCTCTCAAAAAAATAATAATAACAATAATATTGATAAAACCATTCTATCTATGTTGTCTTAATTTCAAACTCGGATGAGTCATGTAAATATTTCATGATAAATTTATCATTAGATCTACAATAAGAAGACAACTTACTTCCACAACTTTATTATAAATATCTGATCTCGAGTGGTAACTACAGAAAATACTATATACAGTTCTCATTTATATCTGACTGGAAATAAATCAGTAATTAATGCAGAGAACTCATAATCTATGTTCATAATATAAACTTATTATCTAATTTAATATTAGATAAAAATTATCACAAATAAATCCTCCCCATTTAATTCCATTACTTTATTTTTTATTCTCAGCATCTATCACTTTCAATAGCTACAATTATATAACATGGAATGTCTGTGTTATGTTCTCTAATCTGAGAATTCCTAATCTTATTTCTCTAACATACATATATCTTTCGATCAACTATCAATTCATGATCCCTATTTTTATAATAGTATAATAATTTTATTATAATATGATACTTGACTTCCAAACTAGCTCTTAGATTAATAATTGAACTGCTCTTTCTCAAGGTCTACATCTGTCAAGAGGCGTCCTTATAAGCAATTACATTGGAATGGATATGATTTCAAATATCTTAAGTCAAATTTTGATACAAGTTTACTAGTGAGAATCACTCTAAACACCAAGAGCAAGAAAGGGATTTTGTCTGCTCCCAATTTTCACAACATTACAATGAACCAAAAGATTAAATTTATTAAACTTAGCTTAACTATTCCTTGTCAGTTTATTCTATTATTTCTAATCTATTGACCAAATTTTAATTAATAACTTTAAACCTATCATATTTTTCTAAATTAAACTATGGAAGTAAACCATGGACATCAATCAGATAAATCAATCAAAATTTACTTATGAAAGTAACGTATGGAAATAAATCATAAAATCAAAATATGCAAATTAATTATGAAAATAAATTATGTGAAAATGAATTTTATAAAAGTGACTTATATAAAAATGAATTATGTTAATCGAATATAGAAATAATCAAGATAAAATCAGTACTGTAATTCAATCATGGAAATAAATTATCAATATAAAATTAACTATGTGAATCGAATATGGAAATGATATAATAATGACTACTGCAAATCGATCGTGGAAATAAATTATCAATAGAAAAATGAATAATTAAATTTGAATATGAACTAATATTACATAGGTGCTAGATATAGATTCTGGTGATATTTGAAACATCAAAACACAAAACACAATATAATCTTATAACAATAATAAAATTTTATTACATTAGCAATAATGATAAAAATAAAATAAAAACACACTTAATTATAATATTGTTACACTCAAATATATGATTCAGATCTATTAAAGAATATGGTTCAAATACATGTTTAAAATAACTACTTTTATGGATGACTTATTTATTGTTTTGACCCATTTATTTATTAAAATGAATAATAAATAATACACGTTTACGCGCTTGGAATTAGAATCCCATATTTTTCCAACTTTAAGAAAACCTATAAATTTCTATTTCCCCCCTTTTATTGTAAACATTATACATTGGACTATCCCAATAATATATTTGTTCAATTATTCTAACCAACAATGTGAAATATTCATAAATTTCTAAATCATTTTATCAAGCAATAATTTTCACATTTCTAATGAAGAAGGATGATATGCCATAAAAAATCCCATACTGATCTTGCAAATGGGTTTAAATTCAAAACCCACACTTTTACATTCATGCCTGTTAGATCTTTATGTTTTTGATTGTATATATCTTGATAGGTCAGTATGTCGATCCAGCTTGATGACCTCAATTTACCATTATTCACAAAAATAAACACAGATTGGTTAGTTTATTAATTAAAATCTTTGTCATGCCCCATCATACACATACATCTGACTAAATCCTTATTCTTTCAGGGCAACTTTTATTCTGTCCCGCATAAGAAAACTCTCTTCATATCCCACATCACCATGCAGTATTTATAACATGCACACAGTAGCATCTTAGTAAAGGAAATTAAAAAAAAATGTCAACAACTCCTAACTTGAACTGTTTGGTTGAGCCAGAGGGGGATCTTTTCTTAAGATCTAAAGTCAGGTACAAAACTCCTGCCTAGACACCTACTCTCTATATTGGCATGTAAAACATTTTCTACAATTAAACAATAACTTTATTAATAATTCCCTATCTTAACAAAATAAATGGAATGAAACTCAGTCATCTCTGACTGCCATGGTAAATAAATCATGAGACAGCTATTTCCCATCTATTGGGTGGTAGGATAACTTCAAATTAGCAATGACAAGCATTTATAGCTTTATATATGCCCACACATACATCGATTACAGTTTAGATAAATGACAAAGACTAAACAGATCCCGAATCAAAATATATATGAATTATTTCAATTATAAACAGTCAAGACAACAACATACTTAATATTTATATTAATAACAGATCAACACTTATAGCATAATAATGGGTTTTCAGATGACCATCCACTTATTCTTCATATTAAATATTAAACACAAATTAAAATTTTGTTAAGAATATAAAAAAAATATTTATATCATTTATCTCTTTTTCTTTTAAATTTAAATTTACATGAGAATTTATACTTAAATGGTATCAAAATCATTTCCCCCTCTTTCCTTTAAACATTTTGAAACATAATAATAAAAATTATTAAATAAAGATAATCTAGTGGTTAGACATGCGACATATTATATAAACAAAATGAAATAAAAAAACAAATGACATATTATATAAATGAAATAAAATAAAGAATAAATATCAACATTACAATAGTCTCTTTCCAATGTCTTTTCCTTCAACTGTCCATCAATTAATTAATAAATTCAGTTCATTTTATTTTGAGATAGCTATATAGATGCATATCAGACAGTTACTTTTACACAAATGTGTATAAAATGCACAAACAGTTATTTGAATCAAGATAGATAAAACGTAGATAGTTATTTTAAATCAACATTTAGCTACATGATAATTAATAAATTTTAAAAGAGTTCTGTTATTTATCTTCCGTTTTGATGAGTTTCTTTTTAGGTTTGAATTCATTTGTTTCTCTTTCTTCCCTTCCATTTTAAAATCTCAAATTATAGACAATAAGCAGTTTCTGATTACTAAAAATGAATTAACTTTTTAAACATTATACAGAAGTTTGCTGCATTTCTTCAAACAAATTTTAACCAGCCAAATAATTCTTATAGTATAAATTGGTCTTTCAATTGCATGCAAAAATTTGAGTTCTCTCCTTCAATGAAATTTTAACAAACAAATGGATAAGTTGTTGCATTCAGCATAAAATATCTTATTAAAAGTTTTCATAATTGACATGAGGAAAAGAAATATGCACCACTTATATATCAATTAGAAATTCATATTTTGGTATACTATAAAACTGAAACACATTATTAAATTCTGAGAAAGAAAATTTTAAAAAAAATTTGGAGAAAACCTTCAGAGATAGATTAAATTAAGTCAGCTACTTGTACTCAATTAGCAACTGTTCTCCCATTCACTTTCCCCAGCCCCTTTTATAGGGTAAAGGAGAAAAAAACATATGTTAATCTCTTCTTCCACAGGTAGTTTTTCTTCAAATCTAATTAAAAAATCTCCACTCAAAATGAACAAAAGACTCTTTACCACTTGTTAATTTTGACAACTTTTTTTTCCTCATCTTAAAGCATAACTTTTTAGTTAACACATTAGTGATTAATTTATGGAAAAGTAGTCAATAAAAATCTAATCAAAAAATAAACTTACTGACACTTTTTTGTCAAACAAAGGTTACATTCATTCTTTTTTTTAAATAATTTCTTATTTAGATTTACATTTTTGAGTTAGAAATAATAAATCAGACCAGATTTATTTATTTTCCCCCTTTTTTACACTTATCAGGAAATAATATAGAAAATTATGTCAATTTCTATAAAGGAAAAAAAAATAAACTCATATATTTGTATTACACACACATACATGTGCAGAACATGAAACAGAAAACTGCTCATTCAGATTATATGAACATAAAATATCCCTCATAATTTCTTATAATTACAAGCATAAAATCAATTATAATTTCTGGTAATCATAAGCATAAATTTCTATTATAATTTTCTATAACTTTAAACTTATTCTTCTAGAAAGACTGTTAAACAAAGCTACTGACAATCCATTCAATTTTAATTCTCATCAACTTTTTAGTAATAGATATCAAAATTCATAAGACTTTATCTCAGCCATATAAATATTTATTTCTCAATTATTATAGTGGTAAATTATTATAGCAGCATACAAAAAAAATCAATCACCCCCTGCATTAAATAATGCAAACTATATTTTATACAAACACAAACTATATCTCTATAGGTGTTACTTTTGATCTCTATAGCTATTGATTTCTCAAAGAAAACTTTTAACTTTTTTTATATTCAAAAAAAATTTCCCACACTTATTTCCTTTTATTACACTTGGTTTATAGATGAAATAAACCAAAAGGTTACTATATATATATATATATATATATATATATATATATATATATATATATATATATATATATATATATATATATATATATATATATATATATATATATATATATATATATATATAAATCAAAACTACCCTAAATCCAAAATTCAACCAGACCAGCATAAAAATAATATTAAAACACAAGCAAAGGTTTCACTGCTACAAGAAGACTTCTCAAGTGTAAAGAACTACAAAAACTACACATACATATAATATTAAAATTACCTACAAATCCATTCACTTCCCACCCACCCTTAATATTAAAAGAACTCTTAGATAAGTTAATTGCTTCAGAATAATAAATTTTCAATAATAAAGATTCTTTAATTTTTTTTTTTTGATTTCATTTATCTCAAAGAAGACAACCTTAGGTTCATCAAAATGAATAGTGTGGCCTGTATACTCTACTTTTATGAACCTTAATTCTATCATTTAAACTCAAACTACTCTGACCTATGTAAACCTTCTTACAAAATAAACAAATAAAAGAAATAGATATTATTTAGACAGGAGGCAACATTTTAATTATTTAATTTCGAATTTTTTTATGAGACAATTTAGACAGAATAGGTCAAATTTCTATTGTAAAAAATATGAAAGAAAATTAAAGTGGTTGTTTGGGATAGTTAATAAAATTTTTTGTAGTGATAAAAAGTATGAGAATAATGTCACTGAGGATAGAGTTGTTAATCTTTCTGATTTGAAGTTAAATGATAGAGAATTAGATATTCTTGATAAAGGCCCTAATTTTGTTCCATTTCATTAAAAAAATATAGTTTTTGATACAATTTTGTCTATTGAATCTACTAATTTGAGTGATGAGCAGACAGTTGGAATTCAATCGATTTTGAATAAAAGTTTAAAAAGGAAATAAAAAATTGCTATTAATCCTGCAGAGATTAAACATCTAAAGAACAGGTTAATGGCCAATGATGTAATCATTTCTCATGAAGACAAAACTGGTAGGTTTGTCATTATGAAAGGAGAAGAATTCAAAGAGAAAATGGATAGAGAATTAAATAATGATAAAAATAAGTTTTTAGATAATGATCTAGGTAATTTGATTAAAAGAAAATTGATAGATATTATGAAGAAAATGGTTAATTTAAAATTTTTTAATAGACTATATTATTTAAAGTGCTTTCCTAATGATTTCACATCTGCTAAGATGTTTGTAAATATTAAGATTCATAAAGATGGTTTTCCTTTAAGATTTATCTTTGATTTTACAGGTAGTATTGTAGAGGGTATTTCTAGATTTTTGAATAGTTTTTTAAAACAATTTGTTGATTTTGGTCATTACACAGTTTCTTCTTCTTTTGAGGCTTTTGATAAGATTAATAATTTTAAAATGGAAAGTAATTGGATATTTGGAAGTTTAGATATTGAAAATATGTATCAGTCTGTTAATAGGTTAAGCAGTATTGATGTTATTATCTCTGTATTGATTAAGAAAAGTTCTTTATCAAATATAAAATTAAGGTAATTAAAGATATTTTTTTGTTATTGGAAGATTCTATGTGTTTTACTTATAAAGGTAATTTTTATAAGATTAAGGAAGGGTGGATAATAGGTTATATTATTTCTCTTTTAGTATGTTCAGTTTATATTAGTTATATGGAAAAGGAAATTATTATTAAAAATAATTGTTTATATGTAAAGTTATTTGTCAGATATGTTGATGATTATTTATTTGTAGTTGAGAATGATAAATGGAAGGAATTTGTAAATGAGTTTAATTGTTTTGATCCTTTTATAAAATTTGTGTTAGAAGGAGGGGGGGGTTAGATTTTGGTAAGTTAAAATTTTTAGATCTTTTGGTAATTAGAAATTTAAAAAACTAATTGTTTATTGTGTAGTCATTTACCTAAAAGTAAATAATTAATATCTATAATTAAACCTGATAGCTATCAGTCTGTACCTCATAAAGTAGCTGCTTTAAGGAATTATTATCATAGGAATATTAAATTAAATAATTCTAGTGGGGTAGCTTTGTTTCAGAAATATCAATAATATATAGATTACTTGAGTGTTGGTTACTCTGATAAATTTGTTAAAATTATTTTATTTAATAGTAATATTTGTAAGGTTGTAAAGGTTAAAGAAAAATATGATTTTATTTCCTTGCCATTTAAATTGTCTTCTTATAAAATTGTATGTAGACATAGTAAATTGTTTGGAAATATGAAAATTTTTGGAAAAGCGGTGTTACATTGAATAATTTATTAAATAATACAAAAGAAATTTTTGACAGAAAGACTATTCCTGGTGTAGTATATTTTATCCCTTGTTTATTTCGTAAGAAGGTTTACATAGGTCAGAGTAGTTTTTGTTTAAATGAAAAAATAAAGGTTCATAAAAGTAGAGTTAAATAAATAAATAAATAAATATATATATATATTAGTTCTGCTTTGTATGTCCATGAAAAAGATACAGGCCACACTAATCATTTTGATGAAGCTAAGGTTGTCTTTTTTGAGAGAAATGAAATCAAAAGAAGAATTAAATAATCTTTATTATTGAAAATTTATTATTCTGAAGCAATCAATTTATTTAAGAGTTCTTTTAATATTAAGGGTGGATGGGAAGTGAATGGATTTGTAGGTAATTTTAATAATATATATATATATATTGTAATGGTCACTGTAGGTAATTTTAATAATATATATATATATATTGTAATGGTCACTCAGTCTACCCTTGAACATGGAAGGCACCACCACATCAAAATTGGATAGTGATGATGGTTTCCAGTGACTAGACCCATGGAGACAGCAAGTGGTTTTAACTATTGTTCAGGCAATTGAGAAAATGAAACACATAGACAAACTTCAGCTAAAATAATTTAAACTAATTTGACAATTTTATCAAATTCAATAATCAAACTAAAGTAAATCTATAAAACAGAATACAAAAGTTTGACCTAGATTTTTATAAGCATATTCCTCAGAAAGTGCATATGAGTTCTGCAAATATTAAAACATTAGATGCCCTTCTGAAAAGTTCATTTATTCACCTACTATTTAAAATGAAATGAATAATATATCCCTGCTGGAAATTTATAAAATAGCAACAATTTTTGTTTCCTAATTTAGAGATAAAAAATAATATGTTGTAGGAAATCAATGAAACAACACCAGCAAGTATTTCTTAACCTGGAATAATGCATTGAAACTAAAAACATCATATTGCTGGTAGGACAGCTCATGATGTACCATGTTTAAGGAAATTCATCATTGACTTCACATACAATATTATCAATCTTACATAATCTGAAGATGACACAAAATCTCCAACTTCAGAAAAACTAGAATAACAAACATAAAACCACTGGCCAAAAGATTAGTGGTTTGCAAGAAGTGCAAACCTATTAACTCAAATTAATTATTAGAAGGTAAAATAAGGACCAGTGAGCAACCTGAAATTACAAAGGTCTCCCAAAGCATTTAGCAAGGGTTAGTAATAAAACAAAAAATATAAGGTCGAGTAAGCATATCAAATATAATCTCACAATACCCTCCCTGATAAATAAAATTGAAAATAAACTTGGAATCTTCAAACTGAGATTCCAATACTCACTATAAATGCAAAGAAAAGCAAATATATACAATAAATATGAGATTAAATAACTATTAAATCTGTATATGTCAGATTTATTTTTAGATTAAGTGGATATTTTAAATAGAGATTTATATAGCCTGGCAAGAATAAGAAATATTTCATCTTATAGTAAAACAGAGTCAACTGAGATTTTCAAGGAGTGTGCACAGTTATTTTGAGTTCAAGTTTTCAGGTATCTTCATTTATTCATTGCAGCAAGTGTAGAGGCATATTTTGGGATTCTTTTTACTTCAGACTTTCATGGCATGATGGAAGAACAGCTTAGAATCAGAAGTCCATCCTTAGGTAAGTTAGCATGACATGTTGTAAGTTTGAATAAACTTAGATTTATCAGAATTAAATCAATCACTTTCAAGCAGCATTAGCTTTGTCAAGCCGATAATAATTGTCTGAAATTTTTTGGGTTATTTATATCCTCTCTCTCTTCCATGCAAATTTTCTTGTTTTTCAATTATAAGCCTTAGCTTCTATCAAATCTCTATCTCCTGCTCAACCTTAATTAAGAATTCTAACCAGGGATTATCTTATAGAAAAACAACAACACAAAATTAAATCTCCATTTTTAAAACTGAACTAAAAATGGATTGTAATTAAAATAAAAGAAACAGGATTGCAATTAACTTTCCAAAATTAAAATCTTTCTTAAAAAAAACAAAGATTAAATCTTTTAACTCAAAATGTTTTTACTATTTGAATTTTTAATTAAAACAGACATCAGAAGAAACTTATTTTAAACGAACAAAATAAAATTTGTTGAAGATGAAATTTAAGATTACAGAATTTTACAATATAGCTGTGTATGTGAGCTATATCCTATAGACTTTTAAATAACTTGATAAAAATAAAACTTAGTTTTAATTTTGCAAAAGGATCTTTAAATCAAAGAAAAACTCTGGTTCAATATATATCCTGAAGTAAATATTTTCATGGATTAATATTATTATAAAGAATAAAAATGAGGGGCTTATATTCATGTACACAGAAATAAAATTTTTAGCATTTGGTGTTACAAAGAAATGATCAATTACTACTAATTCATAATTCTTAAATTTAGATACTCAACTTAGGGCATAGCACATATTTGATATCACAAGAGGATCTTAAATAAATCATATTTACATTATAAAAACAATTTTGGAGAAATTCTGATCCATTCTATAGTTTTCTCAAATATATAAATATTTCTCCAATGGTATAAATTTAAATAAATAGTACATTCAGTTTTCCATTAAAGATTAAACATAAAAAGAATTCTGATCAAATATATTATATGTCATCCAAAATATTACTATCTATTGTATGAAGCCATATATGCAAATGAAATTTTGTGAAAGTCTCCTACTCTTCACTTATGTGCTATATATATATATATATATATTCTAACCTCCCCCACCGCTCGTCCTCTCTAAATTTATATACTATGTTTAAATTCCGGGTTCTAGCTCAGTTACCAACTAAATAAATGAAATATCCAGCATTAATTAAAATGATTACTAGCTCTAATTTTTAAAATACAAATACGGTTCAATTTTTAAAATGAATTAACAAATATTTACTATTTTCATGAGACATGGAGTGACGATACGGGGAACGAGATAGACTACATTGAGATATTATCCACATGATACTATCTCAATGGCATAAGAACACTATTCCCCCTTTTTACTATACCAAATAACTAACTTATAGTATTCTTACGACTTTCTAATCTCTTTTCACTACGATTAAAATAATAATCATATCTTAATATTCTTTATAATAAGAATCTAACTCAATTAAATAAAATAAATAAAATCTCAGGTTCATTAATTGTATTCTAACTGATTTAAAATTACGGTAGTAAACTATGAGAAGGGAATTTTATGTCATAATTCACTACACAGCAACTAACAATAATAAATAATAATAATAATAATAATAATAATAATAATAATAATAATAACAACAATAATATAATATAATCTTATTTCTTCCTAAATGAAATAAATAAATACGTACGTGGTAGTATTTTAATAATCTGACTACAGAATATGTGTGGCAACATTAGCATATAAGTTAATTTAATATTGTGGCAACCGACTTATGACCAATAAATAATATAAAATTATGATCTTTTAATTTTTAACATACCAATAAATTCTCAAAATTATTATAACACTTTTATGTTTACCTTCTGTGCAAAAACTATATGTCTGTTTCAATTATAAATGTATCGTGATATTATGCATCCATGTGGAGAAATAACAACGAAGACACAAAACTTTAAAATAAATTTACAACAAAGTTTATTAATAACATAAACAAATAACAATATTTTACATTATGTACATTGGATATCCTTACTCTCCTATCATGACTTAGTTTCCTAGTTTATAAAAAATCAAAATCAAACTTCTATTTTATTTTCCTAGTTAACTCTTATCTTTTAGATGCTTAAGAAAATACAGTATTATTATTATTGGATTTCTTATTATGGTTAGCTTGTTACAAAATGCATTTCTCATATGATTCTCATTAACACTTTGTATCCCTACTATTATTAAAATTATATTTTTACAAAAATTACATTCGTAGTAAAATTCTACAAAACAATAAAATTCTAGTTTTACATTAGTTGTATGGAATCCTACAGCTTCAAAAAACATTCTTATACATTCGGTATTAAGTTTTATTGTTCATTATCCGATGTTTATTAATCTAATATACTCATTCAAGCCTTACTTCGGATGATAATTACAACTATTAACATACCATGCACAAATATATGTTTATTACACATTATTGAATTATTTTCTTAATAAATATGCAATATTTATTTTCTAAATACTATTTAAAACATTCAAATTTTATTATCACTTATAAAAAAAAAAACTTTGTTTAGATTTCTCTTTTTTTTTTAAATCTTATATTTATATCCGAATTAATTTTAAACTGTATTATATGATTCTTTCTCTCTTTATGATATTCTGGACTTTCAATTTTAAAATTACACAATTCTATACATTCCAGCAAATAAACTATTCTTACATAAACGATAACATATCTTCAATTCTATTTTATTCATTATTTCTTTAAAATATTTCTCTGACGATGCAGATTCACGAAACAAGGATAGCGAAGATAGATGCATAGGATCAAAATATAACTAGATTATTACTCATCATAAACCTTGACAATAATGGCACAGTGAATTAAAAGACACTATAGAGGAGTGACCTTTACCTGTCTACCAACCTCTATTATAGGAATGATGCTAAAGCTATTTCTTCAGCTTTATTATAACATCAAAAAGTTTAAAGATATGTAAAAACACTGTCCAAACTATATGTGTTCAGTCATAGGACTTAGTTAACTATACTGAAATCACACAAACTAACTATGATCCAAATACTTTATTTTTCCTATTTCTTAACAAAAACATCATCTTGGTTTCCTCTCCACTAGTACTACCAAGTCACTATCCGATCTTATTTCTCAAGATTTTTCTATACGGTACATCGACAAATTCCTATCTGCATTTCTAACAATAATAAATTTCATTTATTTCAAACTATTCCGCTGTTCTTTAAGAAAATATTTTTACTACTTTCCTCGTATATTTTATCATATACAAACTATTTTAAAATATCTGAATACTTTATCATATGAAAGTTCAAAATAATCACACAATTGTTCTGTCGAATTATATTATTAATATACTTTAAATAACTTATTGCATGCATATTCAAAATTACTCCTATCTCATAATATGTTAAAAAATGTTGTATATAATGTGTACATATAATTTAAACTTTCACACCTCATTCTTAATCAATAGATGATCTTAAAATATATATATATATTATGCATTATAAATAAATATCAAAATTACCAAACGATCTTTATCTTCTCGATCGCGTTCTGTAGGCTTCACCATCCCATTGATTCTTGTAGATATAAAACTTCCATACATACACTTTATTTTTAAAACAATATTTCTATCATTCTATTAAGCTATTATATTTAATTTTTTAATATTACTAAAATTATGTTTATATGTTTTCCCTAATCTCACATAGCATTTTATATTTTAAAATAAATTAGTAAAAAATATTTAAACTATATTTACGGTACTTCTTCATTGAATTTTCTTGAAAATCGTTCATATTAAAGCTAAAAAATATATATATATATTATTTCTTCTTCAGTCACTTAATGTTCTATTTTAAGGCAAAACAATTATTACTCTGTTTAATAAATATTCATAGATGACAATCCTTGGTTTTCATAATATTGAACACAATTATTAATTCTGATATTCTCTTCTAATATTGTCTGCTAGTATTTTCCCGCGCGACTTTTACAATGCATCCTCTGGGTACTTTTATTTAAATATTCAGTAAATTTTTCTGTTTTCCTGGATCCATTTTCATTAAGTAATTTAATTTTATATTTTTCAAATCAAGCATTTCCTCCAATGAATATTTTATAATATTTTTTTTTTTAATTCTTCTTAGATAAAGTTTTTCTGTTCTTTTCCATAAGCCACATAATAGCACTTTCATATTATTATATAACTTTTTTCTTTATGTAAAATTCTGATACTATATTTTTGTACTGTCTTTTTTTAACAGATAAACATTCTTTTTTCATTATACTTTTACATAATTTTCTTTATAATAAAACCGCATCTTACATTTTTCCATAGAGAAGAATAACAAAACAACTTCAAAGTAGCCTTATAAAATTATGCGTCATAATTTTTTCATGACGGCAAGTAACTTCTCTTTTAAGTTTTCATATAGCGTCCCAATTATATTTCTTTGAGTGACAATAATAAGTTTCTGGTTGAGCATAAATAAAGCTGTATTAAGGCACTTTCCAAATAATTTTTCCTCAGCAATATTTTTAGATATTTTTCTTTGTACTTCTATTTTATTGTATGGTTTTGGTTAAACTCGAATAAAATATCCTGGTAAGATAACTTTTAAAATTAGCAATCCATATAGAGGCAGTCAAAATATATTATATGTTACAAAAGAACTTTTAAAATAAATACCAAATTTTAAATTTATATCACTTTTCCAGCTACGGTGTTATCAGCTAAAAAATATGTTACTTTCTCTTTCACTTACACATTACTTCTCCTCCCCGCTCCATCTAATTCTTATATTTTGTCTGCTAAATTATCCCCATTGATTGGTTAATGACTTTATTTTAGCCCGAACAAATTTACACATTTAGTTTTATAACAGACTAGACTTTTAAAATAAAGAATTGATGATGTCATGTCTTAAAATATTACTTAGAATATATTTTTTAACTCAATTATAATTTTATCAAAATCATTTAAACTTTTAAAATAATTATTAAATAATATTTAATATTTCAACTTTTACTTTAAGGATCGATGGCAATCACATTTAGTTTCCTAATTCACAAAATTTATTATTATTCTAACAAGCATGTGTGAAGGTATATAATATACAGTCACATGTTTATTAACTTTATCAAATGATTTTTTTATTTACGTCTCGGTCTAAATTACCAAAACTGATATATTTTTATAAAAAATTTGGAAAATAATTTTAAAATATTGAACTAAATATAATTCTCACCATCTTAAAGTTTATTTTAAAATAGACTCTATTAAATTTGACTATTAAATATAATTATACACTACATATAGCATTTATTTAATTTATTAGTTTTAAAATATTATACTCAAATTATTAATATACTTTTAACTATTTATAGCTGTATTATTTTATATGGCCAGCTTTTACAACCATAAGCAAGGATGTAATTAAGCTTTATTTAACTGTTTTCTCTTAAATAATCTATTACATTTTTATATACCAGGTATTTTCAGCTTTAAATTGTACTATAAAATCTAATTATCCTACTATTATTTATATATCCTATAAATATAACTTAAAATTTAAAATTTTTTTTTTAGTAATTGACCTTTCTACCTTATTATGACCTATAGATAAGGGCACAATATATATATATATATTGTAACAATTAAGTTTGTACATCGCGTAACAGAATTCAGAATCCAAGCAAAAGAGTCCGAAGCTGACCAGACTAGGACTATGACATCCCAAGTCTGACCACAGTTCAACTCGTAAGCCAGTACTCCAAGACTCAAGACCCTATGAATGACCACCTTGGAATTACACATAGCATACTCCTTTATTCGTGGCCGACATAGGTCAGGGAGAAGCAATGAGACTCATAATTAAATAACAAATTGATCGTATCTAACGAATAGTTAACTTAATAGAGACCTTTAATAATGCATATTCTATAACATAATAATAATGAGAATTGGATGGAATATCGAAACTGAGAGTGGACTAGGTAAGTTTAATTTCTTCAATAATAAGTTTTAACTAAAATATATATCACAAATTTTAAACATGTTACAATGCACGCAGACATTTAATGGCTGTAGAGTTTGGACAGATTCTTTGATAAGATTAATAAATAAATTTACATTTAAGTAAGATGAATGCAGCAGTTATTCATCTTACTGAATTCATAAAAGCCATAGATTGCTTTGATGTGTTACAATTTGTATACAATTATTTTACGGATTTATATCTAATAAATGCACGCAGGCATTTAAATAAATAGCTTATCACTACACCATGTCTATAATGTAACATATGCAGACTCCTCTTAATGTGTGGTGAATACTAGTAATTAAACTAAACCTTGGGAAATACTTACGGTAGATGTTCTCATCTGTTTATATTTATTTAGTTAGCCTAAAATGGGCTACAATAACTTAGATTGACCAGATTTTTAAGAATATTTCAGACAATTGCTGAAAGAACTAAAATAGGGGGTAGAGTTGGCTGTTCTGGATATACTAATGCACTATAGCACCAACAATACAATAATAAAGTCGCTCTGCAGATGGATTGGTAGATCAAGGGTTTCTGCGACCAACGCTGGTACCTGGAAAACCAATCATCAAGCTGCATGAAAAGGGAACAAATAGTTCAGAAAGGTTGGGACTTACATGTTAACCTGGCCTTAAACTCAGGCTTCGTGACTGCTCTACTCTATGAGAGGATGATGTACTGGTTTAACCGAGGCTCCATCTTATTTATGTAAATATACATGGCAGCAAAATGAAAAAATATTAAAGTGAATGAATCACATCTGCCAAGCAAAGCATATTATAAAATTTAATATTCTATATGCAAGAACAATAGCTTATTAGCTTAATCAAATAGAAGCCAACTCTTAGGTAGCATGATAAAATATATGCTATAGATGGGAATAATTACAGATAATCTTTGCTGTTCCAGATCAATCTAATTTGTTATTGATCAAATGACAAGTATTTAAAAGAAGGTAAAGTATATTTGAAGGGGTTAATAAATAGCTTAAATAGCAAATATACTTATAAATATTTATCAAAGTTAGTCTATTTTTTAGTATTTACACATTGAACCTTACTAAAGCAAGCCACTTTGCAAAAATTTACAATCAAACAATTATCAAAAAAATATTAAATAATAACGAGCAAGTCATTACTATTTTCTTAAGAGGGTTTTGAAACAGCGCACAGAAATAAGATTATAAATAATTACATGAAGAGATTTTAATTAATCTCTTCTTGAAATATTAAAATTTAGTATTCGCTGTTTCGATGCATCAGCATATCATAATAAATATAACAATATTAAAAACTATGTGATAAAAAAAATAACTAGAGACATGACTGCAGTGATAGTTTAAAGCAGTGTTCTTCAAACCCTGGTCCATGGCCCGGCGCCAGGCTGCAGAACTTTTCTGCAGGTCCACGTGCTAGACCAGCAGTAAAAAGTTTGTAATAATAAATAATAAGAGTTTAAACTTTTAATTAATATAGCCAATTTTTATTTATTTTTTCATCTCATTTTTACCCAATTAAAAAAAAAGAAAACAGAATGAAAACAAAATCTAATCAATCAATCATAAATTAATTTGTTTTTCTAGTTATCACAGATGTTTATGGGGGGGGGGGGGTAGAAATAATTTTTTATTACTTTTCTAAACAAAAGTTTTTTATTATATAAACTCCATATATATATAAAAACTTTATCTTATATATTTAACGTTGTTATTTTGATCAGTTATAACAATTATGCTTATCTTTAAAAAAATTTATCTATAGACTTTTGTCGGTCTGTAAAATCTTATCCTTATTTTTGCTGGTCCTCGGAACCTTATCATTATTTTTACCGGTATGCAGGTATGAAAAGGTTGAAGACCACTGGTTTAAAGTAGGAACATTAATTAATTTCTTAAGGAAGGAAATTTTAAAAGCAAGTGAATCATTTACACATTTTAAAACAATAAAAGAAAAGCTTTAACCTTAAAAATATATTGAGTGGTTAGTTAGCTAACTTGAGTTTAAAAGTAGTATGAAATTATAAAAAAAATGTCCAGAAATGCAGTTTAAAGTGATTTACCAGTATTAGTAGGTGCTTGAGCTGAAGCTTGGTGAGTTTCCTGGACGGCTTGCGCATGCTCTTCTTTTACGGGTGGTCTGTAAATATTATAGCAGCATTCTTCTTTTTTTTCAGTTAGATGGTAAATATTATAGTGACATTCTTCTTCTTTTCGGTTAAGTTGTAGATGTTATAGCAGCATTCTTGCTTATAAACGGTGTCGGATGGAAATGAGCCCGTCACCTCCTTATGGAGTGACAGCTAGGATGGCCAAACTAGCCGAACATCTCAGTTCAAAACTAAATTTGATTTTTAAATATAAATGCAATTTAAAATGGAGTCTCTTCTTAGTATATAGATCTCAGTCAGTCTCTCAGTATTATAGATCTCGCCAGTCTATCTTCCCGCTCAAAATATGGCCCATTTATATCTTTTCCTTATCAGTTTAACACCTTTAAGAAATTTTTCTTTGCTTCATGATTACATTTTTAATTAATTTTGTTAACATACAATCTGATTCCAAATGAGATGATAAGTTTCTGAGGTGTTATAACTTTTTCCTTAATTCCGTTTTAATTAAATTCTAAAAACATGTAATTTTGATCTTAAATATTTGATAAAGTCTTAAAGTATTTCAGTTATAACTTTTATTGTTATTTTGTAATACTATTTTGCCATAAACGATTTTAATCCAAAAATAACTTAAATGTTTATATCTGATGCAATTTCAATTAGCCAGATTTTAAAATGACTTTTTAACTTGACCAAAGGTAGGTGCGGTCACTAATTAAATACTTGTTTATGACAAATCTGTTTCTAACCAACTTTCAATTCTAAGAAAAAATAACACTTAATTTTTAAAGAAGACTTCTCAGCACACTTGAAAGAAAACCTTTTTAACATTTTTAAATAAACATTTTAAAATATTTTCATCTTCTAACATTTTAAATATATAACACATTTTAATGTTTTAAATCATGCCACCCTTATATACATTACAAATACAGATTGGATTATATATCCACATACGAAATAAAATAATAAATTTATTAATAAATTGAACCTTATCATTATTTAACATAATAAAAGTATTTTATTCAAATAAACGTGATATTATTAATAATACACTATAATTCTATCGAGCCTATCTAATTATAGTTCCCTTTCATATGTAAATATATAATGCTGTTCAGACAGCCATGACAGCAAATTGTAGTTTTATTTTACATATTATAGTTTAAATGAGATTCGAATCTAACACAGATGAGTGGGCTATTAGATTGATGATGAAACAGCAAGGGATTAGATGGTTCCCGTTTCAATATATAGTAACCATATGTTTTGGCTCAATGATAGTAAGTTTTATTCAGTTATTGAGTATGTAAAATTTTAAATTTTACTCAGTAATAATTTAAATAAAATAATAGTTTTTACTTCACCTTTGATTAGTAATTAAGTGAGATTGCACTTTACACAAAAAAGTGAAGCCTGTCTGGCTTAGCCATATAACTTTGTAATAAGATTTAGACAAGCTTCACTTTTTTGTGTAAAGCACAATCTCACTTAATTAGTGATAATTTATTAATATATTGAAAATCAGTGTGCAAAAATCAGTTTTATATATATATTGAAATGCTTGTTGGATTATAATTTTCCAATTAAGCAAAAACTTACCCATAAATATCTTGAAAGTGGTGATGACCTGGACTGTGGATATTTATCTAATAAACATTTGGTCAGAGGGTCTAGCAGAAGCTCCATTTCAGATAATATTTTAACAGTATTAAACCAATTTGGAAGTATGAAAATATTTAATACTTTATTATTAATATTATTATTAAACAGTAATTTAAAATAAACAACAAAAACAATGTATAATTCTTCTAAATTTTCTTTATAAACAATCTTTAAATATATTATATTTTAATTGAAATTGAAATATAACAGTATATATTTTTTTTCACTAGAGGGATAAAAATATTAATTTATTCACAGTTTACAGTCATTGGATCATTTAGAACAAATCATGCATTGCAACACAAGGAATAAATACTATAACAAGTTTGTAGAGGGGTCTACTAAGAGAAGAAAATTGGAACAAGACTTCAACTCTCCACTTATAAAATAAAAAAGGAATAAGCTGAAAACTAATAACCTTAAGAATTAATTTGAACAAAATTTCATGATTATGTGGAATTAAACAGGATGGAGAAGAAACTTTATATCTCTATATTATTTTGACACTGTTTTTCATCAATCTTATGATTCTAATATGCCTACTGGAATAGCTAGAATGACTGCTATTTGGATCATTATTTGCCTCAACATATACTGTATCAAATGAAGAACAATCCCAGAAAACATAAAAAAATTTATGTTATTTATACTAACCAATTGGCAGATTTAATAATAACATGAAAATTATTTAGATTGAAAAGAAAAAGATTAAAGTGTTTTGATTTTCATGCCACCCTTAAGCATAAAGCAGAAAATATGTTTGTTTATAAATTATCATCTCTATAAAATTAATTCAAAATAATTTTGAAGGAAAGTTTCAAGAGATATAATAAACAAACCAAAAAGTCATTTGTAAATCATATAAAATTTATTCAATTTAAAAAGAAAAATGCATGATTTCATTTCTTGTTTTCATTAGGGAAGAAAACTCATCTTCCAGGTTACTTTAGCACCAAGTTGCTTTATTATAGAAAATGAAAAGTTACAGATTAATTATAAATGCCTAGAATGTCATATTTATAATTGAATAAATTTTTCTTAGTATAACTAAACACATCTTAATTTACTGATAGAAAGGAAGTGAAATAAGTATTTATTTGTTTTTATCCTTATTGAATAACTTGTAAAGTAATAATATTTTAAACTGTTTTAAAATCACTCAGATCATTTAAAATTATGACAGATTTCTTTGTGGATAGAAAAACAAATAAACAAATCAATAAATAATTTTAAACCTATTTTAATTGTCTTACACTCAAAAATATTTAAATATTGTCTCACTATGCTGACATCAGTACATAAACCAATAAATGATTTTTATTGCCTTTGGAAAAATGTTTAAATGTTGTCTCATTATACTGACATTGATAATAACAATCAAAATATATATCTGCATTACTTAGGAATATTTGCTTATAATATCCATTTTCTTGTCATTTTTGCTCATAAGAAAAGATCAAATGTTGACTAATAAGATAAAATCTAATGGGAGAAAATGTTCATTAATTTTTGTTACTTGTTTAATATTGTAATATGTTTTTTTTATTTCATATATTATTCAAGGATTATTTTTTTACATATATTTATCATGGTATAAAATATACTTAGTAGGGATGTAGAGATGTATAAATATATATATATATATATATATATATATATATATATATTTATTTTATACATCTATATATATATATATATATATATATATATACACACACACATTTATTACACATATTTTTGCTATTTTCCCAATTAAGGAAAACAATATTAAATATAATTTATCTGGGAAGAAAGATAAATATTTATCTCTCACACTGCTAAAACAGATGTTAATATTATCTTGAAGGGTGAACAAGCAGTCCCAAACTTGTCAAAATTATACACATAGTGACACAATTGTTTTTATTATATAAAATAATTAATAAGCATTTTTATTTCTTAATTTTGCCCATGATTGAATGTCCACTTTAAAAAGAAAATATAGGTTGATCTTCATTGTTTATGTGTGCATGGCTTGCTATAACAAAAGAATAATAATTATTTTAAGATAATTAATGGTCATTTTACTTTTATGTTGGCAGTTTGTTTATAAAACAATAGTTTCTGCATTGTGAAATGGAATATTTAGTTTTCCACTTTATTACTAGTGTTGTTTTAAATTGCTACTGTATTGATCAGGATTTGTGACAGCTTTTAGCTGATGAGTTTGTGCCACATATAATGGCATCAAATATAATAATATTAATATTGTGCAAGGGCTGATGGAGAATCCCACAATGCTGTTTAAATGAAAGGATGATATTGTCAAGGCTGATTAATAGTTAGTGCTCAGTTAGCATAGTTAATTCTAAAAGAGGATGATCCCCATGGCCTGAATTCTATTTTCCCATGACAAGACACTGCACACACTTTTATACATATGAAGGTATTGGAATTGGCCATATTATTATACAACTATTATGTTGTTTTATAGAGCCTTCTGTTATTGTTAGATCCCTCATGAAGTTATATTGTTAGTTTTTCACTGTGTATGGTGAGGTTTAGTATTTCAAAATCAAATAGCAAGGATAATATAAAGTTAGATTAAGGGACAGTGGTCTATCTATAGTGGTTGTCTAATTGGAATAGTGTCTTTATGATGTTGTGTAATTTTTATCAGTTTATAAACAAACAAACCAAAAACATACTAATGTTTGTAGAACTTCTATATAAAAGAGCAAGGATGTACATGGACAATGTGGATTTGTCTTCATCAAGTAGTGATTCTCCGATGAATCAGTAAGATCAGTTAACTAATAAATGATTAGGTTGTGGACATAAGCAATGTTTTGGTATCATGCGTACATTTTACTTATGATGTCTGTCCCACATTAATACAATTTTTATAGTAAATGATATTAAATTACTAATTGTACTGAATATGATAATTGCCCTTATTATATTCTAATAAATCAAATGGCTACAGTTTAATATACTAAATCATAACTTAGAGTTTTTACATTTAAAAAGTTGTGTATATCCCAAAGACCTAAATTCATTTAGTTTTATAATTTAAATGCTAAGTTAGCTTAAATAAAGTAACTACCTTATTCAATAAGATAGAATAATAGTACAAATATAGCGAATAATAATAGTGATACTATGAATATCACTATATTAGTTTGTCATTACTTACTACGTGTATAGCCAATGGGATATCAATTAATCTCCATCCCTGATTTTAGTTAATGGATTTATCTTATTTCATGCAATGTGTCTGAAATAAAGTTGTAAATAATGTAAATAAATATTCTTGTGTTAAAAATTTATTTAGTTGTCAGTTGTCTTATTGCTAATCAACACACACACATTATTATTGTTATTGCTATCGACATATCCTATGATTGTATGGAAATCATCATCGATCAATATAGTATAAGTCACTATATATTGGTATATCAGCATAATTTTGTTAAGCCCTATAATTTAGGAGTATATCATCACTTAATAATGAAAATATTATTAACCTAGATTGTATATTGTTTTAAATGGTATACTAAAAGATTAAACACTTAATATTGGTTTAATCAGTTATTTGAACCCACAGATCTGTCATTCACTAATCTTGATCACATTGTTAATATCTATTTGAGAAAAAGAAATGAGTAAATTATTGTGTTCAGCTATGAAAAAATTATTCCTACTTATTGAAGCTTAAAGTTTATCATAGTTAGAGAATTTATAAAGTTTCTTTGAAATTACTAAATATTGTTTGTTAATTCGATTTTCTATCAAGAGCCATTTCGTGTGTTATATTTGGGTAGTGGCAAAATCCCTTTCCCTGATCCAAGTATATCTTGTATAACAACCTTTAAATTATGTGAACCCTGAGAAGAATAAATTATAATAATTTGCAATGTGGAATCTGAGTTTATGGTAAATTTTATATTTAGTTATTTATTGCAATTGGATTGGAGTTATGTTACATTCACTATTTTATAAAAGTCAACCAAACATTAAAATAGAAATTGCTTCTTTTGTCTGAAATATATAGATTGTTTTGACTTTGTGGTGAATATTCTGGTTTTGTTAAGTTTGGAATCCATATTTGATTTAGTTGTCTCATTATCATTTACTTCAATATCAAATTTAGAGTTCTGGACATCATCTTTCATTATCATCATTCTTCTCATCTGTCATTTCAATTTTTCTTTATTCTTTTTTCTTTCTAATTCATTATCCTAATTAATTCACCATTCATTAGCTCTTATTCTATTATCATCCTAATCATCCATTATTCTGATATATATTCATTCTTTTCTATTCATTCTCAGACTCATTTCAATTTATTAGTAAATTATTACTTATTTTCATCATCCATTTAGTCATCTACATCCTAATTTACTTATTGCCTAATTTATATTTTTAATTTCATATTCATTCCATCGATCTAATTATTTATTTATTGGTCTGACAAATATTAAGTTTATTTCATAACCTTTTGTTTGTTAGCTTGTTTGTGGGTATTGAAGCCAGTTTGACCAAAAGTTATTAATCACCTTGTAATATTCTCTAAGTTTATAGTTTCATGTGAGCTTATTCAATAAAGAAATTGTCTCTTTAGTTTAACATTTATTTTTAGGTGTATAGTTTAGATTAGTTGTAGCTAGGAGGGTTACAGATGAATATATGGTTCCTAAACATGTAATTTGACTAGCTGGATGAGTATGATAGGTTGCATAGGAGGATTTAGTCACCCTAAAAATGTGTGGCATGATTCATTTATGACTAGTTTGATTAGTAGATAGGTTGCAATATATATATATATATATTATAGTATACCCGTTATATTTTATATCGCCATTGTACGCTTCTACCCGTAGCTTCGAGTGAGGATATTTGTGAGCATGGTCTGATTCCATCTCACGCGCCAATCTTACACATGGATAAGAATTATCTCATCGAAAACATAAATAAGGGTTCAGGTATATATATATATACCTCCGTTTATGGTAGCGCATCCGTACCTGCTCAATCTCAGGGTTTGGGGACTATAGACTAACTAGAGAACAAAGCTAAACACTACCCAACTAAGTCTTATGTGTCTATCTATTCTGTCTGATAAGTTATCCGTTATAAATCTAATAACCCAACCCGAATGTTATCATACAATTTACTCTATTTATTACCATACTTAATACCGATAGAATCTCATTTATACACGCATATAAATATATCAATATTCAAGCGCACAGCCCATTTACCCTGATACACACATATATAATTCATATACACATCAAAATAGTGCAATTATACATCAGAGCTGTTTATTTAAAGTTGTTATTTTATTTAATTTAAAAGAGATTTATTATAGCAATTAATATTGAGGTAACACTAGTTTCTTTACCAAGATGCATTCATTGAACATATATTTAGCGTAAACGTCAATTACCTTAAGTACCGTCGACCGTTCACACGGTCAAAGATAAGTCCGCATTTATAATTCTCCACGACTACTGGTCTGTTGATATAACGGATGGCAAAAATTTCCAATATGGTATATCGAATAGCTTATTTTGGAGGTGGAGTAGATGATTCACTCACTTTATGAAAGGGTCCCATTTCATAGATCTTTTGTCACCATTACACTTGATGAACAAGAACTCTTTTGTATAGCGAAGTTCGTAGGTCCACTTCAGATGGGTTCCACAACAACTGTCCACTGGATCGGTTAATGAAACTAGCGCTATGGAATTTCCCCAACATTTTGGGTGAGAAATATTAATAAACTTCTTAAGAAAATTTTATACGTCCACACACTCCGTAGTCCAAGCCGCGTTTTTTTTTCTTTTTTTTTTTTTCCTTTTTTCCTCTCGAGCCCACAAAAAAGTTCTTTTGTTTTCACTCTTTAACTTTGTACAATTTTCTTCCAATATCCCTATGCCACTGTCCCATTTTTCTATTGTTTTCCAAAGATACCCACCTGACCCGTTTTTGGACTTCTTGATGCCAGTTATTACTAAACTGCCTACAGCAACTGATTTATTTCTATTTCTATCTTCATATATTCAAAAGATTAATTAGCAAAAGAAAACACGTGTTACCGACAATATTATTAACCAGACTTAAAGAAAAATTTTAACGGATAAAATATATACGAATAATCAACTACAACTTATACAGCTCCGTATATAATTGCTTGGAACCATCACCGTTAATACACACACACCTTTTTATACTCACATATACAAATATATTTATATAAGCATACCCACCTAACATTCCCACTATTTGTAACAGGGTTCGAATGACTATTTACATATATATCTTTTCGTATATAGTCGCTCAACATTAACACTCGCAATTAGTAATATATTACATACGCTTGTATTTGAACCCCGTTTGTTACAATATATATATATATGTTGTAAGAGATGGTTTACAACTAGCTTATACAAACCTGTCCCAATTTCTTCTTCAATATCTGAATTCAAAACCAGAGATAAGAAAAATAAATATCTTACATACTTGATTATATAAATGTAATATATACCTTCATAAACATACATAGACACTGATATGTTTGAGAGATTAATGTTTTTTTTAAATTTATCATGAGTAAGTAAATAAATCGTTTGTTTAAAAATGTGTGTGTATATATATATGTAGATAAGCATATACATAGAAAATAATATGTTTGTTTATTGGTAGAAATTAATTGTTTTCCTATTTTTTTATTCATTTAATTTTATTAATTAAAAAAAATACTAATTGACTGACATGGACAGACATAAAGATTAGATTTATATGAGGTCAAAATTTTTAATAAATGGTCAAATTTGAAATAATAAATATTATATTTTACAATGTGATTTTTTTTATTTTCAAGTTGCAATAATATGGTTTTTTTTAATAGTCACGTGATGAAAGAGAGCTTCACTTTACAATTAAAAAAAAAAAAACAGACGATCATAGACATCTGGAAAAACAGACAGCAAAGAAAGTAAAGTTTTTATTTCTTCTGAAAAAGAAGAAAATAATTGTTTTGGCAGGTAAAGGAAAATTGTTTGTAGTTTCCAGAAGTTAGACTTTAATTTAAAATGAATAATAATGAACTAGTGGATTAAGTTCTTCTACAAGTTAAATTCGATTATAATAGTATTAATGCAAAGGAAATCTGAAACCATTAAAAAAAGTAACTGTTCTTTTTTAAAAGCTATTATATATATATATATATATATATATATATATATATATATATATATATATATATAATCAAGCTAAGTTATAAATATACATTATAATACAGGAAACAGTATTATATATTCGGGGTAGAAAATTAAAAGCTGTGGGACGTTTCTAACTAAATTGTACATCACTGCTTGATTATGAAATTATAACATCTGTCATCAATATGTCTATTTTGGAAATGCTGGTGCACTACCATTATTCCATGGATACATCCGATGAGGAAAGCTATTTCATATATATATAAATAACAACAATAAAGTTGGTGAAATGGAACTTTGCCATTGATATTGACATTATTCTTTTATTGACTGAATGCTTGCTTTACTCAAGCGAAATCATACACTTAATTCAGGTGATGATTATATATATATTTTTTACTTTTGTAAGTTTTTTTATTTAAAAGTTTATGTATTGTTTTTTTTATTGTATGTTTAAAATGTGTTTTTCCAAATTCAATTTTTCAAATTCAAACAGCTACAACTTAAAAGTGAACCAATGTAAATTTACAAAAGAATCCTCTTTAATTAATGTAGATAGAGATATATGTATATAATTTTTAAATAAAGTAAATTTTTAGATTCCTCTAGAAGTCAAAAGTAATCCATCCAGGTGGCCTTTTTTCAAGTAAGATTTATATATATATATCTATCTCTCTCTCTCTCTCTCTCTCTCTCTCTCTATATATATATATATATATATATATATATATATATATATATATATATCAATATATATATATATATATATATATATTGAGGGTAAGACTTTAAGACAACAAGACCAGATAGATAATGTGCTAATCAATTTTACTAATATTTACTGGTAATTTATTTATTCTGAATATATAATTAATCCTTCTGAATAAATGGTCTTTAGCTGTCATTAATTTCTATCATAACTTTAACCTACATATAGATAAATGAGAGTAGGCATTTATAGTGATAATACATTTACCCTAGCTTATAAATATTGTAATAATTATTCTAATGGGGTAATTTTATAATTAATAAATTTTAGTGTGATTTTTTTTATTTTGTGTTATGTTTATATATATATATATATATATATATATATGAATATATATATATATATATATATATATATGATATATATATATATATATATATATATATATATATATATATATAATGAATTACAGAATATAATGTTGTACATAATATAAGTCAAATTATTATGTTTTGTTTTCTTATATGAAGTCACCAAGATGATAAGGAAACCATTTTTTGATATCTAAATATTAATCTTTTATTATTTTTTGTTTGTAAATATTTATATTCTTCATATATGTTGTTAATAAATTACTTGTTTAAATCAATCTGATCTCTGTTTGGTCATCTCCAACACTACTGTGCATTAACACCATTAGATGTTGATCATCATCATTGCATTATAAATGTACACTACTATAGCTTTGATGATCATCGTAACATTATGTGTTGCTTTTATAAATAATTGATCATCATCAATATTTTCCTATATCTGGGCTTATATATAGATAGGCAGATTTAGATTACAATTGAGTAGTTTTATCCCTGAAGAGAGCTGATTGTAAGAACTCCCTGAGTTCGAATTCTGTGGTGTAATGGGGCTTAGAAAAGAGATGTATAAATATGCGCTCTTCTAGGTTACATTGAACATTTTAAAGTAGATTATGGGATAGTATATTGAAAGTAGATATGACTTGGAACTGGGCATTTCTTGGTGACATCTGTAGCATCCTATTTGAAAACTCAGGTCTGATAGTAGTGAGATGCGCTCCCTTCATTATCTGTCATTGCTAATTCTGAAACATCTGACAAACCTAAATGTGTTGTCGAATCACAAAGTTATGATATGACTTGTTGTAGTAGGTTGACACATTTCATCCAAGTTATCCAATTACTTAGTCATATTCTGTCATCATATGGTGTACATTCTGGTTCTTGTAAATATGGCACCATTAACTTTGAGGTGGCAGGTTCCATTATATCTGGCACACAATGTATTAGGTATGAAGATGCTACAGTGGGTAGAGGTATCCAAGTGTATTTTGGACCAGGATATCTATGTATGGTCATCCATTATACCTGATGCTGCAACAGGGTATGGCAGGTAAGGTCAATGGACTCATCCCATTATATCTGGCATCTAATGTTTAGGCCTGAACAGAGTTTAGATGCAAAAGAGGTTCAGCCATTAGACTGAAATTTAGAAAAAAAAAATGTTTTTTTTTATTTTCCCCTTAAGCTTTAAATTTTAAATCCATATCGGACATACTCTGTTATATAAGACCAGTATATATTCAAAAGGAATGACGATGAACAGATATATCAATTATTATTTTTTTTGGAAATTTAAAATTCATGTTAAAAAAAGTAAATAACATTAAAAGTAAATGATGAATGCAACATGTGATGGAGAGAACAGATAGAGATCAACTTACAAATGGGTAATTAATATGTGATATTAAAAATAGAGGAATTAAGCAAGCTTAAACACCATTTTAAAAAAAATAGACAGTAAATAGTTAGGTAGTGACATGGGGTGGTTAGGAGTCCTGCAGTATTGTATTTTGATATTAATAAATATAAAGTTATTTTGAATAATTATTAAGATACATGTTGCTTAGAAGTAGACTGGTATTTAGAAGTAAAAATAGGGAGAATATGGAAGAGATGTTAGACACTACTGTTGTTGGAGGGGAGAGTAATAGTGATAATAGTGATAGGGAGGGGTCTTTATTGATCCAAACTCCTGGGGAGGTCTATGATGGATGATAATGAATCTCAGAGACTGGAAGAAAGCCAAAGAGCCTTACCAACCCAAGAACTCCTCACTGACCAGATTACTCAAGCACCTGAGAGTAGAGTAGTACATGATATTGGAAATATGACCATCATGCAAACATTTCAAAAAATGATGGTCAAGATGAGTCAGAACATGATGGACAAAATGAATAGCAACGTGGCAAAAATAGATAAAAATATGAATAAATTGGAGGCAAAAATGGTAACTAAAACTGATATCAATAGTATGAAAACCAATATCAATGGTATGAAAACAGATATCAATAGTATGGAGGCAAGAATAAATGCTAGTTTAGAATAAAACATGAATAGTATGGAGGCAAAGATAACTGCTAGCATGTGCAATAAAGTGGATGCTATGAGGGAAGATATGAATGTGAAATTAGAAAGTATGGAAACTAGAGATGTGATCAAGCTCGAAACAGAACTGAAAGAAGATGTATATCTTTTGAGGGAAGAATTGAAAAGTGATGTGAATAAGGTAGAAGCAACAGCAAAAGCAGAAATCGAGGAAGTTGAGGTAAAGTTGATTAAGAATATGGAACAATTATATTTTTGATTCAGAAATGTACAAAAAGACAGCATTGAACTAAAGCAAGGGATGGTTAAAATGAAAGAAGAGATGGATGAAAGGATTATACAGTGGGGTGACCGGTATACAGTCTTAACAGATAGTATTGTGGTTCAGCTTGGTACCAAACTTAAAGAGGTTTATAAGACCCATGAAACTTTCAAGGACGATATAAAGAAGAGTCAAGAAAAGCAAGAGAGTGAAATCAAAGAGGAAATTCAAGCCATTCATGCTAAATTGGCTTATCTTTTGACCGTACTGGATAAAAAAGGTGAAATATCCAATGGGGTTGAAGATACATTGAATCGACGGTTGGACCAATTTGCAAACAAATTAATGTCTTTGGAAAATGTAAATGTTATACACCAAAATAGATTGGAGGAACTCACTGAGAGTACAGCTGAAGTATGAGGTCAAGCTGATAGAATGGATGAGTGCATGAATTGAAGATATTCACTAGGGGATTCTCAAACGGACCCAATATTACTAACATGTATAACATGACAAACTGAAGCTAGCACAAAGACTAAGAAATGTGGAGAAGAGAGGGAGGGTAATTTGAATCATTTGGAAGTATCTGTTAAGGATCCACAAAGAGTGAGCAACCATTATGTATACTCCACTCTCCCATCTTATGTCTTATCTAGAGAGGATGATGCCCTCCACAATGTTTATTTAGAGGACACTCTTCCAAAAAATATATCAAACTCATTCTGATCAATATATGATGAATCCACAAAAGGATGGATCAGCAATTTTGAAGATTCATACACCTTCCACTCAGATGAATGCAATTAATCAGTTCGTTAAGTTGAAGGTGTTTAAAGGAGCCCCAAATGAAGCACCAATAGAACATTTACGAAGTTTGAACTTGTATTTTTCAGTAAATAGGAATTTGTCTAAGGGTGAGAAGATAATAATTGCCTATAGCCACCTGCAAGGGGATGCCTTGATGTGGTGGGAATCTTTATTTCAGATACCATCTATCTTTGAAGATTAGTAAATGTTACTGACCAGGAACTTTTTGGAATAGGGACTGACAAAAGGCAATACAGTATAGATCAGTACCTGGAGAAACACTAACCAAGTTTTTTAGATGGCAGGTTATGAAATTACGTACACTAAATATGTATAATTTTAATGAAAGTGAGATTATAAGAATTGTAAAAAATATCTTCCATTGAGGATAGAGAAATCACTGTTGTGCACAAATGCAGTAAATATTTAGTAGGTACCCAAGTTATTAACTATCATCGACATGAATAACCTCAGTTTGTCTACTAGAGCTTTTGAAAAAAGGAAAGAAGATACAGCTATAAATGAAATATTTTATCGAAAACAGAAAAATAACATTGATCCTAATCACTGGAAAGATAAAGCCAGGCCAAATAGTCCCCAAAATATATGGTCACCAAAATCAGGCTGGCCTAATTATGGCAAAGTGCAAATAAGTCCTTCTAATAGTCCAGGGAAGTCACCAAAAGCCGGGTGTACTAACAATACACTCAAAAACCAAAAGCAACCAAACTAGCAGGGTACTTGAGATCGTGTTCCTCATTACAAGACACCAATGATACCATGAGGAAATTGCAACTGACTCCTTATAGAGAGATCACTAACATGATGTGTTCGTGGGATGATAAATTACTTAACTTCTCTTTACAAAGCTGCCCCATGATAGAGGTTTTGTTTGAGGGTCTTCTGGTTAAGGCACTAATAGATTCTGGTAGCCAGATTTCAGTGGCATCAGATATTTTTTTTCAAAAAATTCTGATCAAAAACCCCAATATCAAAATTCCGCCACTGAAATCTATTCATGTTACTATGGGCAACAGCAAAAAGGCCAAGTTAACTCAGAAACAAATCTGGGTTAAGATTGAAGTAGGCCAAACAACTCTCTATCATGTGTATTTGATAGTCAATGGTTTAATCCATGATGTTATTCTGGGGGCAGACTTCCTACATATGAACACCTGTGTTATTGATTTCAATAAGTAGACCAATTAGAGTAAATGATGAGGTCTTGGAGATGGCATTGCTTCCAAGATATGATCTAATTGAGGTTTATTGTATTACACCTAGTATCTCAGAAGTGGTCTTAAATGATAAACTCGCAGAGTCCAACTTGCTTGAAAGCGATGATGTACTTAAATTGCGATCTGTTATAATGGAATTTAGCCTGATTTTCTCAGAGATACCAGGAGTTATAGAGGGATTCCAGCAAAGAATTAAATTAATGAACAACCAACCATTTCAATCCAGATCGTATCCTATGCTGTACCAGTATTGAGAAAAAATATCCAAGCAAATTAATAAAATGCTGGATTGGGGTATTATTTCCAAATGCTCTTCACCATTCTGTAATCCAGTTGTGACGGTGAAGAAGAGAGATGGGTCAATGAGATTTTGTTTAGATGTGAGGCAACTGAACATAATTACTGTCCCTCACAGGAATATTCCACCACCCATTCATGAAATGTTCATGAGATTTGGAAATAAGAAGGCATTTTCCACCTTTGATTTGACCTCCAGTTATTGGCAGATTGAACTTCACACTGAAGATCGCCAATACACTGCCTTCCAATATGAGGGTATTACATAATAGTTTAATAAGATGTCATTTGGATTGATCAATTGAGGTGCTGGTCTTATTAGATGCTTGGATAAGACCCTATCTTTTGAGATTAAACAGATCCTAACAATGTATGTGGATGATGTAATTATTGCATCAACCACAATCGAGGAACACCTTCAACATCTTGCTATGTTTTTTGAAGAGTGCTACAAAAAGAGAATTAATATCAACTTCAAAAAGAGTATCTTAGTTTTTAACCAGGTAGCCTTACTAGGTCATATCATTGGTTGCATTTGGGATAAGACCCCATCCGAGAAAATCAGTGCAATTCAAAACTTCCCCAAACCAATTAATAAGAAGCAAATTAGATTATTTTTAGGCTTATGTAATTTTTACAATTGTTTCTACCAGAAGTTCGCTGTCCACATGGAACCATTGCTAAAACATTAAAAAGTTGAACAATGGAAATGGACTGAAGAACAGGACTGAGCATTTGAGAATATTCAAACAGGGTTCTTAGAGCAAACCATGTTAGCCTTCCCTGATTTTAATAAACCATTCATTGTCCAAACAGATAGTAGTGGTTTCAGATTGTGGTAACATTATCCCAAATCCAGAAGGACAGCCAACCTGGGGGCCTCTATTTTATTAGCCGGCTCCTGAAAGGTCCAGAGATTAATTACACAGTTACTGAGAAGGAAGCACTAGCAATAGTGTGGGCCTTCCAAAAAATTTGACAGATGCTACATGGATAAGAGGTAATAGTGATCACTGATCACAAAAGCCTCAAATTCCTGAACCACAGCTCTCTGTCTAACAGTCATCTAGTCAGATGAAGTTTGCTGCTACAGGAATTCAATTACACCATACAACGTTGCAAAGGATCCGAGAATGTCATTGCTGACGTGCTAAGTCGAAACCCATGTAGGTCAGAACAGAGTAATTTATCAGTAGACAACACCTACATTACGAATCTCAATAGTATGGTAGATAGTAATGTAGAAAATGAATTGGAAATCTTACCCGAGTTACAAATCAATGACCCAGAATTAAACCCAATCCTGAGAGTTTTGTCAGGGGAGGAGTTTTGAATGTGACTAAGGACATAGATCGATTTAAACTTGAATGACAGGTCTTGCAATATAGAATTGATTGTGACACAGATGAGTGGAGGGTAGTAATACCAAAACCTCTAAGAGACCAACTCATAAAATATGTCCACTGTCTGTATGGGCATTAAGGGGATTCACAAGACAGATCATACCCTTAGAAATTGGTTTTACTGGCCGAAAATGTACAAGGATGTCTTGAAGTCTCTTAAGGGCTGTCTAACTTGTTTAAGAACCAAGCCAGTAAACCAAAATTATATCAACTCGATAAATTCGATAATACAGAATGACCAGGTGAGATCTTAGCGATTGACTATTATGGGCCATTTCCCCCGATTTAACAGGCAAAAATATTTATTAGTCACCTATGATCTCTTTTCCAAATATGTCACAGCTTACCCAATACCCCAAGCCAATACTAAACATATAATCAAAGTATTGGACCCCCTCCAATTCCTGACAATAGGAAAGCCTTGAATCATTTTAACTGATCATGGTACTCCTTTCCTATCCAAAGAATGGAAGAAATGGGTGGGAAAATCAGGTATCAAGCATGTGTTGACCTCTATCAGGAATCCTCAGTCAAACCCATTTGAATGTGTCATGCGGGAACTTGGATGTTTGTTTAGGACCTATTTAGAGGGAGAACACAAGGGGTGGGTTAAGCAGACAAAACAATTTAGTCAAGGACATTAATTGGAGTGTGAATGAGTCAACCGGATTCACACTAATCCGACTACATTTCCATCAAATTATACCTGTGCTATTTAAAACCTATAAACCAATAGACACAAAAATAGTCATAGACAAAGATAAGGATATCTTGCAAACTCGTGAATGACTTGCTAGGAAAGACAATCATAGAAATTAAAAAATAAGTCCAAATATAAATTCAAAATTGGAGACAGAGTGCTAATAAAAACTCTGCATCCCAGTAAACCGCAGGAAGGTAAATACCATAAGTTTAGCAATATGTATGAGAGACCATATACAATAGTCAAGCATACAGGTCCCAATGCATTTTGGGTAAATCAAGGATGAGAGATTCGTGGCACATATAATACTCGAATCTTAAAACCTTATTTTGGATGTTTGTAATTATGTAGGATAATATCAGGGAATATTTTTTTATCATAGCTGAGAGTATAAACTTAAAAAATTGGGTAAACTTTGTGATAATAGATGTGCAATGTATAATAAAAAAAATATGTATATGTGCATAAATGCATATACATAGTACCGGATTAGAAATATTAAGTTTGATGAGGGTATTTTCCAAGTAATGCATAAATGCAAGTATGGGAATATCTAGAGGCTAACTTAAGTAAACATGTTTTTATATTTGACTAGATCTTTAAAGTCCAATAAGTCTCAAAGGAGCATGGAACAGGGTAGCAAACAAATGATTTCATGTGCCTTCTGTAACAGAGACACATTCTTGGTGATGCCTCAAGTATAAATCATCAAAGTTCTAATCCAGCACACTATTTGTACTTCCCAGAACCACATGTTAAATTACAAATATAAAGGAAAAGAAATGTTAGAAAGCAAGGTAAATAATATAGCAACCCTTCACCAAACTCAAAGTAACTGACATAATTGTCATACGTATGAGAGCTAAAATTTGAAAGTTAGTTAAAATTTTACCTGTTTAGGGAGGGGTGTTGTAAAAGATGGCTTACAACTAGCTTATACAAACCTATCCCAATGTCTTCTTCAATATCTGAATTCAAACCCAGTAATAAGAAAAATAAATATCTTACATACTTGATTATATAAATGTAATATATACCTTCATAAACATACATAGACACTGATATGTTTGAGAGATTAATGGTTTTTTATCTATCATGAGTAAGTAAATAAATTGTTTGTTTACAATGTGTGTATATGTATATGTAGATAAACATATACATAGAAAATAATACGTTTGTTTATTGGTAGAAATTGTTTTCCTATTTTTTATCCATTTAATTTTATTAATTAAAAAAATACTAATTGACTGACATAAACAGACATAAAGTTAGATTTATATGAGGTCAAAATTTTAATAAATGGTCGAATTTGAAATAATAAATATGATATTTTACAATGTGATTTTTTTATTTATTTTGAAGTTGCAATAATATGTTTTTTTAGTAGTCACATGATGAAAGAGCACTTCCCTTTACAATTGAAAAAAAAAAAGCAGAAAATCATAGAGACCGAGAAAAAAGACAGCAAGGAAAATAAAGTTTTTATTTCTTCTAAAAGGGAAGAAAATATTTTTTTGGCAGGTAAAGGAAAATTGTTTATAGTTTCCAGAAGTTAGACTTTAATTTAAAATGAATAATAATGAACTAGTGGATTAAGTTCTTCTACAAGTTAAATTCGATTATAATAGTATTAATGCAAAGGAAATCTGAAACTATTAAAAAAATTACTGTTCTTTTTTAAAAGTATATATATTGAAGCTGGAAATATAGTACATATTTCTGCTTCACCTAGTGCCAATGTCATCAGCACTAGTCTGGGTTTAAACCCAACCTTATTAACTGACACCCATCTCATAATAGGTGGAAGTATATTTTAATATTATAATCTTGTATATTTTATTCTTATTTTGTGATTAAAACTAACGTTTTATAATAATTATTTATTTTATATTATTTGTAGAGCTATATTATGTTTATTTTATTAAGTTGGTATTTATATGTACATTAGGGGATCAATTGTATTTTGAAAGTTTCTATTTAAGTTTTAGTCAAATACTAAATGTGAAAGTCATTGTACTAAATTCCTAAAATTTTTCTAATCTAAACTTTAATTAAATAGATTTTGTTAGTACAATGACTGATAAACTTAATATGCTTGTTGTTGTTTTTTTTTAATTAGCAAATCAACCCTTGGGGCATGTTCAGGCAGAGTTATAGATTTTCCCTCCAAGCAGGCACCAACCTCACAGAACTGCTTAAAGAAATTACAATTGGTGGAGGCCAGTGTAGATTCAATCCGATAGATAAAGATCAGAACATATAAATAGTGAAAAGTTTGATAAGAGAGAGAGTTTTTACTGAAGAGTGATTAATCTATATACAAGACATCGTACCTAAAAGAATGGCGGGCTAAAAGATCGACTGTGCTTCCCGGAGCTTTGTCTCACCAGCTCATCAAGGCCATACACTGCTGTCAACATCTAGCAAAGCCTATCTGTGTCCAGAAAACCTGCTAATACTCTGACTGTAACTGCCTCTATCAAGCCGTGAAACATTTCCAATAGGTATTATTATAATCTCGAATAATCTCTTCCCATGTATTTTTTATTTTATATATATATATTGTAAATATCGATAAGTCTATCTATATTTTAAAAATTATCATTTGATATATAAAAAAAAAAACCTCTTTGAGGTGATGTTTATATATGAAGTATTATTATTGTTTATGGTTATTAGGTATAGTTATTGTTTGAAGTTATTATTTTATTTATATGTTGATGGTACATTATTATGAATATTTAATTATTATAAATAAATAGAGACATATAAATTGTTGATTATATAAAAAAATTATTTTATTTGCAGTGATTATTAAAAAAATGCAATATTATTATTTATGTATATATATATTTTTAAAGCTGTCGAATAAATTTTCAATTTAATATTTTATATATATATATATATGCTTGATATTTTTTTTTTTTTAATGTTAATTGTTTAAAATAAAACATGTGTAACAATGGTTTTCAAAACAGCATTTGCTAGCACGTGGAACAACAGCAACAACAAAAAAGGAAGTTATTATTATTAAGATAGTAATAAAACCGACTGAAGGATAAAATTTTGTTGTACTTTGTTTCTTTGAAATTACCATTCTTCAGAATATTGGAATAAGATAGATTTCTATGGTAAATACATAAATCATGACAGGCTAATAGAGATATATCGCAGCCAAGAGGTTGCACCATTTTCTTTCATTTATTCCAAGGCAGTTTAAAAAGAAAAACTAAGAAAGCTTCAAAACATGAATTTCATCGCGTTTGAAGCCGAAATTTGACATAGCTATCTGGAATCTATAATGGTCAATCTAATAATAATCTGGAGGTCACTAGAATTAATATATTGGATTCAACATTTCAATTTATTTATTTATTTTTCAAGGAACGAAATTTTAGAAGGATAAAAATATACATACATCCAAGAATTGACAATTTTCTCTAGCGTGATAGTTTCTTCGCTTTAACTAGAATGCATTCTAATATTAAATGGATAAAGAAATAAAACAAGGAATAAGTTGACTTTTGAAGGAAAACTAAACAAGTAAATTTTGAAAGGTAATAAAGAATTTTATATGTATAAATATATTTTTGAGATCGATATTTTTGTTTACTTTTATTTTTCATTATAAAAATATAACGTTTTATAAATATTCAATTCAAGCGTCTTGTTTTCTAACAGCAATAAATGTTTAACAGGTGTCAAAATTAACACTTAAGTAATTTAAAATCTTAAAGTATGACTTATAAGTTTGGGTTGCATATGAGTTGTTATGTATATTTTAATAAGTAAATTTCTATTCGCAAATGTTTATTATAAAAATTGTTTTATTATTAATTTATTTCCATTTTTTTTTTTTAACTTTATATAATGATTCTTATGCATACCAAAACAATAATTTATATATATTTGCTGTATATAATATTTTTTATTTATTATTTTAAATATCTGAAAAATATAAATATGGATTTGTATTTATATTAATACCTACTTGTTAAGCACAGATATGTCTTTATTTATTTAATATATATACTTATTGCAAGTATATATGTATATTTATTATTTGGGTTTGTATTTGAAACATTGATATTACCTAAAATTAAACCATAATATAAAAATAAAGGATGTACTATTTGTTTTATAAGTAATGCCTTTGTAATTTATTTGAAAGTGTATTAATATTTTATTCTTATTTTTTTTTTAATGCCAGAGTCATTATGAAATTATTTGAATTCACAATTTAATAGAGGATAACTTCATATTTCACTTATTGTTTAGTCTGTAGGTCACTTACACATATTATTATTCATTGGTAGGTTTAAATATACATAAATTTACATAATTAGATGTGTATATTGGATTTAATAGAATTCCCTTTGTTTCTGATATATATTTGATTAGTTAGTCACATCAACCTTGAAAATAAATTATAATGATAGATCTCATTGCTCTGTATGATTTTAGATTTATTTCATGTTTAGCTAGTTGGAAGGGCATATAAACAATTTATTTAAATATAACTGGGATAATTTTGTTTTTCGTCATTTAAATCATACAATCTATTATAGTAGGCTTTCTCAACAATTGGATTCATTTAGATTATATATATTCCATTACGTTTATAATACAATGTTTGAAGCATTATTTTCTTCTCATATATTGACGTTCCATTACATTTGAGGTATAATATGTTTAAATGATATATTGTCCATTACATTTGGCACCACAAACTGTTGGTCCCAGTTAACTGATGATTGGTATAATGGAGTAGAAGTATGTTCCATTACATTTGGACGCCATAACATGGTCAACATAATGTTTGTTTAATTATTCATTACATTTGGTGTATCAAAGTTAGGGGCTTGGTTAACTAATAATTATTGTTACAAAAGTTCATATGTTTATTTTCATTTGAGATCATATATGAAGATACATTCCATTATATTTGGCTTTCCCAATGTTTGGGGCCTTCTTTCTTCAATTTAAATGGAATGCAGCAAGTACGTTCCATTACAATATATATACATGTCTGTGAATCTAATTTTGCTCTCAAATGATTTCTTTATATTTAATCCTATTCTCATATGCTTTTTAACTTTCTTTTCCTTAATTTCGGTGCGGTCATTTATTTATAGATATTTATGACTTGATTATATATATATATGTTTTTTTTGATTTTATTTATTAATTTGCCAATCTAAGCAAACTGGCGATTTTTAATTTATAAAAATCTTTTCTGTCATTTTTTTTTCTTCATACAAAGGTTATTAACGTCCCTCTAAAATATATGTAATGCATTATAAATTAATACGTTCGCCAGATTGTTTTATGAATCAACATTGTAGGTTCGTTTTTTTTTTTATATAAAAATTGATTTGTTTAACCCGGTGAAAATCCAGAACTTTGGCTAATTAACGCTTTGATATCATATAAAATATTATTTATTCAATTCTGAAAGAGTGACTTATTAATTGTTCTTCTATGTATAACTGCTATTTCTTTTAGTTTCCATACTCTTAAAATGTATGCTTTAATATTTTCTGTTATTATAAAACCAATGAAGGTGGGATTGATTTGTTTTAAATGGTAGGAAAGGGGAGGGGGAAATCTTAATGTTTCTATTATTAATTAGAATCCTAACGTATGTGAAATATTCTCCCTATATATATATATATATATATATATATATTATAAATGCATTGCGTGTTATAGTATTTCAAATAAGGGTCATTTATTTTGAAGCTGTAAATTTATTCAATGTTTTTAATGACATCCATTCATTATTGCGTTTCTGACATTTAGCCGGTCTTTGTGTTTACGTGCTTCTAATCTGGGAGTTGTGACAAGTTCGAACTCATAGATTTCTTATATCTGGTTCCATAGATAGTTGAGCTATCTGGAACCACTTTCTTCATATAAAATGCATCTAGCTGTGACCCATAAGTTTGGCACATGCTATGCCCATCTACTCACTTCGTATATAAAAGGCCTCTCACATTGGTTATACCAGCAAAAGTCTAGGCCACACCATGCCTATCCATTTTTCTCTAAGCACCACCCAAGAAGGGGGTGTGAGATTTCGTTTTTTCATCCAGAAGCATGACCTTTTTCCTCGTAGTTATTTTTAGGCTATTATGTCAGCACCGCAAACTTCTTCGTATTATTACTTCTTTTGCTTCATGACCCCATTTTAATGCTATAATATTAAAATTAAGCTTTGTTTAAGATATATATATATATATATATATATATATAAATATATATATATATATATAAATATATATATATATATATATATATATATATATATATATATAAATGCCAATTACTTTTATTATTTAAGTTTATTTCAATCTTATTCAGTCCCACCATCGTAATTTATATATCTATTTAAGAGTATTTATGTGCCTTGGGGAAAAATAAAGCGTTCGTTTTACTATTGTTAAATAATTTTTCATTGGATATTTTATCATCTAATCAAATGTCATTTTCAAATGTGTTTTTCAAATGTATCCTATTTATTTTCATGACCTCGATGGCATGAAAATGATTTATCTTATATCTGTAATGAATCTCAGAATGCTCCCCTATCTTATGTTAGTCACCACGTTTCAGAACCATAACCCAAAGCGTTAATGGCAATTTTATGTAATCCTTTGTAATAATAAATTGGCATCTTAATATTAGACCCACCAAAGATGTGTGTTTATTTATAATATATCATTTAGCTAATAAAGAGCATATGAGAAATAATAGCGTGAATGACACTATGTAATCGCTTGTTCATTCACACACACACTAAAATAATTTATTTATAAATGTATATAACTAATTTTTCATTATATTAAAATATATTTTGTCTAACTTATTTGAGTAGTTCGAATTCCTTCCTCTTTCCTCCACTTCCACATATTACAACCATGCTTAGGTATATTTTAATTAGTCATAGTAAATAAATGTCTCATTGTCTTCTCCGCTCTCCTAGTCAGCCGGATTAAAATTAATTCTCATGTGCCTTCACTATTATGTTGTTCATTAGGTGTTTGATCTAGGGCTTAGAAGGTGGGTTCGAATCCACGCTGGTCCCTGACCTAAATCTTGGGCTTGACTGGGTTTGAAGTACATTTTGTGTGTTCCAGCTCATGTTAGATGAATAGACATGTTTTGACCGGTACAGAGTAGGGTTTTTTTTTTCTCAGGCTTGGCTGCCCAAGTGAGGCTTCGATATAAACACCCACATACCCTGAGTACTGAATTATGTTTATATATATATATTCTTTAAAAAGTTGTTATATAATTTTTCCACATTTAATATGTTTAAAATAATGTGTTCACAGTGTAAAATTCACTGTTCAAAGTTAAAGCCCATGTACTACATCTATAAGCCTTATGTGTAAAAGGTTGTAATAAGATGTATTTAATGTTTATTTATATGGGCACACTGTGTTAACAATTGATAAAAATACATATATTTTTATACATATATATGCCTGTTTTTTTATATATATGTTAGAGCTATCTGTAAGTGAAGTATGGCAGGTCAGAAAGAACACAGTCAGTAAAGCATGATGAGAAGAGTGGACAGAGTAAGGGAAGCAAGCATTCGAATTAGTGATTATTTACATTCTATTTTTCAAGATTATATTAATGTTTCAGTAAGCCATAGTTCCAGAAAAATAGTTGAATTCTAAGATCAGCATTATTACTGTTGTGAAACTTTTCAAAATCAACATGGATAACAGCATAGAAAAAAAGGAAAGTGAAGATGTTGATGCCAGCATTCTAGTTATTCATGAAAACATGAAGGAACAAGTTTCAGAAGATAAAAATGTGATTGCCTTACTCCATAGTATGATGGTTCAAATCCAAAGGGATGCACAAGAATTTAGAACAGCAGTGATGTTGGCAATTGACAAAGGTTTAAAAGAATACAGAGAGGACAATGCCCGTGTTCTACAAACAATGGAAGAGACGTTGGGAAGTACTACAAAAAGAATTGAGATGTCAGAAATGATTGAAAAAAATAATTTAGTGGAGGAACATGTTAAAACAGAAAAGGAATCAGAAGATATTGTTGAATTAAAGAAAGTTGAAGAAACTTGGGAATTTCCAACCAAAGATATTTTAAAGGAATCACCAGTTGAATATCCAATTACTGATGAAGCAAAATTTGAAAGTGTTAAAAAGGAAGAAATTGAAATTACAAAGGATGTTATTGAAGTTGTTAGTCCACCTTCAGGAAAACTTCTAATTGTGGAATATATGTCTAAAATTGCAAAAAAAGAAGCAGTAGATCCAGAAGCTGAGACTGCAATAGTATCAAACTCAGTAAGAGAATTTAAAATGGATGCAAAGACTGCTTATGACTTGCAAGAGGATTTAATAAAATCTAAAATTGATTTAAAAATTGTGGAAGAGTCTAAAATTGATGCTGTAAATATTGATAATTGTGATATCAATATGGATATACAAAAAAAATTAAAAAAATTTTCAGAGACTACAGTAGATACTGAAATTGACACAGAAAACATGGAAAAGATGAAGTCTAATGTAGAAATCATGCCAGAACCTGTTGAACAACAAAGAATAGTTGAGAACATTGAGAAGTCTATAGATATGGAAGTAACTGAAAAAGAATACAAAATAAATATATTAGAAGATAAACCTACCTCAGAAATTCCCAAAATAAATGATAATGTAATAGGAAATTCAAATAAAAATGAAATTCCATTAGAAACATTGAAAAATGATGTTGCAAAGGATAATATACAAGAATTAAATAGTGATTTGGAAGTGATTAAAGGAAGAGAGAAACTGCTTTCAGAAATAATCAGGAAAATAGCATACAATATGATGAAAGATCGAGATAAAGAACAGGATAAACAGCAGAGCAAGGAAGAAGAGAAAAAACACAAAAACAAACATTGGAAACATAAAAATAGTGCCTTCATCCTAGCTAATGATGGAATAAGCAAAGAAATTTTTAATGAACAAAAAGAGACTTTTGATGCATGTCATTTCAAACCATATCTTGAAATACCTCCAGATCTAGGGGAAGTCTAAAGTATTTTCAAAATGTGAAATCCTTTGTTTATGACCCCATATAATGGAAATACATATTGATTATGTCACTGGACACCCAAGTAAAATGTTTTTTTTTTCTTGTTTTTTTCCCCCAAGTCCGGGAATATGAAGCTGGAAATATAGTACATATTTCTGCTTCACCTAGTGCCAATGTCATCAGCACTAGTCTGGGTTTAAACCCAACCTTATTAACTGACACCCATCTCATAATAGGTGGAAGTATATTTTAATATTATAATCTTGTATATTTTATTCTTATTTTGTGATTAAAACTAACCTTTTATAATAATTATTTATTTTATAATATTTGTAGAGCTATATTATGTTTATTTTATTAAGTTGGTATTTATATGTACATTAGGGGATCAATTGTATTTTGAAAGTTTCTATTTAAGTTTTAGTCAAATACTAAATGTGAAAGTCATTGTACTAAATTCCTAAAATTTTTCTAATCTAAACTTTAATTAAATAGATTTTGTTAGTACAATGACTGATAAACTTAATATGCTTGTTGTTGTTTTTTTTTAATTAGCAAATCAACCCTTGGGGCATGTTCAGGCAGAGTTATAGATTTTCCCTTTAAGCAGCCACCAACCTCACAGAACTGCTTAAAGAAATTACAATTGGTGGACGCCAATGTAGATTCAATCCGATAGATAAAGATCAGAAAATATAAATAGTGAAAAGTTTGATAAGAGAGAAAGTTTTTACTGAAGAGTGATTAATCTATATACAAGACATCGTACCTAAAAGAATGGCGGGCTAAAAGATCGACCGTGCTTCCCGGAGCTTTGTCTCACCAGCTCATCAAGGCCATCCACTGCTGTCAACATCTAGCGGAGCCTATCTGTGTCCAAAAAACCTACTAATACTCTGACTGTAACTGCCTCTATCAAGCCGTGAAACATTTCCAATAGGTATTATTATAATCTCGAATAATCTATCAAGATCTCTTCCCATGTATTTTATATATATATATATATATATATATATATATATATATATTTATATATATATATATGTCTGTGAATCTAATTTTGCTCTCAAATGATTTCTTTATATTTAATCCTATTCTCATATGCTTTTTAACTTTCTTTTCCTTAATTTCGGTGCGGTCATTTATTTATAGATATTTATGACTTGATTATATATATATGTTTTTTTGATTTTATTTATTAATTTGCCAATCTAAGCAAACTGGCGATTTTTAATTTATAAAAATCTTTTCTGTCATTTTTTTTTCTTCATGCAAAGGTTATTAACGTCCCCTTAAAATATATGTAATGCATTATAAATTAATATGTTCGCCAGATTGTTTTATGAATCAACATTGTAGGTTGGTTTTTTTTTTTTTAAATAAAAATTGATTTGTTTAACCCGGTGAAAATCCAGAACTTTGGCTAATTAACGCTTTGATATCATATAAAATATTATTTATTCAATTCTGAAAGAGTGACTTATTAATTGTTTTTCTATGTATAACTGTTATTTCTTTTAGTTTCCATACTCTTAAAATATATGCTTTAATATTTTCCATTATTATAAAACCAACGAAGGTGGGATTGATTTGTTTTAAATGGTAGGAAAGGGGAGGGGGAAATCTTAATGTTTCTATTATTAATTAGAATCCTAATGTATGTGAAATATTCTCCCTATATATATATATATATATATATATATATTATAAATGCATTGCGTGTTATAGTATTTCAAATAAGGGTCATTTATTTTGAAGCTGTAAATTTATTCAATGTTTTTAATGACATCCATTCATTATTGTGTTTCTGACATTTAGCCGGTCTTTGTGTTTACGTGCTTCTAGTCTGGGAGTTGTGACAAGTTCGAACTGATAGATTTCTTATATCTCATTCCATAGATAGTTGAGCTATCTGGAACCACTTTCTTCATATAAAATGCATCTAGCTGTGACCCATAAGTTTGGCACATGCTATGCCCATCTACTCACTTCGTATATAAAAGGCCTCTCACATTGGTTATACCAGCAAAAGTCTGAGCCACGCCATGCCTATCTGTTTTTCTCTAAGCACCACCCAAGAAGGGGGTGTGAGATTTCGTTTTTTCATCCAGAAGCACGACCTTTTTCCTCGTAGTTATTTTTAGGCTATTATGTCAGCACCGTAAACTTCTTCGTATTATTACTTCTTTTGCTTCATGACCTCGTTTTAATGCTATAATATTAAAATTAAGCTTTGTTTAAGATATATATATATAAACACCAATTACTTTTATTATTTAAGTTTATTTCAGTCTTATTCAGTCCCACCATCGTAATTTATATATCTATTTAAGAGTATCTATGTGCCTTGGGGAAAAATAAAGCGTTTGTTTTACTATTGTTAAATAATTTTTCATTGGATATTTTGTCATCTAATCAAATGTGTTTTTCAAATGTATCCTATTTATTTTCATGACCTTGATGGCGTGAAAATGATTTATCTTATATCTGTAATGAATCTCAGAACGCTCCCCTATCATATGTTAGTCACCATGTTTCAGAACCATAACCCAAAGCGTTAATGGCAATTTTATGTAATCCTTTGTAATAATAAATTGGCATCTTAATATTAGACCCACCAAAGATGTGTGTTTATTTATAATATATCATTTAGCTAATAAAGAGCATATGAGAAATAATAGCGTGAATGACACTATGTAATCGCTTGCTCATTCACACACACACTAACATAATTTATTTATAAATGTATATAACTAATTTTTCATTATATTAAAATATATTTTGTCTAACTTATTTGAGTAGTTCGAATTCCTTCCTCTTTCCTCCACTTCCACATATTACAACCATGCTTAGGTATATTTTAATTAGTCATAGTAAATAAATCTCATTGTCTTCTCCGCTCTCCTAGTCGGCCGGATTAAAATTAATTCTCATGTGCCTTCACTATTATGTTGTTCATTAGGTGTTTGATCTGGGCTTAGAAGGTGGATTCGAATCCAGGCTGGTCCCTGACCTAAATCTTGGGCTTGACTGGGTTTGAAGTACATTTTGTGTGTTCCAGCTCATGTTAGATGGATAGACATGTTTTGACCGGTACAATATATATATATATGGATAGACATGTTTTGACCGGTACAATATATATATATGGGAAGTTCACATTTGTGCTAACAATGGCTAAAGTTAATTATCTGAGAAAAATGAATTGAGATGTAATTTGCTAGTTAAAATTAGGATTTAAAAAAAATTAAAACTTTAATTGGGTGTACTGATTGGTAGAGTTTTGGATTATATATGTTTGGTAGTAGAAGAGGAGGATGACCAATATTAGGGATGATTGTATGTAGTAGAAACATTTACATGTCATAATAAGCAGGTACATAGATACATTATTAATTAGAATTGTCTTTCCTATATTTTATTTATTATTTACTAATTATGTATTGTTCATAATTTTATGTTTAAAAATGATAAAGATTATTTGTATAAGAGTGAATAACATTTCTAAATTAATAATTAATGTTTAATTTTTTTTTTTATTATTATTATGTTTTATTTCATTCAAACATTGTATTGTTAAATTTTATAAGTAAAATTCTGTCACGTTTCCAAAGTTGATTGTAATAATAAAAAAAACACAAAGGGCATGAGTGAAGAAAGACATAGAGTTTAAAACTTGAAGGAAAGTAAAAAAAAATTCCAAGGAAGAAGATGTAAAAAAACTTAAAAGAATCAATAACTCTCTAAGAGTATTAGAATAAATATAAAAAAAACATTGCAAGGATTCTAATAATATACTTGTGGATAATTTTTGTTATTATACTAGTGGAATGATATAAAAATGAGAAGATAAACACAGACCCCAGTGGGATATCAGCCTCCAAATCTATGTCAAATGATGGTCCAAATTCACTACCTTCAAAATGCCTGGATGATATGTAAGCTAAATTATTATGATTTATTTTAAAGTATTACCAAAGCCAAATAATATTAAAATGGCAAAATTATTTAAAATAAAGGTAGCTAAAGTTTTCTTATTAGACACTAGAATTAAATGCTTGATTTTCAATTTTAAGAATTATCTATCAATAGTTTATCTATTTAATGTTATATCAAAAAGATAATTTTATACTGTATAACTTTGCTATTCATGCATATATAACAAAATAATTCCAATTCATGCAAATGTCATTTATTACACCTATAACGGAATTCTAGGATAAAAAGGAAAAAGACTATTGTCGTTCTTAACAAATTATGCTTTAACAATGGAAAGACATTTTTTTTATGTTATAATTTATTGTTGTCTTTAAAATTGATATGTATATTTCTTTCAACTTTCAATTTTGTTTAAAAAAAATTAACATGTAATGATGAGATGTTGATAAATATTTTCATTATTACTGATAATAAATGTATAACCAATTTTTTTTTCTTTAAAAAAAAAAACACTGTAACTTCATATCATTATAACATGATAATTTATTATTTTGTATGATCTACAAATTATATTATAGGTGCTTATATATATTTGGATGTGTGCGTGATACTATAGATTATTATTTTAAAAAATTGTATTAATTATGCTTCAATTTTGTTAATGAAGTTTATTAAAAAAAATAAAGAATTAAAACCTTGTCTGTTATAAGTTTGTTATATAGGAAGTATATTGAATGTGAGTTGAAGGTAGAAATGGTCAAGGGATGATTAGATTATTTATATTGAGTTTGGAGATATTATTTAATCCTCACGAATATAAGTATAAGTATAAATATAAGTGTTTAGTTATTGTTTTTCCTTGCCTTTCTTTGTTCTTCTATAGTTAGTGTTAGATGATACACACTGATTATAACAGATAAGTGTTGTATAAATTTTATAATATGTAAAAGATGATTGATTTATGGCATCATCCAAGTTCTATTAATAAGCTAATAAAAAGTATGTTTTAAAAATACATCATATTTAAGGTATTATCAAAGCACACATGTTCGAAAATATATGATTCACATATTAAATATTAGTTGGTTTTGGTTTTTCTATAAGAGCAATGTAATTGGTTAGCAAAATGCATAGAATAATATATATTTTTTTTGTTTATTCATTATTTATTTTGTTTTTTTAATTTTTATAAATGTTTTAATGAATTAAAAACCCAAATGAATTGCTTCATTATATACATTTGATTCTCCATTTCCACACACACATATATATGGTTAATATTGCATAGCGCTAAATTATATAGATTTGCCAGTATAAGTCATGTTTTATGTAATTTGTCTGGTGTTAATAAATCTCAGTATTACAATGCCAATAATATATTTTACTTTGCTTAGAATAGGTGGTGATTTGGATAAAAAGATAACCAATGTTCATCATTGTCTATACTGTAATAAATGTAATAATTGACAATTTTGCAACAGTTTTAGTATAGAATAGATGCTTAGAACATATTTAAATTAATATTATAGAATTATTGTTTATAGACGTTTTTATCAACTTATTTGCCTCCTATATGAAGACCATATCCCATAACCTCAACTGAGCTAAGCCATAGAGTAATTACAATATAAGAATGTTTTAAATAAATTTAAAAGCAATTTACAATTATAAATTGTATTCTATCTTGTATAGAATTGGCACCTGGGCAATTATAAATCTAATAAGGTGAATAAGTGAAGAAGACAGAGGTTACAGGGTGGGTTAAGTGGATGCCCAACTGGGGCCTGATATATGATTGGGTTAAGTGGCTGCCCAATTGTGGGGCCCTGTTTAATTAAGTCTCATATCCTGTGGGATATTTATCTTTTGTTGGTTAATAGGGTTAAGTGGCTTGCCTTATGAGTTAAATGCTCGATATATTTATGGGTAAATGGCTGCACAATGATTGGTGATCGATTCATCTTTGTTTATATATGTATTTTGTTCTTTGTTGGAGATTGTATATTATACATTCTATTTTAAGTGGTGACAAATGTGGACGGCTTGATATATACATAGAGGCTACAGCTGCCAAGGGTATAAATGGATGTCCAATCATGGGATCTTGATTACTTAAGTCTCATATATTGTAGAGTCTTTATATTTTTGTTGATATATATTGGCATATACCTGAGATGAGAAGTAATCCAGTGCCATTATAATTACTTTATTCTGGTTTTAAATATACAGTTAGTGCCAAATTGGTTCCAAAATAGAATCAAGTTGGCAGTTTTATTATTCAAAGATTTTTTTTATATCAATCTAGAAGATTAAAAGAAATGTTTGATAAAATGGAACTAGGGGTAAATGGATCATTAACTAGGGTTTGAAATAAGCCAATTAGAGTTTGAAATAAGCCAATACTTGAAAGATGTGTAGTAGATATATGAATGTCAGATGTATAGTTTAAAAAAAACATTTTTTTTTGTTTAGATGAAATAAATAAATACAGCCATGAAACAGCTTAGTTTAAAATTTTAAAGCTATATAAATATCACAATTTATAGTAAATGTTAAAGTTGATAACACACACACACACACACACACACATATATATATATATGCTTGTCAATGAAATATAGCAAGCATATACACACACATATATATATATATGCTTGTCAATGAAATATAGCATTGATGCTAGATAAGTATAGAATTATTGATGATGTTAAATTATAAAGTAATAGTGTTGTTCATATTCGGAACATTTCTCTAACAGAAAGTCTATAATTTTGAAGGTTAAATAGAATGCTTGATTGTTGGAGTTTTGTTGGTTGTATTGCAAGTTTTGGTGATGGGTGGAAAGTTTCTGTCATTGTCTTAAGTATATGGCATACTCATGTCACTGGTGACTGATTGTTCTCATTCATTGCTCCAACCCAAATTATGATATCAGTCGTTAGTTATCATGAAGCAGTTAACAGTAGTCCTGCAATGATTTTGCCTCTAAGACTCCAGAGACAGCAAGGCATAGTTCTTTCTAATATATATGTAATATTTGTCTCTAAGACTCCCAAACATGAGCAAGACAATATTTTATAAATAGCCCCTAAGACTTGGATGTAAGCAGGGCATTGTGATAGTGTTTGTAGTAAAATATTATGGGTTGTCCTAGCTTAGAGTGGTTAAAATGGGACGATCATCAGAGTGTTCATGGAGCATTGTATGTTTTGAGAGCAGTGATTGAATTCTATCTATTTCAAAATTGTGAACTGCTAATAATTCTTTTGGCTGTCAGTATCTGTTGGATCTTTAGAAGGATGGGTAAATATATAACTTGAATATATAGCTCATTCTTAAAAGGCTATTTTCTATATTCTTATGCAAAGGTTGGTATTTACCATATTTAAGTAAAAATTGTATATCAGTTGTCATAGTAAATGCATGTCATCATTAATTTGATTTTGGTTATAAATTTTTTCTTTGGATAATAAATGCAGGTTATAATATTTGGATGTACCCAATACAGCATAAAGATAAATGAATATTTTTAAATTATTTTGGTCTTTTATCAGTTATTTGAATGGGTGTAGTTTGTAATATGACTATAGCGGATCATGTAAAATTTCATTTATAATTTCAGCTATGTTTAGATTAATGTTATTTAATTAAAACTTAATGTCTTCTTATCTATGTGTGTGTGGAAAATCGAACATTATATGGGAAAATAAAATTGTGGAAATTTTATATCATTTTAGGTAGTGATGGTGAATTTGAATTGTTGATTTGGTGGAAGTTGGAGCTGGTAACCCTTGTTTTTTTTTTAAGTAGTATTAATATTTTTTTAAGATATTATAAAATGGAAGAGTTTAGCTTATACAATAGTTTGGGTGGGTCTCAAGAGACACCATCTCCAGACATTGTTGCGATGTCCCCTGACTTTGAATCAGGAAATGAAGCTATAGTTATGCCCTATGGAGAGTCTAGTAAGATGAGAGATACTATTCCTAAAACTGTAGATGGAGGTATGTTGATGTTGTTAAAAGATATGTTTGCAGAATTAAGAGAAGAAATAAAGTCTGGTCGAATTTAAGATAGACAAAGGTCAAAAAAGATGTTTACAAAATTAGTGTTAAGTCGAATAGAAAATAGAGAAAGGTCAAAAAAGATGTTTACAAAATTAGAGTTAGGTGAAATAGAAGATAGAGAAAAGTCAGAAGAGATGTTTGCAGAACTAAAGTCAGGTCAAGATAAGTTAGAGGGAAGGATAGCTGAAATAAAATTGGAAGATTCAGAAATAAAGTCAGAAATGGTAGAAATAAATGCTAGTATAGTTAGGCAGATGCAAGTTGTGGAGGAGAAAGTAAAAAGTCAGGAATCAGAGATAGCAATAGAAATAAAATTGAGTCAAAAGAAATCAGAGGTGAGGATAGTTGCAATAAAGTCAAAAATGTCAGAGATAAAATTAAAAGTGAAATTAGAAACAAAGCTAGAAGCAAGGTTAGAAATACCCAAAATGAAGCTAGAAATGCAAGAAAATATAAAATACCAGGTATTCAAATCAGTATTGTTAGAGACAAGTGTTAAGAATCCCTTTCAGAAAATTAAAATATCTGATGATGATTCAATAGTGCTATTTAAGGAAGAAAATCAGCAGACTGTTAAACTAGTTAGTAAAAATATTAGTTTAGCCAAAGAAGAGTTAAGGGCATATAAAAAACTCAGAGAAATAGGGGACCAAGAACTGGAATTAGACAGAAATAAGAGTGTGAATATACTTGAAGATATTAAAGAAAGTCTTGATAGGAATAAATAGATTAGTGAATTCATATATGTAGAAATAATTTCTCTAAGCATGAAATGTCTAGAAATTTTGAAAAACAAATTAATGAATATTATTCATTTTTCAGGCAATAAATTACAAAATAAAAGTAGAAGTATAGTCTCTAAATGTATTTGTAAGTACTTAAATTGGGACATGAAGATGAGTAGTCACAGAAAAGTACTGAATGGAGATGTCATATATATATATAGTATCTAATATAGAGCATATGATAAAGGGTGTTATTTATGTTGGAAAAGTTGATCAAATAAAGATTAAATGTAAAATGAAGATTATGAAAGAATTTGATATGAATTCTCTTAGGCAAATTATTAAGCCAGAGAGAGATTTAGGAAAGGATAAGATCAAACTCAAAGGAGTAAAGGAAGAATTATTTAATATAAATCATCCTAAGAAAGTGAAGAATAAAGTAAGATATATTAAAAAGATTAGAGATAAATCTAGTAAAGTGAAAATGAAATCTTGTAGAAAAAAACTTGTTAGAAGAAAGGAGTTCAAGAATATAAACACAAGGTTTAAAGTAATCTATAATGCTCACAGTTTGATTCCATATCCTGCAAGACATGATTAATACAATTTATACATATTGTTCAATATAGAATTTAATTTTTTCTTGCTTATTTAATGTTGCTAAAATATAATAGAAACAAGTGTTTGTAAAAGCATTAAATGTTTTTATTGTTTTATGTTTATTCAACCAACATAATTTTCTAATTGATGAATGATCTTAATGTAAAATTTGATTGCTATTAATATTGATTGTTGTTTATCCAATTCATTTTTCTTTAATAAGGGGGAAGGAAGGACTGTGACCTTCCAGGTTGGCACCAGAAAGAAATGTAGGAAGTTCACATTTGTGCTAACAATGGCTAAAGTTAATTAACTGAGAAAAATGAATTGAGATGTAATTTGCTAGTTAAATTAGGATTTAAAAAAAAATAAAACTTTAATTGGGTGTACTGATTGGTAGAGTTTTGGATTATATATGTTTGGTAGTAGAAGATGAGGCTGACCAATATTAGGGCTGTTTGTATGTAGTAGAAAAATTTACATGTCATAATAAGCAGATACATAGATATATTATTAATTAGAATTTTCTTTCCTATATTTTATTTATTATTTACTAATTATGTATTGTTCATAATTTTATGTTTAAAATGATAAAGATTATTTGTATAATAGTGAATAACATTTCTAAATTAATAATTAATATTTAATATTTATTATTATTATTATTATTATGTTTTCTTCCATTCAAACATTGTATTGTTAAAATTTTATAAGTAAAATTCTGGCACATTTCCAAAGTTGATTGTAATAATAAAAAAAAACACAGAGGGCATGAGTGAAGAAAGACATAGAGTTAAAAACTTGAAGTAAAGTAAATAAAAGTTCCGAGGAAGAAGATGTAAAAAAACTTAAAAGAATCAATAACTCTCTAAGAGTATTAGAACAAATATATAAAAAAAAAAAAAACATTGCAAGGATTCTAATAATATACTTGTGGAAAATTTTTGTTACTATACTACTGGAATGATATAAAAATGAGAAGATAAACACCCCCAGGGGGATACCAGCCTCCAAATCTCTGTCAAACAATGGTCCAAAATCACTTCCTTCAAAATGCCTGGATGACATGTAAGCTAAATTATTACGATGTATTTTAATGTATTACCAAAGCCAAATAATATTAAAATGGCAAAATTGTTTAAAATAAAGCTAGCTAAAATTTTCTTATTAAACGCTAGATTTAAACGCTTGATTTTCAATTTTAAATATTTTCTATCAATATTCTACAAAATAAAATTTAAAATGAAAAAGTTTTACTATTTAATCTTATATCAAGAAGATAACTTTATACTGTATAACTTTGCTATTCGTGCATATATAACAAAATAATTCCAATGCATGCAAATGTCATTTATTATGCCTATAACAGAATTCTAGGATAAAAAGGAAAAAGACTATTGTCATTCTTAACAAATTATGCTTTAACAATGGAAAGACATTTTTTTATGTTATAATTTGTTGTTGTCTTTAAAATTGATATGTATATTTCTTTCAACTTTCAATTTTGTTTAAAAAAAATAACATGTAATGATGAAATACTGATAAGTATTTTTGTTATTACTGATAATAAATGTATAACCTTTTTTTTTCTTAAAAAAAACCCAAAACAAAACAATGTAACTTCATATCATTATAATATGATAATTTATTATTGTGTATTATCTAGAAATTATAATATAGGTGATTATAGATATTCAGATGTGTGTGTGATGCTATAGATTATTATTTTAAAAAATTGTATTTATTATGCTTCAATTTTGTTAATGAAGTTTATTAAAAAATATAGAATTAAAACCTTGTGTGTTATAAGTTCATTATATAGGAAGTATGTTGAATGTGAGTTAAAGGTAGAAATGGTCAAGGGACAATTAGATTATTTAGATTGAGTTTGGAGATATTATTAAATCCTCACATATATAAGTATAAGTATAAATATAAGTGTTTAGTTATTGTTTTTCCTTGCCTTTATTTGTTCTTGTATAGTTAGTGTTAGATGATACACACTGATTATAAAAGATAAGTGTTGTATAAATTTTATAATATATAAAAGATGATTGATTTATGGCATCATCCCAGTTCTATAAATAAGCTAATAAAAAGTATGTTTTAAAAATACATCATATTTAAAATATTATCAAAGCACACATGTTCGAAAATATATGATTCATATATTAACTATTAGTCGGTTTTGGTTTTGCTATAAGAGCAATGTAATTGGTTAGCAGAGTGCATAGAATAATATTTTTTTGGTTATTCATTATTTATTTCGTCTTTTAATTTCAATAAATGTTTTAATGAATTAAAAACCCAAAAGAATTGCTTGATTATATACATTCAATTCTCCATTTCCATATATATATATATGGTTAACATAGCATATCCCTAAAATATATAGATTTTCCAGTATAAGTCAGGTTTTATTTAATTTGTCTGGTGTTAATAAATCTCAGTATTACAATGCCAATAATATATTTTACTTTGCTTAGAATAGGTGGTGATTTGGATAAAAAGATACCCAATCCTCATCATTGTCTATACTGTAATAAATGTAATAATTGTCAATTTTGCAACAGTTTTAATATTAAATAGACAATTAGAACATATTTAAATTAACATTATAGAATTATTGTTTATAGACGTTTTTATTAATTTATTTGCCTCCTATATGAAGACAATATCCTATAACCTCAACTGAGCTAAGCCATAGAATAATTACAATATAAGAATTTTTTAAATAAGTTTAAAAGCAATTTACAATTATAAATTTTATTCTATCTTGTATAGAATTGGCGCCTGGGCAATTATAAATCTAATAAGGTGAATAAGTGAAGAAGACACAATATATATATATATAATCAAGCTAAGCTATAAATATAAATTATATATATATATATATATATATATATATATATAATCAAGCTAAGTTATAAATATACATTATAGTTATAAATATACATTATAATACAGAAAACATTATGATATATTCGGGGTAGAAAATTAAATGTTGTGGGACGTTTCTAACTAAATTCTACATCACTGCTTGATTATTAAATTATAACATCTGTCATCAAAATGTCTATTTTGAAACGCTGGTGCACTACCATTTTTCCATGGATTCATCCGATGAGAGAAGCTATTTCATATATATATATATATATATGTAACAACAATAAATTTGGTGAAATGGAACTTTGCCATGGATATTGATATTTTTCTTTTATTGACTGAATGCTTGCTTTACTCAAGAGAAATCATATACTTAATTCACCTGATTATATATATATATATATATATATATATATATATATATATATATATATTACTTTTGTAATTTTTTATTTTAAAATTTATGTATTGTTTTTTTTTATTGCATGTTTAAAATGTATTTTTCCAAATTCAACCAGCTACAACTTAAAAGTGAACCAATGGATGGAAAAATTCTTGTTGATGTAAATTTACTAAAGAATTTTCTTCAATTAATATAGATAGAGATGTATGTATATAATTTTTAAATAAAGTAAATTTTTAGTTTCCTCTAGAAGTCAAAAGTAATCCATCCAGGTGACCTTATCTCAAGTAAGATATATATAATATATGATATATATATCCAGGTGACCTATATCTATATATATATATATATATAATACTGAGGGCAAGACTTTAAGACAACAAGACCAGATAGATAATGTACTAATCAATATTTTACTAATATTTACTGGTAATTTTATTTATTCTGAATATATAATTAATCTTTCTGAATAAATGGTCTTTAGCTGTCTTTAAATTCTACCATAACTTTAACCTACATATAGATAAATGGGAGTGGACATTTATAGTGATAATACATTTACCCTAGCTTATAAATATTGTAATAATTATTCTAATGGGGTAATTTTATAAATAATGAATTTTAGTGTGATTTTTATTTATTTTGTGTTATGTTTATATATATATAACTTGTTTTTCTTTTTCATATATATATATATAACTTGTTTTTCTTTTTCATATATATATAATGAATTACAAAATAATATAATGTTGTACATAATATAAGTCAAATTATTATGTTTTGTTTTATTATATGAAGTCACCAAGATGATAAGGAAACCATTTTTTGATATCTAAATATTAATCTTTTATTACTTTTTTTTTTGTAAATATTTATATTCTTTATATATGTTGTTAATAAATTAGTTGTTTAAATCAATCTGATCTCTGTTTGGTCATCTCCAACACTACTGTGCATTGACACCATTAGATGTTGATCATCATCATCACATTATGAATGTACACTACTATAGGTTTGATAATCATCATTATGTATTGCTTTTATAAATAATTGATCATCATCAACAATTTCCTATATTAGGACTTATATATAGATAGGCATATTTACATTATAATTGAGTAGGTTCATTCCTGAAGAGAGCTGGTTGTATAAACTCCCTGAGTTCAAATTCTGAGGTGTAATGGGCCTTAGAAGGGAGATGTATGAATATGCTCTCTTCTAGGTTACATTGAAACATTTTAAAGTAGATTATGGGATAGTACATTGAAAATAGATGTGACTTGAAACTGGGCATTTCATGGTGACATCTGTTGCATACTATTTGAAGGCTCAGGTCTGATAGTAGTGAAATGCACTCCCTTTATTATCTGTCATTGCTAATTCTGAAACATCTAACACACCCAAATGTGGTGTCGAATCACAAAGTTATGATATAACTTGTTGTAATTGGTTGACACATTTCATCCAAGTTATCCAATTACTTAGTCATATTCAGTCATCATATGGTGTACATTGTGGTTCTTGTAAATATGGCACCATTAACTTTGAGGTGGCAGGTTCCATTATATCTGGCACACAATGTATTAGGCATGAAGATGGTACAGTTGATAGACTTATCCAAGTGTATTTTCGGACCGAGATATCTGTGTATGGTCGTCCTTTGTACCTGGTGCCGCAACAGGGTATAGCAGGTAAGGTTAATAGAGTCGTCCTGTTATAATATATATATATACATATTTTGTGGATTCATCCGTGTTAAAAAATTTTAATATTAATATACTGACATTTTGACTTGGTCACACAAGTCACCCACAGAGTTATAAAATGTAGAAAGATGGTTGTAGAGGTGCTACAATCACTCATTTGAATAAAATGTTAAAATTCCACCAAATGCAAAAATGTTAAATTTAGGAATGTTTTTTTTTTAAAACAATCTTTCCAAATAGAAGGAAGTTTACATGTATCGCCTCACTTATTGACACAATCTGGCCTTTTAAGTATCTCAATGGCTTCTCTAATTTTGCACTGGTAGAGATTATCACATCTGGATATGATCCTGGAAATAGAAAAATCAATTTTATGACCTGAATCTATAGTATAGAGTGAGAGTGATGATGACAATCAGTGTTGTTTAACTGCATTAGCATGCTCCTCTCTCCTAACACTGATGCAATGATTACTCATACCTATGTAAAAAGCTTTACAATTTTTACATGAGATTTGATAGACACCATGAGATTCAAGACGGATTGAATCCTTAGGCTTGGTTATTATATTGCTGATCTTTTGATGAGCAGAAAATGCTGTATCTATATTATAGTGTTTTAATATATGTCCGATACTGTCCGTAGTTCCTTTTACATATGGAACACAAATCCTAATAGCTGATTTATCATCTTTTTGTTTTCTATTTTGTCTATTCTGGGCTTGAAATAAGGCTTTTTTTTATATAAATTTGTAATTATAGCAATTTGCTAATAAAACACTATTAATATGATTAATTTCTTCTTTCAGATGTGTCTCATGTGAAATGTTAATTGCTCTATTTAAAAGAGTTTTAGCTACAGAAACTATCTGAGTTGGGTGATGATGAGAATGGAAATGTAAATTTCTGTCTCTGTGTATATCCTTTCTGTAAATAGAAAAAGGTAAACTATTTTGTGTTCTGGTAACTAAAACATCAAAATTAGAGAAGCCATTGAGATACTTAAAAGGCCAGATTGTATCAATAAGTGAGATGATACATGTAAACTTCCTCCTATTTGGAAAGATTTTTTTAAAAAACATTCTTAAATTTAACATTTTTGCTATTGGTGGAATTTTAACATTTTATTCAAATCAGTGATTCTAGCGCCTCTACAACTGTCTTTCTACCTTTTATAACTCTGTGGATGACTTGTGTGACCAAGTCGAAATGTCAGTATATTAATATTAAAAGTTTTTTAACACGGATGAACCCACAAAATATATATTTTATATATTTAACCTATGCAAATCTTCTTTTTAACACACACATACACACATATATATATATAAACGAAATAGTGATTCAATAAAACTATTTAAAATGTAATTACATGCAAAATTAATGCAATATAATAACATATACACATTATGTGTAGATAGTAGAAAATAGTTTAGGCTAATGTAAAACATAATAATGTCAAACCAGATAACAATAGGAGTATTTTTGTTTTTTATGTCCTAAAAAGTACATAAAATTCCTACCAGCAAAATTAAAAAAAATAATTAGACCATAGAAAAAAATAACAATATAAAAGTTGTGAAACTGAATGCAAAATTGAATATAATCATCACTTTGTAAGAATGGTTTGCATATGTTAAGACGGTGGCATGTGAGAAATAAATTAATTATTCATTCATTTTCTTAATTTTAAATGTTAACGTTAGTCAATTGCATTTGTAAGAATAACACTGATTTTGTGACAAAATTATTATTCTCTTCATTTAACAAATTTTAGTTGATGAACTACTTAAATTATTTATCTTAAATTCATGAAGAAAGATTTAGTAGGAGATATTAATCGGATTTTCTGAGTAGCCATAAAATCTCTTACACACTCATTATGTCTGAATGCATTCCTGATATTTCTTTTTTATTCCAAATTAAGAGTTTTTCATGTATTTTATTAAAATATTTTCTTAAAAATTATTATTATTATTGTCAGTTAGATGGACATTATCTTACGGATAAATATATGTCTATTCATATTTCTACTAGGATTTCATTCATAGACTAATAACTTTATATGTTTGAAAGAGTAATTTTTAATTATATATATTCCGAAATTTAATATAACAAAAGAGTCAAATAAATTGTTTGAAAAAAAATAAAAACAATGTGGAAAAAAAAGAACTTTTTTCCTTAGAAAATATTAAAATACAGATTTAATATAACAAGATATTCTGCTTGGCTTTATATATGTTGTAATGGGAATGATGTGAAAGAATTTAATATAAAGCCTCTATGATGTTGTTTAAATATTTGGTCTCTGTAATTTGTATAGGAGTATAATAGTTCTAAAAATTATTAAATGTTACATATTATATTGATATTTATTTATTGTTATTCTTACCCATATGGCTCTTTTGATTGTTGCATATACATTATGACAAAACCCCTCTGAGCTTATCCCATAGCGTTTATTTATTATTCGACACTTATTATTTATTTTGTCTTTTGATTGGTTGTAAGATACTGAGCAATCTTCTTGAAGAAGGTTTTGTAGTTATTATTATAAGGTATTGTCTTTATAGTTCAGGTTATTATACATACACACACACACATATATATATATATATTAAAATGGTATAATTGTTTCAGATGATTATATTCAGTAATAAAAGGGTTTGGTACAGCATAGGACATTCACACTTGAAGAACAGGAGAAGCAAAGCAAGAAAATGTTAAATTATTTAAATAAAATAAGAGGCATACATTTAAAAACAACGACTTTTAAAATAAATTGATTATATGTGTGTGCATAAAAATATGTTAAGGTTCATACGTTGTAAGAAAAATATCTTTTAAGTTTACACACATTCTAAAAAAATGTACTTTTAAATTAAAAAAATTTAAGCCTAAATGATCTAGTAATTTGAGTTAAAAATATGTAGATACATTCTTATAATTGGCATTGTTTTACACATAAAATTAAAGAATACAAACTTTTTTTTAAAAATTTACAATATAGGAATTTACTTCTTAGAAATATGTATAACAATATGATCTTAAAAGTTTGAAAAATAAAGTAGTTTGATCTATTAAAACCTTTTCTCTAATATAAAACCCCCTTCACAAAATTTATATTTTGGAATTTTTATATTTTGAAAACCCCAAAAAAGTAATTCTTCACCCCCACAAAAATTTTAATTTAAAAAAATTAAAAAATTGATTAAATTTATTATGTTATTTATAAAACAAACAAAATAATAAAAAATTTAATGACATGATCCTACAAAATCTATCAGAGATCTCGAACAAGATTAATAAAAATGTTAGTGATATATACTCTTGAAATTAAAATCACAGTTTAACAGCAAGGGTATCTCTTATTTGAAGGTTTAGCGATTTTTTGAAATTCATACTTTTATAAATAATGTCTAATTGAATGAATTGTGTTTATAAATCTAAAGTGGATATGTTTTATTATTATTATCATCATAATCATCATTATGTTTTGCATTCAAGAATTATTCATTTATATTCACATGTATTTAATTTTTTTTTCCCATTAATAATGTAACATTAGCTTTATATAATAAATTTGTAAGTATATTTATTTATGATTGAATATTTTAAAAACAATAAACTATCTACTAGTTATGTTAATTACCTTATCTAATCTAAGATGTTGTCAATTCATTGTTTATATAAAATTATTATTTTTATAATAACATTTTATAAAGTATAAAAACCATTCTCATTTATGTTATAAGTTGAAATTTCAAGAATCCTAAACCCAAGTAAGTACTGCTGTTAAACGATTTTAATTCAGTCTATCCACTCTCATCTTTATTCATCCTATTATACATAAATTTATATAAAATCATCATTATATTTAAATATAAAATGATCTACATTTTTTGACTCAAATTACTAGATCATTTCTTAAATAAAAGACTGAGAATGTGTGTGGACTTTTAAGATAATCTATCTTCGCACCGTCTACTTTATGTCTATGCAATAAATCATATTTCGTATTTTAGCTCTGAATCATTTTCTGTTGCTCTGTGGAAACTGTGATCTCCATCTCGGGTTTGCCATTAAAAATTACATTTCAAAATATAAATTTATTACTAAATTAATGTTAACAGATTTTTATATTAATAACTAGCTCATTTATTATCTATTCTTAGTGAAACGAGATTTATAATTTTAAATATCTCCATTTTCCATGTAAAAATATTATCTATCTCTTTATTATTTGCACTATAATAGTAGCAAAACTATAGTAGTGTGACCTAGTGCAAGTCATACAGTGTATGGAAAGAGTTACTATTGTTTTAACAACTTATATAAACATAAGAAATAGTGATAATCCTAAATGTTTCACAAAAAAGTGTGTGTCGTAACAGAAAATAATCTATCTCAACATTTATTTATTTTAAACTACCTATTTATATATTGTAAACATTAAAACCTAGACAATATAAAAACTTCCATAATATTTGTAGCTATGTCTAATTCATTCTATTTATGTTTCAAAAAATATTACTAAATAATAATGTTTGCATTATGTATATGAACTATATACATAGGGATATCAAAACAAAAATATAATAGAAACTACAAAGAATGATAAAACGTTTTACAAATGAATATTTACAATTATTTAAAGAAAGAAAAAAATATTATAATGGGATCACAGTCATTTTGATACTTAAAAACAGACGGCAAAGAAAATGCTATGCAAAGTAAGTTTTTTTTTTATCCCTTTCATGAATTTAATTTATTCCAGAAACAGTTTTGCTGTTTATTAGAACTGCTGTTATGTTAAAAAATACATTTGGTACAACACAAGTAGACAATAAATTTACTTACATGAAAACTAGGACATATATCCATAGTAAAAAAATTAATACGGTTTGAATTTTTATATTGGAATTATTGAATAATTCTGAAATTGCTACTTGCTTAGTGTCAAAAACCAGACATTCAACAAAATATGTGATATAATATTCTACTTAAATATGAAAATAAATATATTATTATAATGATACTATTCCAATGAATAGACACAATGATATTGCTAAATCTCAATAATTCATTATTAATACATCTGGAAATACTTTACTAATTTTAAATCAAAACATTCATGTTTGAATGAATATTTTACACCAGGCACAACACAACAAAAAAACTACTTTAGAATATTATTCACTATTTGATATTCAAACTTTAATAGTTTTTCACACATCTATCTATCTATCTATCTATCTATCTATCTATCTATCTATCTATCTATCTATCTATCTATCTATCTATCTATCTATCTATCTATCTATCTATCTATCTATCTATCTATCTATCTATCTATCTGTCTGTCTGTCTGTCTGTCTGTCTGTCTGTCTGTCTATCTATCTACCTACCTACCTACCTACCTACCTACCTATCTATCTATCTATCTATCTATCTATCTATCTATCTATATTATACAGGACACACCATCACATCACCAATCTGAACCCGAAGTCCAGATTCAAACCCAGTTGACCAAAAGAATTAAACCCAAAACCAAACTGAATTCAAACCCAACTCACAAGCTCAAATCAAATCAATGGATACATATGATGACAGCACAATACTATGCACCAAGAAACTAGCTCAACGGATGATGATGATTAGAGACCCCTGCTCTGACTCTACTAATGTACAATAAAATAACTAAGGATGTTAATAAATAAATTCATATATGTATGTTTGGGTTGACAATACATACAGCAAGCATTAATATTAAAACAGTTATTAAATAATAAAAAAAGTTAAAAAGCAAATGTGTTATATAAAATGTTTAATAAGAATATTTTTGTTCAAATTGTTTGTGATTTATATTATATATATTTTACCTCTAGTCTTTAAGAATGGGAGTTACAATTTACAATAAGAATGTCAGTCATTCTCATATGCCAATAATCAATACACACTTATAGGAGGATTATACATATATATATATATATATATATATATATATATATATATATATGCCCCAACAAGTAACAAAAATAAATAAAGGTATTTTGATTGGGCATAAATTATTATTGTAATTTTATAAGAAAAGAATGTGAGATTTATTTTTACACATCCATAAAGCAATTCGTAAAGAGCAAGATAAGTATTTAGGGCATAACCTTAATATTTACAAAGAACTTATTTAATTATAAATGAATATGAAATTGCTTGACTTTAATAAAATCAATTCATTATGATTTTTGAGCATGAGAGTGGGCTTTATTTGAACTGAGAAATAACAGTACTGACGATTTGTGAGCCTTAAGAACAAATACGAATTATGATGACTTGTTGGTGATTTGAGAAAATAAGAGGGCGGCTTATATTTAAAAATTATTTTAAGCCCTATGAAAGATCCATGGAATACAGGGAAAGCCAGGCCAGGTCATAGCCATTTACCTTTGGTGTTCCAATATAATAACGAGCAAATGAGGAAATGGTTTCTTCCTAGGTAATTAAACTAACAATAATATCACTGAGGACAAGCCTACGAAGCAAGAGATGGCTCACATCAGAAACATTCAGAGAATGATGACTTAATATTCATTGTGTTTAAGTAATAAAACCCATTTAATATAAGGAATGCTCTATGTAATGACCTGATCATATTAAATTAAAGTCAAACATGCTTTAACTAAAAGAATTTAATGCAATTATAAAATTATGCTAATTACACCCTAAATATCATGCCCTCCCTGAATATTAATATAAAGTGTAAAATTTAAATTAGAATACATTCATTTTATTCCCTTTATCAATCTTTAGCAAAACAGTTTAATAGTATTAATATGAACAAATAAATATTTGTGAATTCAATAAAATAGCCAGGAGAATAGTTAAAAAAATGGCTAATTATCATTATCAGCCATTAGTAAAAATAGCAAACATTTAATAAATTCTTCAACTCAATAATAAATAGAACTGTATTAACTTAGTTCTAGTGGGCAAGAATTACTATAAGACTTAATATTATATTATTTTCATAAGACAAGTTAACAAAATGGATTATTATCGAGTTGAAGCATTATTGGCATGTAAAAAAAACAAATGGCATTAATAATTATCCAATAAATATACAATAAAGTTAGTGAACCAAACCACCATTGTAAGTAAAAGGAAAGTTACAAAATATTAAGTTTAATATAGAAAAAGATAATTACTTATACAAATTAAGACATTATAAAATGAGAAGAGCATGTACAGTAGTTAATTTAAAAGGCAGTGTAAATTAAAATTTGAAAGTGGCAGTTCATTAAAGAGATATACTCCCATTCCTTCTATGGTTGGTTCCTTAGTTTACATGACATAGTCTGATTGGGTTGAAACATAGGTGTACATTTTTTTTTATACGAATAGCATTTGGATTAATTTCATTCGGGTTTTGGCAGCTCATGATTGGTGCAGAAAAATTTACTTTGCAGCTACATTGAAGATTTTCTGGGAACTTAATGTTCAGCAATCAGAATCCTGAAGTTACCCATGCACCATGATCAAGACACTATAAAGATTCATAATTTAAATGGATATAGCTTTTAGTAGAAAGTTCTCTTTAAAAAAATATGGCTTTTGCCCTTCTTGAAATGTTTCCGGGCTATTTATACCTGTTTCCTGGTTTCCCACCCATTCTGACTCTTGATGCCTTAGGTTAAAGCTTCTTACATTATCAAAATTTACAAATTTTTGTTAAATGATTTCAGATACTTTCCTTTGATAAGGCATTCAAACTCATTAACTTTGAATTCATTTTCTAATTAGAAAATGAATTTGTAAATCTAAAAAACGATTTTAATTAAGAACCATTCTTTACATTTTAAATTATTATTTTTTGCATATTAATAAAAATTTTCCCATTGTCTTTGGAAAAGGATGATCTGCAAGCATCTTGAAAGAATGTAGCTTTTAATCACTGAAATGTAAAAAAAACTGGTAAAAGAAAAAATAAAACATTCCAACAACACAATGAAACTTTATAATAAATATATATTTGACTATTCATAAAATACATACACACAATCCACACAGTTATAATATATATATATATGTCTGTGTGTATATGTGTGTGTGTGTTTTCATGAATAAATTTATCATGAAGTCATTAATAATATTGGTTAGTTTAAATATTAAAGTAGTTGGTTTTAACATATGTTTATATAATACTGTTTTAATTGAAACTAGCATGTATTGAACATATAAAGTTCCATTGTAATCAGAAATTCACGGTTAGTGCTAGGGTTTGAAATAGGCTTCAGGTGAGATATCATGAAGCTAGGATCGAAATTAGATCTGACCCCTTCAATATGTATATATATATATATATGTTTATTCCTATATATATATATATATATATATATATATATATATAGGAATAAACAGTTAGTTATTTTGAATTGCAAACCGATATTTTGATGACCTAGCACCCACCATTGTCAAGGTTGACTTTTGAAAGAAAAATTGTTAGATCTCAACAGTAACATGGCTGAGTGCAAGATGAGAAATGAGATTTAACTTGAAGTAGTTCTGCATTCACAATATGAGGCTTATCAAAATGTTTATTTCCCTCAGTTTTTTCACCTATTAATTTTAAGTTAATACTAGAAGACAGAGATAAATTGAAAAGTTTCCACATAGGTGGAATACATCATGCTTTTTCAGCCCTATTTAAACCAGTAGATCTAATTAATATTTCAATTGGCTCGACTCTCTCATGGTTTTTAAGTCATACCTTTCCAAATTAGCAAGTATTTTTGCATTGGAAAAATCAGGTTTGTGATTAATTTCTAAAAAATGGAAAGTAAAAACTGATGTCTTAAATTTTGGATTAAAAGCATTTAAAGTTCCTTAATTCTGACATTTATTCATATATTAGATTGGACTACATAACTTTTTGAGTACTGCCAACATGGAATTTCATAAACTTCCTGGTGTCCCATAAAAAATCACCAAATTTTCTTGCCAGTAAAAAAAAGTTGTATTTATATTAAAACTAGATAGTCTTCTACTGATCTTATCAATAACTCCCTTAATATAAGGCAAAACAACTCTATTATAAGATGATTTGTCAATTCTTTCTTCTTTTTTTTTTTTAGCATCAAGGCTATGTAAAGATTTATATATGATGTGTATATTATAATCAGTAGAAAGTAGACTTTTTTGTTAGTTCTATTTTTTGAGCAATATGATCTTTGTCAGACAAACTATAAGCTCTAGGCAAAATATTTTTGCAACAGAAAATATTTGAGCAAGGTAATGATGAGAATTAAAATTAAGATATATGTTTCTATGGGTGGATTTTATATAAACTGATATTGAAAAGGTTTCATCACATTTTCTTGTAAAGGACTTTGAATGGGATCTCCACTGACACCTGTAACTGCTGATCTTTTTATGGATAATTTTAAAAGTCAAGCATTAAATGAAGCTACCAAATAATCTTCTATTTGGGTAAGACCTGTGGATGATACATTTGTTATATTGCCTCATGGCAATGATGTTTTAAATTCCTTTCTTGTTATTGTAAATAATTGGCATCATAATATTAAATTTACTATGGAAGTGGAAAATAACAAATCACTTTCTTTGCTAGATGTTTTAATTACAAAAAAATGTGATGAAACCTTTTCAATATCAGATCCACCCATACAAACAGATATCTTAATTTTAATTCTCATCATCACCCTGCACAGATATTTTCTGTAGCAAAAAATCTTTGGACTAGATTTTATAGTTGGTCTGATAAAGATCATCTTGCTAAAAATATAGAACTTACAAAAATAGTCTACTTTCTAATGATTATAATAGAAAAACATATGTAATTATTTACATGGAAATGATGCTGAATAGGAAAAGAAGATAAAATTGACAATTCATCTTATAATAGAGTTGTTTTGCCATAGAAGACTATCTAGTTTTAATATAAAGGCAACTTTTTCTACTGGCAAGAAAATTGGCGATTTTTTACATAAACCTAAAGACAGAGTATTTTTGGAAAATCAGGGAGGTTATGAAATTCCATGTTTGTAGCTAAGTCTAATAGATGAATAAATGTAGGAATTAAGGAACATTTAAATGCTTTTAAACAGAAATATAAGATATCAGTTTTTACTTTCCATTTTTTTAGGAATTGGTCACAAACCTAATTTTGACAATGCACAAATACTTGCTAATTGGAAAGGTATGATTTAAGAACCGTGAGAAAGTCAATTTAAATATTAAAGAGACCTACTGATTTAAATAAAGATGATGGAGCACAATGGATTCCACCTATGTGGAAACCTCTCATTTTATCTCTGTCTTTTAATGTTAACTTAAAATTAATTAGTAAAAAAACTGAGAGAAATAAACATTTTGATAAACCTCATTTTATGAATGCTGAAATATTTCAAGTTGAATGTCATTTTCTCATCTCACACTCGGTCGTATTACTGTTTGAGATCTGAGACATTTCTTTCAAAAGTCAATCTTGACAATGGCAGGTGCTAGTTTATCAAATATCGGTTTGTAATACAAAATAACACATGGTTTATTCTCCCAAATAATACTTTATCTATACCATACAACTGTGAAAACATTATAAATATATATATATATATATATATATATTGTAACAGTCAAAACATGTCTTATCGCGCTAACACACTGCAGAATTTAAACCCGGGACATAGAACACAACACTAGGAGAGTTATCTCCCAAAAATCTCAAGTTCAAATCCAAAGTCCAAACTTCACAACACCCTCTACATGCTAACACATTTGATGCTACTAATAGTATAATTTCATGCCGGTGCCGGTGATCAGGGAGAAAACAAAATACTCTAAATCTAAAATAGCCCTAGGTTAATTTAACAATAACTTATAGATGTGCCAAAATAAGTTTAATGTACTATGAAATTTATATTGCACCCCGAATAAATAAAAAAAGAAATAAATTTATAAATAAGATTTTAATGATTTGATAATAAAATAATTTAGCGATATAAATTGGATAGTTATATAATAAACAACAAGATGGCTGATACCTCATACTTGGGTTCGTTTAGATAATGTGTCTAAAATATAATGACATGGTAGGCATATGTGAGTCACATAAAATCTAATAGTTTGCAATATTCTAAAACATTTATAATTGGAGATTTAAATGGAGATCGAGAGTCACTTGCAAAGTGATTAAACAGATTATAAGATCGAGCTATACTGAATGGATTTGAAATTCATTTAAATAGAATTCTTTAATAAGTAATAAGGGAAATATATGATGGTGTTAGCAATTATATGTCGAGGATGGGTGCAGTTTATGAGTATGCAACTTTAAAAAAAGGTGAAAGGTTTTGGCATTGGATAGGCATTTTGCCTTTTATTTGGGAAATCTCTAGCCCACTACAGCTCAAGCCTGGCCCACACCCAAGAGCTTCATAACTGTAGAGACATATGTGAAATAATTCTCATGTGCCATTTTAGCATAGGACTGGGAACCGCGAAGTAAAATAAGGGGGAACGGATTTGAATGATAATGACCTGTGCCAACAGGAGGATTCCAGCACCCATGCATATTTACTAGCAACACAGCTTAATTTTTAAAGAATTAGTAAAACAAAGGGCAATTCATTAAGGAACAGAAATAGATCGCTCTCGATAGTCATCTTTCATGGCCAGCAGACTCTCAGTAAACTTAAGATGCATAAATGTTCATTTAACAAAATTATTATTGCGCAAAAATACTTTAAAACATATATAAGAGTTACTTTTAAATATAAATGATGGGAGGGGGGAAATGCATGTTTGCAGCTTATAAACTAAGATGGCAACCACACATCATTTAACTTCCCTACATGACTCGCATTTGTCTAAAGAAATTAATTATACATTTCATCATAACACATTGAAATTAACCATTTATAAATATAATAGAAAATCAACCCAAGCACAAGTTCAGCATGCATTAGAAAAAAACATTTAAATAAATACATATATAGAATATACAGAATTGTTAGCTATAGCTTGAATTTTTCCGAGATCTCGGGTTAATTTCAATTACCTTGTTTTTTAACTCTGTCAGTGGGCATTTCCAAACTTATAGCAAAGTTCTTAAGTAAAGTTATGAGTTTCTTTGGTTCATGGTTCTGCAACAGCAGTGAGTACATTTTAGGAGCAGCATTTCATTGGGCTGGTTCAGTTGGATTTGATGATACGGTGACAGGACATCGGATTTTGAATGATGGACGGCCGAGGCACAGGATCCTGAGGGAGAGACAGCCTAAAGACTTGTTACCCCGACATTCTGAGGTTAAACAATTTTAAAACTAGTTCCCAAACTAACCAACAAGCTGGTCAGTCTGACAATGCAAACAAAAACTAATCGGAAAAATAGTTTCAAAATTACAGAAAATATGACTTCTGCTGTCACAATCAGGTAGGTTAATTAATAACTCTGTCCAATCATAATTACAATCAATCAGCCCTATTTATATGCTCTCCCAGATTACAATATAACCCTGGGTGGTAAAATCCATACTTTAATTACTCCACATTTGAAAAACACAGATTGCATTTTCTAATTAAAATCTGTTCGTAAACACTGTTTTAATCTTATCAAATCTACTAGTAAAACTGGCACCAATATGATTAAAATTAGCCACTATTGTTCTTTCTTACCCTCACTGATTTAAAAATGATGACATGGTTTTGAAAACTAAATAACATTTTACCTTTATAAAACACTCTTTCTGAATATTATTTTGAGAATATATTTATTAGTGATATTTTATTAAATGCTAATATTTATAGTGAAATAACATCACAAAACAAATCGATTTAAAACAACAAATTTTAAATAAATATTTTGATAATTTTTAAATATTATCGCAGTAGGTATGTAGATGAGAATATGTGATCTTACTTTACTGTACAAGCATATACGTAATATGTACTCGCCGGTTTGAAAATAAAACCATTTAAAACAATTTTAATTATTATAAAACCCCGGGCACCCCATTAAACATATAAATTTAGGCAGGATTTCAGTAAATATACCCAGTACACACACAATACAATAAAATTAGGGTTTTAAATAAGGCATGAGTGTAGGAAACCAGAAGGCAAGGTGAAACTAAGATTGGTAAGGCACATCTTACTGATTCACATTCCCTTAGTATGTAAAAAAAAATTAAAAAAAAATATTTTACACCCAGTGTTTACTTGTATTTTTGAATATCAGCACAAAAAAAATTTGACAAGCGGCAATGAGATTTTATGATATACCCAAATCATTTTTCAACATTATTCAACATTTTTTCACTAGCAAAACATATATATATTTTGACACATTTTTTATTTTTAACTGTTCAAATTCAGAATCATATTTCAACATTATTCAACATTTTTTCACTTGTAAAATGTATATATATATATATATTGACACATTTTTGACTGTTCAAATTCAATTAGTAATATATATATATATATATATATGTGTGTGTGTGTGTATATATATGTATATATATATAAATTTAAAAGTATATATATGTGTGTGTGTGTGTATATATATGTATATATATATAAATTTAAAAGTCTATATGAAAGTGTCCAAATTTAGGCATAGATAAATGTCCAAATCCAAGTTATTGTAAATCAAAAATTATGCAAAGTGTCCAAGTTCAAGTCCCTTTTTTACTTATATATATTTTGTTATTCTCCTGGGTCAGGTGGGTAGTAACAATCTCTCGTACTTGGTGAATGTTCTCTTGGGTGGTGCAATCTTTTTCTCTTGTCTGGCAGTTCGTTGGCCCAAGGACTGAAGTCCAATGCAGTCAGAAATTCTGCCATCTCCTCTGCATCTTTAATTCTGCTTCCGGCCATAAGTTGTTGGATCGACAGAGGCATGTTCTGCTGGATGGTCCAGATAATGTGCAGAACAGAGAATGAGAAGGTGGTGAGAAATCTCAGATGATTAACCTGCCAGATATAGAATTGGGTTTGTGTTTCTTTGATGCTCCCGTATTTTTCTCGGGATATGGTATTGAAGATGCCACTCTGGCATTCCTCGCTCCAGTATCGTTTCAGTAAGGCCTTGCTATACTCATTGAAGTATCCAGGTTTTTCTTTTATGATGCTCCACCAGTCCTTTGCTTAGCCATGTAAATGGTGGGTGCGATAGCAATTTGTTCTTTTGGCTCTGTCTCCGAGAATGTGAAAAAGTCTTTCAAGCTATCTATGTGCAAATGAGGGTTTTCCCCAATATCACCTTGGAATATCTTGATGTGGATGTACTTGGCCAACTAGGTTTGAATGTCTGGGTTAGGCAACATGACTCTACGAATATTGGTGATCACAGGGCTTTTAGTATTTTTCTCTTCATTGATCGGTAGTGGAAATTTCAGGGTGGTTTTGTTTTGATCGCACAATTCCTCTTCTTTTGTTCCATTATTATTGTTTTCTGTCATTATAACTAAATTTTCCAAATTTAATTTTGGTGTGAGCCTCTCTTCTCTTTCATGTTTCTCGGCAAGTTTTTGTTGGAGCATTCCCTGTTTCTCATGGAGTTCTTTGACTTCATTAAGTAGGAATACGATCAGTTCTCTCATTTCTCACTATTCTTTTCGGTCTTCTTTGTGCCTGATTCTGGCTTCTTCAGCTTGTTGTCTGAAGAGTTCTTCTATATATTTCATTTGAAAGTCTGTATATGTCTTTTGCTGGCTTATTTCTGCTACTGGTGTGGGAGATTCTGGAAATCCGGATGTGTCTATATCTTTTTGTTCTAGCTCTTCCATTTTGGTTTCATTATTTTCTAATATATTTTTAAAGTTCTTTTAACTAAACTTTTTTCTTTATCAAACAAGGATGAGTGGCTGTCTTCCACTCGGTCTCTAGCCTTTCTGTGCATCCTTGTTTTGTCTTGTACTGATGTCATTATGCTGCTTCTTTGTTAAATATGAACAAAATATTATTATTTTATTATTCAGACTTCTTCTGCTGCTTGCTCAACTGTTTGGCAGTGTACTATTTAAGTATTTACTAGACTTGTGTATCTCAATGGGTATCTCACTGTCATTTCTCCTAGTTCAATGATATCAGATAGATAGATTTACAAAATATTATTATCATTATTATTTTGACAGAAACTTGTTTACATATACATAAAATGACAAAATCTGAAATTTTTGTACAGCTTTACATGCATGAACCAATCGGTTCATCATTGTTATTTCGAGGTGCAATACCATATGTGGAAACATCTCTATCATTAACCTCCCCAGGGATAATTAACTTACTTATTTCGTTTGACTTCAGATGTTCAATTAGACAATCATATATTTTTATTTTTACAAATCTTATTCAATACAAAACGATATATGTTGCACTATATTTTGAAATCATATTTAGTACAGTAATTAGCGCACATATATTTTTATAATACGACCAGAGCTGACAAAAGTTTACATATATATTGCTCGTGTCATACTATATTAAGCTGAAATCTCCAGGTGATTTTATAAATGCCTGAGCCAAACAAAATACATATAATAATATCTAAAAATATGAATCAAGATATTGAACAACAGAAAATGGGTAATTAAACAGACTAAATACTATCAGGGTTTTGTGGGTGTTTAAATTGAAGCCTCACGTTGTAATGCGTCATGGACCCGGAAAAAAAAATACTATGTAACATTCAAAACATGTTTATCTTGCTAACACAGTGCAGAATTTAAATCCGGTACATAGAACTCAACACTAGGAGAGTTACCTCCCAGAAATCCCAAGTTCGAATCTAAAGTCCAAACTCCACAACACCTTCTATGTGATAACACATTTGATGTTACTAATAGTATAATTTCATGCTGGTGCCAGTGATCAGGGAGAAAACAAGACTCTAAATCTAAAATAGCCCTAGGTTAATTTAACAATACGTTATAGATGTGCCAAAAATAGGTTTAATATACTATGTAATTTATATTGCACCCCTAATAAATAAAAAAGAAATAAATTTATAAATAAGATTTTAATGATTTGATAATAAAATAATTTAGCGATATAAATTGGATAGTTATATAATAAACCACAAGATGGCTGATACCTCATACTTGGGTTCATTTAGATAATGTGTCTAAAATATAATGACACGGAAGGCATGTGCGAGTCATGTAAAGTCTAATAGAGTTTCCAATATTCTAAAACATTTATAATTGGAGATTTAAATGGAGATCGAGAGTCACTCCTGAAGTATTAAATAGATTATATGATCGGGCTATACTGAATGGAGTTGAAATTTATTTAAATAGAATTCTTTAATAAGTAATAAGGGAAACATACGGTGGTGCTAGCAATTATATGCTGAGGATGGGTGCAGTTTATGAGTATGCAACTTTAAAAGATGGCGAAAGGTCTTGGCATTGGATAGGCATTTTGCCTTTTATTTGGGACATCTCAGCCCACTCACAGCTCAAGCCTGGCCCACACCCAGGAGCTTCGTAAATGTGGGGACTTACGCGAAATAATTCCCATGTGCCATTTTAGCACAGGACTGGGAACCGTGGAGTAAAATAAGGGGTAACGGATTTGAATGATGATGACCTTTGCCAACAGGAGGATGCTAGCACCCATGCATATTTACTAGCAACACAGCCTAATTTTTAAAGAATTAGTAAAACAAAGGGCAATTCATTAAGGAACAGAAATAGATCGCTCTCGACTTTCATATTTCATGGCCAGCAGACTCTCAATAAACTTAAGATACATAAATATTCATTTAACAAAATTATTATTACACAAAAATACTTTAAAACATATATAAGAGATACTTTTAAATATAAACGATGGGAGGTGGGAAATGTGTGTTTGTGGTTTATAAACTAAGATGGCAACCACACATCATTTAATTTCTCTATGTAACTCGCATTTGTCTAAAGAAATTAATTATATATTTCATCATAACACATTGAAATTAAACATTTATAAATATAATCTAAATCAACCCAAACATAAGTTCAGCATGCATTAGAAAAATACATTTAAATAAATACATATATACAATATACAAAATTGTTAGCTATAGCTTGAATTTTTCCGAGATCTCGGGTTGATTTTAATTACTTTGTTCTTTTAACTCTGTCCATGAGCATTTCCAAACTTGTAGCAAAGTTCTTAAGTAAATTTATGAGTTTCTTTGGTTCATGGTTCCGTAGCAGCAGTTAGTGGATTTTAGGAGCAGCATTTCATTGGGCTGGTTCAGTTGGATTTGATGATACGGTAACAGGACATCGGATTTTGAATTAAGGATGGCTGAGACACAGGATCCTGAGGGAGAGACAGCTTAAAGCCCCATTACCCTGAGGTTAAATGATTTTAAAACTAGTTCTCAAACTAACCAACAAGCTGGTCAGTCTGACAATGCAAACAAAAACTAATCAGAAAAATAGTTTCAAAATTACAGAAAATATGACTTCTGCTGTCACAATCAGGTAGGTTAATTAATAACTCT
>JAQFVV010000508.1:270000-450677 GCA_028023455.1 Epiperipatus broadwayi
ACTATATATTATTTTTTGTATTATTATAATCGTTATTTTCTGGACTTAATTATGTCTGTATGCATCTGGAATGAAATATATTTATTAAGAGACATCTATCATTTTTGTGATATACTGATAATATGAATCCTAGTCATATCCATCTGATTACATTATTTTAATGTTGGAGTTTATGTAAATGCATTTTTTCATGCACATTTTATTCTTACTTCCTTAGAAAAAATTGACTGAGTTATTAAAATATAATGAATTATATTATTAAACAGGCAAAACTCTCTATACAGTTGTACCATCTTGTGCCAACCAGATTATTAAATGGATGCCAGAAGGCTTGTACAAATAATCCCTATCTAGTGCCTACTCATCCAATATTCCCAGACTAGTTTCTGGTTTGTTGCCTTCGTAAGTGAAGAGCCTTGGATCTGCAAGTACTGCACCTAGATCTTAGGATATCTACTTTTTATCTCTACTTAACTACAAAACTATGACAATGAAATTGGAAAACACAATAATATTTTCAATCTAAGCTCAATAGCTTATATAGTCATATGGGTCTGAACTCAGTTCAGCACCCAGACATTATGGTGTCTTTGGCTCTTTAACACGGGACTATCCTATTATGCAGGATAGGTGTTCAACCACTAAATATCATATGATCACCATTTCTAATGCTAGCACATAACTGTTATTAAACAGGCAAAACTCTCTGTACAGTAGGGTCACCCTTTGCCAACCTGAGAAATCAATGGATGCCAGAAGGTTTGTGCATAAAATCCCTATCTAGAGGCTACTCAGCCAATATTGCCAGACTTGCTTCTGGCTTGTAGCCTCCAAGCACTAGATAGGGATTTTATGTACAAGCCTTCTGGCATCCGTTGATTACTCTGGGACAGGGTGGCACTACTGTATGGAGAGTTTTGCCTGTTTAATAACAGTTATGTGCTAGAATAAAAGATGGTCATCATGTGATGTTTAGTGAATTACATTATTATTACTGAGCGTAAAATCAATATGTCATTGGATTTAACACATATGATGTTATAAGATTCTTAGATGTGTAGTTCACATAACAGTGCATATTAAGTCATTGAGTACATGTGAAATACTCAGAATATTATTATAGAGAAATAAAGAGCATAATAAATATTCTCATATAGTATAAACTTATCTTTGATGATAAAATTCATTAAAAGGCTAAATATGAAATTGTTTTAGCGAAATGACAAAAAAAAAAGTTATCATATTATAATTTATTTCATACCCAATATGAATATTGTAAATCATCTATTTTGTTTTTATAATTTGTAAGTATGCATTATAAAGCAATCATTCCATTTATGACTATAGTTTATATAAAACTGCCTTTTGAATTATGGAATTAGAGAATTAATAAATATCAATTTGTTTATTATTACTACCTGAGGTTATATTATTTATTGAAATATTCAAAAAATCATTAGATTACAATTGGATATGAAGGGAGCATCATGTTTTGTAGCATTCTTTTTCTTCTACTATTGATGCTATTATCATTAACTAATAGATGCTAGATTATAGTGCTTGAATCCACAGATTAGTTTCAAACAAACACCATCATGTTTGCACATTGAAATAGACATCATTATATTAATAATTTGTTAAGAACAATTATATGTTATCTATTGTTACTAAAGCTGATAGTAGGCAGCATATATTGTGAGAGAAAAAAGTATGCTAGTGATAGAGGATTTTAAAAACTAAAGTGGTGTAATAGAGTCATGCGATAAACTCATAATTTTATTTGATCTACCAATGTTAAAATATATATACTTATTATATATAATGGAAGGTATTTTTAAGAACCAGGAGAAGTACATCATCAAGAAAAATTTTATAATATTGCGTAAGTAAAGCATGTTGAGTATAACACAAGATGAGTATAACACAAGATGAGGTTACATTGAATTCATGGTATTAATCTATAAGTGTCACCTGGTAGGATTTAGTGTGTCAACAGTCATCTTACAGGATCCACCAGATGGGGCCAATTAGGAATCATCTCAGTATATCAGTTGGAAATAAAATTTTAATTTCTAATATTTTCACTCAAACCTCAATAAATAGAGCTTCTGTAATTATTAGATAAGCTCCTTTTATTTTCTATTAACTCATTAGAAAATGAGTGCCCCAAATTTTTACTTGGATTGTCTAGAGTCCAATGCTAAAGAAATTTCAAATTTTAGTTTTAACACTAATGTTATGCAGGTCTCTGATATCAATAAGTTAAACCTCCAGCTAAAACTACAACAAAATTCAAGTAAGCAACTCAGTTCAAACAGTAAAACTCAGAATAGTTATCCTGACTCTAAAATACAAATAACAAGTCTCCCCAAGCAATTAACTTATAACAATGTGTCAGAACAGAAAATTAATAAAATTGCTATGCCTAAAATAACCACAATCCGATTCCAATCATAAATATTAAAAAAATGCAAAAAAAAAAAAAATTAAAACCAAATATACCTCAAATTTAATATCTGCTAATGAAATTCTATGTAAAAACACCAAAATGCATGATTTCATCTCTCAAGATAATCTTTTACAACTAGAAAAAGACTCCATAAGCATTGACATGGCAAATCAGGATTGTTTTAAAAAAGTAGATGGTGTTCTTCCAGAAGTCTCCAGTCTTTCCAGTTTTCAACATTCTGAGTGGCCAAAAAGGCACTAAGACCCATTTTAAGATCTAAAAATTCATATCTAGACAATAGAACACCATCCCAACATCCCACCAAAACCATATCACAGCAGCAACAAAATGAAAACTATGAGATTTTTTTCTGTAGATAGTCAAAATTGTTTATCACACTGGTCACAGCTATTGAAAGAGGTAGGTTTTCATTGACTAAACAGCAGAGTTAAAGTCACAGAATCCGAATCCTCAGGCAATTACCAACATTTTGATAACAGAACCAATGATCTATTCCAAGTAGAATCAAACTTTCCAAACTGATTTTCTACTGCTACCATCTAAAACAACATTGCATGGTTTTAACAATAGTAACAAACAGATTTATGCTACAGTTATAAGTAAAAATAAATTCAGCACACTAAACCAAACTTCCTCCTCTTACTCTTTGCAATTAGGATTACTTGATTTGGATGAGGAAGAACTTGCCACCTCAATTAACAATGAGAACTCTTTGCTTTCAAACTTATCAGACACTCAAAACTTATTGATTATCAATCAAAGAATAAGTCTTGAATTTAATTCAAGAATTCCATCAATTCTGTATTACTCCTTTTTACATTACTCAAGTGATAATACCCTCATCCTCACAACTTATGATTATAATTGTCAGCTCTTCACTTTTCCTATCCATGACTTTTTACAACTGTTGAAAGACTCTAATTTAGGTGATGCCATCAGAAGGGTATATCATCACCCATACAGAAGATACTTGATTTTTGAATTTCATAACATATTCCAGAAAGAAAACTTCAAGAGACAGCACCTGACTCTAAATCAACACTACCTCATAACATTAAACATAAACAGGCCAAGAATTGCCTATGGCCTTGCAAGAAACTGTTATCTCAAATTTACCCAGGCAGATCATCAAAAGTTGCTAATCAAATATGGTGACATTACTGATTTCAAATTCCTTATTGAGAAGAGATCTGGTCTTGAATTACATTCCAACACTGCAGCTTTTACCATCAAACTTGCTAAGGGCTACACTCCAATGGATATTCCATCTACACTTGAGGAAGCGAAGTGCCCCCTTTATGTTTCTATACATGGAGTGCAGCCTCAGCATTTCATTTGTGGAGAGTGCACTCACATAGTCAAGGCATGCTTCAAAAGAATATGTGCTCTCTGCAAAGGTAGAAAATCAAAAAAATACAAATGCAACACCAATTCCCTGAACCAAACCTCACCTCTAGACTCTAATACTGCTCAACAAGTAGAAAATGCAGTATTTATACAACAGTTTGTTCCACATCAACCACATCATTAATCATCAGAACTGCATTTAAATTTAGATCCAGGCTTGAATGAGTCAACTTACCAGCGGTTACAATTTAACACTTCTTCTCAACAATCAATAGAGAACGGCTTAAAATCTGATACTCGTTTAATGGAGCAGAACTCCCAACAACTTTTATCTACCACTGCTCTTCAACAGCTCCATAAAACTGATCAAGTGAATCCTACTATAGATCAAGTTCAAAATCAAAAATATGTGTTGCTTATTCAGCCAATGCAAAACATTCAAGATACCTCAAACAACAAGAGAATAATTCAAGACTTCTATGGGTCCTAGCAAGAAGAAAATAGCCTTTCCAATGCTGATTCTGACCCAGGATCAAGATCCTTTCAAACCAGAATTACCAGACATCAAAAGTAGCAAAAAAGAAGAAAAGTAAAAGAACCAGAAGCTTTGAGTCTCAGCTCACCCAGAGAAAGCACATAACCAAGCCAAAAATCTCCATGACTACAAACTTTAAATATTCAGATGACCAGTCATCAATATTAAGCAACAACTCTTCACCTTTTTCCGGTCATTTCCTGCTTATGGATGACTTTTCTGACCAATAATTCTTCAGTTTGTATCACTTCTTAATCAATAAACAATTATGCAGATTAAAATCAGTGGTGTCAAAGTCCGAGGCTTGAATTACCTTAAACATGTGTATGCCATCAAAAACTGGTTACAGAAATCCAAGCTTCAAGTTGTATGCTTTGCAGAAACAAAGCTACACATCAACTCAAACTATAAATTACCACAGCTAATGCACCAACTGGGTTTATTTCACTATGTTCCATCTCAAACTGCCTCTTCTGGGGTTGCTTGCTTTATAAGCAAACATTTGGCCTATACTAAACTCAGAACACTATATCTTGACAAAGACTTCTGATGATCAACATCTTCTCAAACTTCACACTTAATATAATATAGTTATATATCAACAGTCAGCTAGTGTTTGCACATTCAACCTAAAACAATATTAATACCCTTTTGTCTTCTGATAAGTCTCCAACAATACTTTTTGGAGACTTTAATGAGTTATACCAAGTTCAATCATAAATATCTTCATCTTCTCAACAGAGTTTTTCTCTGTGGAGAAGGCTGTTTCCTACCAAATGCCTTCTCCTTTTACACCCATCAAACAACTTTCCTCATTAATCTACTGTATTATTTGCCAGAAATTCATTACGACCTCAATGCAACTCTACATTTAGTTCCATTTACAGATCATCTAGTCATGCAACTCTCACTGACATTTGATTCAAACTATTCAATTCAATCTCAACTCTCTCTTACAATCAGACTGCTAAACAAATCAGCAGACATACATATTATTCCAAAAGGTCAAAATTCTCTTCCATCAATTCAAGGATGGTCATCATTCATGGAAATTCTCAGCTAATTAATAAACTCATATATCAAAAGAACTAAAGGTCACAAACACATTTTGGGTGAACTGGATGCAATTGCTGAGAGGCATGATAATTCCTCTCCCTCTGACATCTGGCATCAGTCAATCATTGAATTGAAATATCAATACCTAAAAAAACAAAGGTGCTTGGCACAATATATTGCCATGAAATGAACCAATATCTTCCTTTCCCCCTGCCATAACTGGACTTGAAGCTATATTAGATGGGCACTGGGAGCTGCAACCAGACCCACCCCCACAATTCTCACCATAAATTAGGTTCAATGCAGTGGTCCTACCATGCTTGATGAAATCCACAAGCATTTAAAATCCAAATTACAGATGAAAGATTTTGAAATAGGACACATTTGGAGGGATACTGAGACTCGCTCCACTCATAATATCACAGAAGCAAAAATCATCCAAAAGCTAAAAGCATATCCAGAGAGTACACATCTGGGAATTCATGGCATTCCTAGATTTGTACTCCTCCATGTATCTCACTTTACTACACCCATAGTCCCTCAACTAATTGATGTGCTAGCTGGAGATTGTCAAAAAATCCTGGATCTCTATCCAGTGGTGATGGTCCCCTTTTTAAAAAAGCATATAAACCCATCTGAATAAAACTAACATTAGGCCAATTTCTATGATTCCTTTACTCATCAAAACCATAGAGTCCATAATAAAGGATTCAATACAAGAGCAGCTGTTTAAACACGTTTCCCACTTCCAATTTGCTCACAAGAGATTATTAACCACTGATACAGTATAACACTTTCTCCTCCTGATTAAACATGTCAGGTCTTACAGGAAATCTAAACCCATAGTAATTCAGATTGATTTCTTCTCCACTTTTGATGCAGTGGTTCCCTCAATTCTGCTTTAAACCCTGCAGGATAACAATGTTCCAGATTTCTTCATCTGCATAATAGGAAATCTTATTCCTGAACAGGTCAATCTTCACTTCATTAGATGGAAAGCTAACTGAAGGTTTCAGACCACATTTGTCAATTCCACAAGAATCTCCACTTGCCACTCGATGTTTTATAACATATCTGAATCCACTGCTTAAAGAGATTGAAGCCAAGCTTCCAGGAATCTATGTTACAAGCCTAAAACAAACAGTACATGGCATTTCCTACATGGACAATGTTTCAGTCTTTCTTCCTGATTTTTCTCATCTGCTGGCCTTCCTCCAACTTGTAAATACATATGCTAGCAGATTAAACCTACAAATTAACTTCATAAAATCATCAATGTGGAACATTAGAACAGGACAACCAATCCCTTCAGTGTTCTCCTCCAAACCTCTACCTTTTTGGGCTTTCCAATTGCATTATCAAGACTGGTGATGACAAAGGTGATTCAAAACCTAATACTAGATAAAAGAAGGAAAATAGTTGCATGACTCACCAATATTTCCTTATCATTCATCGGCAAAGTTACATTATTAAAGACACTGATTTATTTTAGACTGTCCTACTACCTTCCCATCATCAAACTCACTAAGCTCTTCAAAAACTCAATGAACTCTCTGTATTCCAAACTTCTCTGGATAGGCAAGGTGGTGGCTATTAGCATGGTCAATGCTCAAATGCCTAAAGAACTTAATGGTCTTGGTCTGCACTCTGTCTCCACCCTCTACCTTCAAAATTCCATGTCACTTTATGCTCAACATGTTTAAAATTGCCAAATCTCAATCTTCCAGTGGTTGTAAACCCTACCGAAACTCCATCTCCACTCACAAAAAAATTGATGGGTGAAATCTGGAATCAAGTCAGTATAGCCATGAATCCCAGCCAACTAGCCCTAGATGCTAAAAAGACTTTCTGTACTGTCTACAAATTAAAACACCAAGATCAAGGCCTGACTCAAAATATATTGTGGCTTTCCAACAAAGCCTTGATCCAAAAGCTGAATCACTGGTATGTTGAATCCAAACATATTGACTTTCTTCTTAAGCTCAATCTGGCTTCTCTTCCCACCAGTTGCTTTCTTGTGGCCAGAAGGGGTTTCTCAAAGATTGGACCCCAGTGCCAGCTCTGCCATTCAGCTGATGAGACCATAGCCCACCTATTATACAAGTGCCCCATCCTATCTACTATCAGAAACTTCATCATTAACAAAGTTTCACTAGACATAAGAGATATCATACCTATTCAAAACATGATCAAACAGGGAACCTATGCATCCATCAGACAGTCCATCTTCTTGACATTCACCATTTGGTTAACCAGATGCAAATTAATGTTTGGACATTTTAAAGATACTTCAGATTTACATCAAGCTACTCTCACAGGCTAAAGTCAAAGACTCAACCCTTGCACCTCAGCTGTTACACAGAGACACTTGGAAAAAGATTGATTTTCCAAATGAATAACCCACCATGAATATCAGGCCTGTGCAGAATGTGTACCTTTTTTTTTTTAATCTGTATGCTTTAAATACAAAGAACTCTTCATGTTTAAATAAAATATTTAAAAAAAAAAACAATCATCTCATATGCTGATTATAATATATGTATAAACAAAAAAATCTAGAATAACTCTACAATAAAATTAAAAATTCAATCCTATAGTAAACTTAATCACAGAAATATTCGTTTAATATATATATAGATAGAACTATTTGTCTTATTTGATACAAAAACTAAACAAATGATATTCTGTTTATCCATATTAATTATAATTTATATACTATATTATTTTTAAAACCTTAATTAATATTACGTTTTAAACATCTGTTTTGCATCAAATAATTTCACAATATAATTTCCTTGTTGCAAAGTTAGATAATTATTAGAGACATAACTAGCTAGTTAAAAGCATTTAAATGTTAATAATCTTTTTTTAATTAAAATGAAGCTTTAAATACTTTCAAGTATTTATTTTAAATTTGAAGTAAATGATGATTTACTTTATGTAAGCTCTGCAATACAGATTAGGACCCTTAATTAGCCTTAAAACGATTTTTTTAATTATAATAGTAAAATATGAAGTTTTTTGTCGTAGGTGATTTAACAGTTATTAAAAAATACTTAAAATAGGATCAAATTACGGATTTTCATCATTAGAAATACGATATTTTGTATTGTGTATTTTATGAAAACATTTGTTTTTAACATTTTATATATACATATAACGGGATGGTTTATTATTTAATTTATGAACGCTAAAGAAGAAATGGCTTTGCTTTTTTTGAAAAAATAATATTGCAAGAAATATTATTAAAAATAATTATTTAACTTATTAATTGATATCATTTTTTTTTCATGGACAACATTTTAAATTCTAACATTTTAAGAAAACGATTTAAAGTCAGTGAATAATTTGCCCTTAGAAATAAAAATGAAATGGATGATGGAATTGTCAATTTAATATCTTTATTGCTAAAATATGTTTTAAACCGCACAAGCTAATATTATACTTCCTGGACAAAAGTTAATAATAATTTCAGAATAAAACAGGTTATGTGAATGGTATCTACTGAAATACTTTAATTTCGTAATCAACCATTTTTAGTATAAATTATGGAACAATTATATACATAAACTTGAGTAAAATGAAAAAAAAAACAGAACTTAATTTAGAAAACATATATAGGAATAACACAATAAATTTACTTACATTTGAGATGTAAATGTCAGTAAAAACACATAAATTCTGTTTGAAATTTAAAAAAAAAATGTTTAAAGAAACTCTCTAAAATAAGCACAAAATATAAAAATAGATGCGAGAAAATAAAAGAAGAACCTTTCAAAAAGAATAGCTAACACATTTTATGTGAATGGAATCGAATATTTTAAATAGCAACTAGGATAAGGAAAGTAGACAAAAAAATAAGTTGGATATGAAATAGGAAAAACACTATTTATTTTTATTGAACTTATGTCAAATGTAAGTTTCAGGTATGTGTAAATTAGCTAAAATATAATGTGGTGTATTATAACTAAAGCAACAAATATCATTCAAACTTTGAAGAAATATATGAGAGGTTATAAGCATCAACAGCATATTAATTTTAAATCATTATATTAATGGTAAGGCTGCTAAATATACTACTTCTGCTAAATAAATACCCAATATAATATACTCAAGCTCAAATCCCTAATGTATGTTCATGCTGATATTTAATTCTAAGCTGGAAAATGTGAAATGTTTTAACCTTAGCTCATCTTTTTCAAAAGTTAACCAACTTAGCCTTCTAGAGCTTTTAATAATCTTCTAATAAGATATTTACTAGAAGATAAAATTAAAAACTAAGAAAAATATTCACCTTTTACAAAATAATTTCTATACATTTATTTTATATTTTATTATTTATATATTGGATAATTTTTATCATCTATTTTTAATTGTGAAATGTTTTTAGAAATACATGAAAATTTAATTAAATATTTCAAGTACATTTATTGTTGGCTATAACACAAAGGTTAGTATATGATACAGCAATCAAAGTGATATTTTCATTCCCACTTTTTCTTGTGATGCTGGACTGAGGGAGAAACATCTGATGAAAACTATTAATACCATTATAATAGGTATGTCATACAATAATGAATGTGTACTTTCTTATAGGAGAAGTTAAATAAAAAATGCAATATAGTTTTTTTTTTTTTTTAAATCATTAAATACTTAAAATTACATGATAAAAGTAGTTGCATGAAAAATGTCATCACTACAAACTTTCAAACAAACATTTCCTTAATCTTACAGCAAAATAATATTATGTTGACACTTGCTCAAAAACATTGTCAACTTTGCATGTAAAAAAGAACTATTAGATATTAAAGCTCATTTCAATAAAGATAAAGTAATAATGAAAATTACCTGTTGATATCTTTTGGCTAATATAAAATGATAAAAAGTAATACCAAAATTTATGAACGTTTTCAGTACAATATTACTTTTAGTTCAATTGATTTGCAAATTTGTAAAAGTATATAAAAACCTGATGTAAAGAACTTTATACGCTTTTTTCAAAACATTACCTAAAGTTGCAAGCACTACTAAAATATATACATTTGGTGTAAAAGATGGGCACAGGTTACATATAAGCATCCAATCTGTTTCATATATAAATTGAGGATGTGATAAATAAGTTGCAAAAGTATGAAGTTAAATGCAAATTTAATATTGAAGAAATAAACTAACAGCTTTAATATTTTGCTGCTACAAAGGGTTCAATTGAAAGTAAAGTAGCTACCTATTAAAAAAATTAACATTAAACAATAAGATTTATTAAAAAGAAAGAAAACAAAAAGCAAAATAATATTATTAATAATTTCTAGTTTACACTATCAAATTTTAACATATAACTCGTTGATATATAAATTATTTGTTTACCAGATTATCTTTTTATCAATCAAAATAATGTTACATTTAAGATTTGGTAGACTAGCAATATAAAAATGGAAAATATTTTAAATGTAAAAATATATACTATATATGAGGATTAAAACTGTTATGGGATGGTATTTATTATACATTTCTAATTATATTAATGTTATATAAGGAAGATGAAAATGGGAAAAATATTAATATTTTGTACTGTATTTTAGAATATCACGCAATAAGTTAGAAAAATAAAAGCAAATACATATTTAGTAATATTGAATGTTTTTTGCCTATTATAAGATGCATTAATTCATCAGAAAAAAATGTTTTAAAATTATAATCATAAAATAGAGGACCAGTTTTGAGATGAATAAACTCAATCATCATCTTAAAGGATTATCTGAGTAGTTGAAAATCAATACCAATTATACATTATTCTGAACAAATGTTTAAATCAGTCAACATATAGACAATCCCAATATAGACAATAATAATCAACAATTATAAAACTGTTGTCGAAGCAACCTCCTTTTAATATATATAAGCACTTAAATCATAAATCTTGTGTTAAATCAAAAATAAATCCACTTTTGTCTGCTATCTAAGTTAAGTTCTTAAATGTAGATTAGATTAGATAGTAATGAATATTAAAGTTAATATCAAATTAACTCATTTGTTCTGTTTTTATTTCGTCTTACATTTAAATTCACAAGGCAAAGTTAACTTTTACTTATTTTAATAAATTTGTAAACAAATCATTAATTATCAAATATGCAATGATAAAATTTTACACCACTGATAAATACTTATAAATACCTAATAATGGAGTGATAAATGTCAATGAATTAACTATATTTATCCACATATTATCTCACATAGCAGATAAAAATTGAATAATTTTTCATTTAGAGTATGGATAATATAAATACTAGGGGTGTCATTGCTGAAATTTAGCCAGTTCATGAGAAGTACCATTCTTCACATAATTAACAATGATGCAAAGTTCAATTATTTCACATTTTTTGACTTTAGTTGATTTCATTTCAATGTTATTAATGCTCTTGATATGTGGTCTCCCCCCCCCACCCGTGATTTTGTCAGTAAAAATATCAACATTTTTTTACAAATACGGTATATATATATTGAAATAAATAATACATTATTCATTTCAGAAATAGCATGTGTATATAAACACATGGAGAAAGATTTTTTTTAAAAAAAATAAGTAAAAATATTAAAAACTCTCATCAAGTATTTCAAATAATGCAATTAGACAAGAAATTAAGAAAAAAACAAACAAACAAAAAATGTTCAGGCAATTAAAGTATTGTGAATATTAATCAATCAAAAAAGAAAAAAAAAAAAAAACTTATATTAAATAAATCAATTGTTGTTATAACATTTGTTTATTGGGAATAACAATTTGTAAATTTTTTCTCACCCAGGGTGAGGGTTTCATTGTTTAGTTGTTGTAAACTCCCATTTGCCTATGTTGGAAGAATGTCATGGTTGATTAGAAATTTTTTTTTTTTTTATTTGCTCTGTAAATTGTAATTATGTAATAAAAAAATAAACAAAGCAAGTTGTTCTGGGAACATGACATTCAAATACATGTCATATTCCAAAATGTTCTGTGGAACAATGTACTGAAGTTGTAAGTGTAGTAGAAATAATATTTTTTTTTTCATATAAAAACATTCAACCTAATGCAAAATATAAATAGAAAAAAAATGAGAAGCAGAAAATGAATGAAGCAGACTGTGTAGAAATGTGCCACTATAAAGATAATATAGGAAAAAAAAAAGATGACTTGGAAATTTCTGATATGTACAAGGTTTATCTATATGCAAACAAATATAACATAAGGACAGTAATAAAGAGAAAAAAATTTGGAGAATGCTGCAACAACATCACAATTGTATATGATGTAGATGAGTAGAACATTATTCAAACTAATGGAATTGATGAAGGAAGATAATCATATTCAGTGGGATTTACAGTAGAAAGACATTCAAAAACAGATATAATTAAGGATGGAAAATGATTTTGATCAAAAGTTAGAAAACTTAGATCAAAAACTGGAAAAATATTAGCAGATCATACATGGACAGGTGAGCAAACAAAACTAAGTTTGGAAGAAAACTATGTTCGTATAAAAGAAGAACTAAAAGACATTCTGGAGAAAATTCTAAAAAAATAATGATGATAGAGACAAATGATTCAAAGAAATGCAACCATGAGTTTGAGAATGAAATGAATAAATCTCAAAAAATCAGAAATAAACAAACATGCTACATCAAATATATCATTCAACAAATAAAATGGAAGTTATGTTAAAACTTTATAATCAAGTAATCCAAGATAACCTGATCCCATAAATTTTAAAATTCAAAACTGATATTATAGGAGATTTTACAGAACTGAAAAATTAAAAGAAGTACATGCATGTATTATCTATAGATTATGAAACAAATGTACTGGAGAAAAATGTGGATCTGGAGCATGGCCCTAACTAATATTATTCTGAATAGACATAAAAAAATGAATCAGAAATTTATAGATAATCATAAAATCAATGTCAATAACAAAGAGAATAAAAAAATATACCAACTAACATAAACAGTAGAACTGTATACAAGCTGGTACAAGTTAAGACCTTCAAGGGGTTGCCATGTAAAAAACCACTGGACTATTTAAATAAACTTGCTGAACTATTTGTATTTCAAACCTTAACAGATAAAAAAATTAGCCGAATAATATTTTGGTGGTGCAGCCAAGGATTGGTGGAACACAAGATACCATGATCAACAAACCTATGATGAGTATGAAGAAGTAATAGTACAAACGTTTTAGAGTAAAGAAAATCAGGATATTTTTATGCAGCAGGTATCTCAAAAATGATACAACCTAAGCATTGAAGAAAGCTTTTCACAATTTTTTTAGACAATTGGCAAAATTAAGAGCAATTACAACATGTTCCCTGTCATAATGCCATATTATTTATTCTATAAAGCATACTCTTCTGGCTAATATGATGAGTAACAACTGATTGACTATTGAAATGACAGCTCTAATAGATGACCTACACCAGAAAATGCTTTATTCAGGTGGAAATAATCATTACGAATCTCATTGTGTAATCAGTTGTAGTGAAATTCTTAATAAATCTGACCAGAGAAAACTTGGTCATACACTTCAACATACATATTATGTATCAATTATATAATTGATTAAAAATCCTATGATAAGGAATAGAACTACTTTTCAGTAACAACAAAGAAAATACCCTCCAGATAAAGGTCAGTATTAAACTACAGTAGAACAATCTTACATCAGTGATCAAATAGCTGGGTAATAAGGTTACAAAATACCTGATAGACATGAGAAACTTAAATGCAATCATTTCATTGGCATTTTTGTTTTCATGTTCGAGAATTTTAAATGAATAATGTAATATACATTTTCCCAAAATAGTGAAAGATATTTTTAAAAAATTAAAATAATGTTGCCAAAGAATGTATTGCAAATAATGGAATTAGTTATATAATTACAATTTTTTCCCCAGATAACTGAAGTGTTAAGCAAGTTAATCAATGAAAAAAAAAAACAGAAAGAAGTAAAACTTATATGAAAAAATCAAAATGATAATTATATGTAATTGTGAAAAAAAAAAGATATGATGGAGTGTTCACTGAGTGACATTGTATTTGGTAAATGATTGAGATGTTAATACAATAATAATAATAATAATAATAATAATAATAATAATAATAATAATAATAATAATAATAATAATAATAATAATAATAATAATAATAATAATAATAATAATAATAATAATAATAATAATAATAATAATAATAATAATAATAATAATAATAATAATAATAATAATAATAATAATAATAATAATAATAATAATAATAATAATAATAATAATAATAATAATAATAATAATAATAATAATAATAATAATAATAATAAAATAAAATAATAATAATAATAATAATAATAATAATAATAATAATAATAATTCAATTTATTTACCGTACAAAACTACAACATTAAGCCAATTACAGAATTGCACTATAATAACTATACAATAATATACATAAATAATATACATAAATGAGTAAAAATGATGAAAATAATATAATTATATGCCATACTTTTTTATAAGATAAGTAACAATTTTTTTAAAGTCTAAAGAAAAAATATTTTCATTAATATAATCATGATTATAGGTGTTAGGCAAAGGAAACAAAGGTGAAAATTTTAATATGTTAGAGTGACAAACCTTAATATAAAATAAAGTAAATGTATGTGTTTTATGTAAACAATTATTAAAAGCAATATTTGAAATTTTGTTAGTTAAAATAATTTTTTGATTCACAAGGTTATATAAAACTTTTAAGATCTCTCATTTTTCTTCTTGTGGATAAGGATAGATAATGGTCTTTTAATTTAATGTACTTAGAAAATTTGTCATAAACCAATTGAATTTTAATAATATCTCATTTGGAACTGGGATTCCAAACAACAGATCCATATTCTAAAATTGGCAAAACCAAAGAGAGAAAAAAATTATATTTTGTAAAACTACTAAATTGTCTACCATGCCTTAAAATTGCACCCATAATTTTAATAACCTTATTTACTACATTTTCAACATGATGATGAAATGATCCATTGCTTGCAAAAATAATTCCAAGGTCTTTCAGAATATCAAAAAATTTTATATTATGATCTTCAATATAATACGGACAAATTATCATTTGAGATTTTTGGGAATAAGAAACTGTTGATCACTTATCCATATTTATATTCATTTTACTAACTCTACAGCATTTCACAAAATTATTAATATCTTTTTGTAATAATATTCAATCATTAACTGAGTTTATATTCCTAAAAAATTTACAATCATCTGCATAACATAAAATATGCGAAAATACTAAACTCTCTCCCAAATCATCAATATAAATCTTAAACAATAAACGTGCAAGGATACTGCCCTCAGGTACTTCTGTATTACAATAATATGGATTAGAAGAATTATTCTTAAACTTTACATAAGCTGTTCTCTTCTTAATAAAAGATTCAAACCATGCAACCAAATTATAGGAAAAACCTAATTTATATATTTTGAAAAGCAACCTGGAATGATCCACTTTATCAAAGGCATTGGATAAATCAAAATAAACAACATCTAAATGACATTGATTCTCAAAGGCATTAGCAATGTGATCAGTTATTGTTAAAAGATTAGTTTTAGTTGATCTTCCTGGTAATAATAATAATAATAATAATAATAATGATGATGATGATGATGATGATGATGATGATGATGATGTTGATGTTGATGATGATAATAATAATAATAATAATAATAATAATAATAATAATAATAATAATAATAATAATAATCATAATAATAATAATAAGAAGAAGAAGAAGAAGAAGAAGAAGAAGCCAAGTAAAAACCCTTGTAACTAATCCAGAGCATGACATTTTTTTGTAATCTCGTTGTAAATCAATAAATCAACTTTTATATACATAAAGCTATATCTATGGATTCCCCATGTAGCCACAGCAATCCGAGTTATGTAAAGCCATGTAACTAATTCACAGCATGTAAAAATTCCTGTAATCCTGTGTAAAACAATAAATCCATTTTTATATATGTAAACCTACAACTATGGATTGCCCATGTAACCACAGCAATCCAAGCTATGTAAATTTTTGTAACCCTTTAAGACAAATAAAGCTTACCATTGAAATGTAATAATAATAATAATAATAATAATAATAATAATAATAATAATAATAATAATAATAATAATAATAATAATAATAATAATAATAATAATAATAATAATAATAATAATAATAATAATAATAATGATAATGATGATAATAATAATGATGATGATGATGATGATGATGATAATAATAATAATAATAATAATAATAATAATAATAATAATAATAATAATAATAATAATAATAATAATAATAATAATAATAATAATAATAATAATAATAGAAGAGAGCACCTTTAACATGGCTGGAATTAAACAAAGCAATTAAAAATGAAGAGCTTGAAGTATTAGCAGTAGTGAAAACACATCTAAAAGAAGAAGGAGAACCTATTATCAAAGACTTTGTATGGCAAGATGTAAATAGAAAAAAATAGAAAAAGGAGTTGGTGGTATAGAAGCTATGTTACAAAATATTTAAATACTGTTAAATGTCAAGAACATTTGTGGATAGAGATAAAGTTTAGAAGACAAGAATAAATGGTGGTTACATTGCATATTCCCACTGGAGATAGTCAAACTATAATAGAATGGAACAGTAGCATATACAAATGCTAGTTAAGGATATACAGAGTTTTAAAAAAAAGAGGAAGATAATAATGGTTATAGTGGATATGAATGGGCATATTGAAGAAATTGATGGTGTAGGTAATAAGAATGGACAGTTTTTAAAGAATTTTTGTCAGACAGTGAATTTGAACATTGGAAATTTATCAAATATCAATGAGAAAACAATACACATCATCTAGAAATAATATATTCTATAAAATAGTTTGTGTATTAGTATAGAAAGAGGGAATGAATACAGTATAGAAAATTAAAATGATTGGTAATGAAGAAATAATATATAATAGTGGACATAACTTCTTTATAATAGAAATGTTTAGTAATGTGATGGAAAATAATAATAAAAGTGGAAAAGGATATGAAAAATGTGGATGGAGAGTGAATCATAAGAATAAGTTAGAAGTATATAAAATAAAAGTTGAAGAAACCATGAATGGAAGATATGGTTGGAGATGAGTATATGTACTGATGAGGTGAAATAAGAAAAGTGGCAAATAGGGTTTTAGATGAGAATATGCAGAAGCATAACAGTAATAGAAAAGTGAGAGTTAGTAAAAGTGTAAAAGAGAAAAAAAGCATGCAGAGAATATAAGTGTGCTATTAAGAGCAAAAAAAGTGAAAAATATATTAATGCTAAATGAGAAAAGTACTTAGAAAAAGTTGGATAAAGTAAATAATTATATAGAGAGAATGATATTGAATAGTAAATTGTTGTAGGATATTAATAAAAGTGGAAGAATTTGGAGTAAACCATTTTGAAAATACAAGAAAAGAAGAAATGTAGTGGGAGAGAAATAGTATTACTAGATGATGAGAGAATAGAGTGTAGCTTTAGGGAAGAGTTACAGATAATCTTGAATAAATATCTAATGGGTATAAAAATGACAGATGTGTAGGACAGAGTGATAGCAAACCTAATAGCAGTATTAGGTTTGCTAAGTGAATGAGGCAGATAAGAAGTTGAAAAGTGGAAAGACAAGCGTTTTGGATGGATGGGCATCAGAGATAGTAATCGATTTGGGGCATATGGCAAAATCAAAATTATTATCATGTTTTAATAAGATGGCAAGGAAGAGAGATTTTCTAGTTAGTTGGAGTAATACAAGAGTAAGGCTACTTTTTAAAGGAAAAGATAATGATCATAGAAAGTTACAATTACAAACTTAAAGCAGTGATGTCAGTGCTATCTGGAAGGGGTTCCAAATTAGATGAAGAAAATAATATAGTGGGAGAAATGCACACATGTTTTCAATCAAATAGGAATATAAGAAGTAGTTTATTTGTAGTTACACAACTTATGTGTATGAGTAGAAATATGGTTAAACAGTTATATATAGTTTTTATAGTTATAGAGCAGGTGTATGATAGAGTAAATAGAAATAGATTATGGGTATGTTTAGTAAATTTCGGAATGAATGGAGCTTTAGTGGATTTTATTAAGAGATTATATGAAGATATACTATATGTAAACATTACGGTATGTTTAGTAAATTTGGATATGGATGGAGCTTTAGTGGATTATTAATAAATTATATGAAAATACACTATATGTATTAATTATAAAATATATAATCAGTTAAAGTACAAAATGGAGTGTGACTAAGACATGGATGCCCCATGTCACCTATTTTATTTATTTTTTTGTATTTGAAAAAAATGAAGAGAGTGAAAGAAAGACTAGGAAGAGAGGCAGAGATATAATTAATAGGTGCAATAGAGTATATACATTGACAGGTCTTTTATTTGCAGATGATGTTTTTTATGTGCAGAAAAAAGGGAATAAATGGAAGTTATACTGAGGACATCCACAATGGTGTGTAAAGAGGTGGGGATTAAATTTAGTGAAGAAAAATAAAAAAAAATAATGATGGTTAATACTGAGGAGAGAGAATATAGAGAATTTTTATTGGGGCTCAGAAGTTACATATGGTGAATAGATATAACTATTTGGAATCATCTTATATCATCAGAGAAATTACTTGGATGAATAAAAGAAAAAAGAATTGATAAATGATATAAAGAAAAGAAAAAGGTTGATAAACAAATTTACAGTGTTTTCATATAATAAAGTATGATGTAGCTAGAATTGTATGGAAAAAAAAGCAGTAGAAGGGTTAACATATGATAATGATGTGTTATGTGTTACTAAAAGAGTATAGATTACTTAGAAAAAGTACAAAGAGAAGTAGGAAGACATATATTACATACAGATGTGTGGATGGCAAAGGAGACAATTTAAGGAGAAATTGGATTGTCAAGATTTTATATGAAAGATACAAAAAGTAAAATGAAAATGTTCAGTAGACTGCAGTTTATGGATACTAAAAAATAACCAACATAGTGTTTAATTGAGTTATGAATGAAGGGCAGGCAACAAGATGGGTTAAAAAGGTAATGTGATATGCAATTTATGTCAGTATACCTATACAAAAGGTGGGATTATTGTCTTAGAAGAATTGTTGAGTGTTATAATGTTATGGAATGGGATTGAATAATATATGCATTAAAAATAATAGGGAGTTGGACAGGCAGAGAACTAGCATGGAGAACAAAAAGAATATATATATATATATATATATATATATATATATGATCAATAGATGGAGCTTTACCAAGACCTCCAAACAAGCATATTTGTTTACATAAACATCAGAGTCAATATTCACTGTCTCTTTCATTTTGCTCCACCCTTAGATCAGCTGATTTCAAGATGATTTGCTCTCATCAGTGAAGGGATAGGTGTTAGAAACTAGACCTAAATATTAACTCCAAGCGTTTATGCAAAACGTTTCTATCAGTTTGCAAGCATGAATTTTTTAGACACCTAAATGTCTTCAAACTCATCCTATAAAACTAGATAGCTATATGGGTCTGATATCAGTTCAGTTTCTCCACATAATCAAAGCTTCTGCAATGTATATCATTGCAAGAAAACTTTAAAGGTACATTTATGAAAAACAAAACAAGTTTTATATATGCAAAACCTGCTATCGCTTGTATTAATGATCAATAGATGGAGCTTTACCAAGACCTCCAAACAAGCATATTTGTTTACATAAACATCGGAGTTAATATTCATTGTCTCTTTCATTTTGCTCCACCCTCAGATCAGCTGATTTCAAGCTGATTTGCTCTCATCAGTGAAGGGATAGGAGTTAGAAACTAGACCTAAATATTAACTACAAGCGTTTATGCAAAATGTTTCTATAAGTTTGCAAGCATGAATTTTTTAGATATCATCTATTGATCATTAATACAAGTGATAGCAGGTTTTTACATATATAAAACTTGTTTTGTTTTTCATAAATGTACCTTTAAAGTTTTCTTGCAATGATATAGATTGCAGAAGCTTTGATTATGTGGAGAAACTGAAATGATATCAGACCCACATAGCTATCTAGTTTGATAGGCTGAGTTTGAAGACATTTAGGTGTCTAAAAAATTCATGCTTGCAAACTGATAGAAACGTTTTGCATAAACGCTTGGAGTTAATATTTAGGTCTAGTTTCTAACTCCTATCCCTTCACTGATGAGAGCAAATCAGCTTGAAATCAGCTGATCTGAGGGTGGAGCAAAATGAAAGAGACAGTGAATATTGACTCTGACGTTTATGTAAACAAATGCGCTTGTTTGAAGGTCTTGGTAAAGCTCCATCTATTGATCATTAATACAAGTGATAGCAAGTTTTTACGTATATAAAACTTGTTTTGTTTTTCATATATAAATATATATATAAAGAGAGAGAGAGAAAAAAAAATAAACAAAATATTGGATTCAAGTTAATTTATGATAATAACAAGTAACATAGTTTACTGTTTAAAGCTTGAACAGGAGCTTTAGCAACAAAGAAATATACATATAAATAAAAAAATGTGGATTATTTAGTCATGCAAGTTGTGTAAAAATGGAATAAAAAATATTGGGCATCTGTTAAATGAATGTAAATGCCTGAAAGCATAACTATACAAATAATGATGTGGAAGAATAAATATAAACAAACTGATTATATAGAAAGTAGGTTATTGCTATTTATGCTGGGTTTGGATAAAGATAAGGAGGACTTTAATATAAATGTCATGGAGTTGGCAAAGATTATGTCATGGAAATGGGATGGAGCAGAATAGAGAAAAATATGGAACAACTTACGGCAAGAAATGGAAAGAGAAGTTAGAGTGGCTAACATATTTCTCTGGGCACAGTTGTTGAGAGATTATTGACTTCATATAAATAGAAATCACAGTGCATCACACCACATCACAAGATCACCTAAAACACTTCACATTTAAACCATTAAAAAGCTATTAAAACTATAAGAAACAATGTGTAAAATATATCATCATCATCATCATCATTATCAACCATTATCAATCCACTGCAGGATGAAGGTCTCTCCAAGTTTAATCCATCTTCTCCGATCTTTAGCTTCTCTTCTCCACATCACCCCTACACATTTTCTTATTTCATCCATCCATCTTACATGTGGTCTCCTTCTGGGTCTTTTACAATCTCTTGGAATCCAGTTTAAAATTTCAATTGTCCATCTATTATCATCTCTTCTAGCAATATGTCCAGCCCAACTCCACTTCAATCTTTTAATTTTTTCAATGAGGTCAGTAACACCTGTTTGTTCTCTTACCCATACATTGCGTTTTCGATCTCTTCTTGTTACTCCCAACATACATCTCTCCATACTTCTTTGAGTGGTCTGAAGGCTCTCTATTAAGTGTCCAAGTCTCAGATCCATAAGTAAGAACTGGTAAAACACATTTGTTAAAAACCTTTCTTTTCAAACACATAGGCATATTTCCTTTTAATATCAAGTTATTTCTACCAAAATCACTCCAACCAAGTTTAATTCTATGATTAATTTCCTCTATTATGTTTCCATCTGTATTAATAATCTGACCAAGGTATTTGTAACTCTTAACTTCTTCTAATTCATCATAATCAATCTTTATTTTCATATTTGGAGCAAATCGATTAAACATTACTTTAGTCTTTTTAACATTTATCTTTAGTCCTACTTTCCTACTTTCGTCTGATAACTCCTGCAACATTTCCTGCAGCTCGGAAGCATTATTTGCAAAAACAACTACATCATCTGCGAAATCTAAATGACTTAAATAATCTCCATTTACTTTCACTCCTTTAGTTTCCCATTTTAATCCACAAAATACTTCTTGCAGCACTGCTGTAAAAAGTTTTGGAGATATGGAGTCACCTTGTCTTACACCTTTCTCAATGTTGACTTTCCCAGTATCATTATGTAATCTAATTGTTGCTGTTACATTTTTATAAATATTCTTTAAAATATGACAATATTCTGGATCTATACCTTGATGATCCAATGCTTTAATCACTGAAGAAATGTTTATAGAATCAAATGCCTTTTCATAATCTACAAATCCAAAACATAATGACAACTCATATTCATTTGTCCTTTCTATAACTTCTCTCAATACTTGAATATGATCTACTGTACTAAAACCACTTTTAAATCAAGCTTGTTCTCTTGGTTGGTGAAAATCCAAAGTTCTCTGTAGACGAGTTGTAATTATCTTGGTAAAAATTTTATATAAAACTGATAAAAGGCTGATAGGTCTGTAATTTCTAATATCTTCTTTATCACCTTTTTTAAATATTAATATTATTACTGCATTCTTCCAATCATCCGGTACATCTTTGTCATTTAGACATTTGGTATATAACTTTGCTAATATTTTTTCTGTTTCTTCACCTGCTTCTTTTAATATATCAATTATAATTCCATCATTACCTGGAGCCTTTCCTTTTTTCATACATTTAATTGCATTTCTCACTTCTTCATTTAAAATTCTGGGCAATTCGGAAGATGTAATAGATAAAGGAGGTACTTGTTCTTTATTACTATATAATTCTTGATAAAAATCTTCTACCAATTTCATAATGTCATCCCTCTTTTTAGTAATAATTCCATCTTTTTTCCTTATTGCAGATATAAATTTCCTACCAATACCAAAATGTTGTTTTACATTTTAAGACTTTTATTTTCTTCTACAGCTTTTCTTGCTAGTTCACAGTTATACTTTCTTATATCATTTTCAACTCTTTTCCGCACCATTTTACAAAATTCGAGATATTCAATTCTTTTTAATGCATCATTCTTGCATATCTTCATATTCCTTCTTTTCTTCATAAGTTCTCTAGTCTCAGTAGAAATTTTATTAGTCAATTGCTGTTTTTTTCTACCAGCTATCTTTGTTGCAGTTTTTAAAAGTGTATCAGTTATTTTCATATTAATTTCATTCAAATCTGAATCATGTTCAAAATCTACTAATACTTGAAACCGATTTGTAAGTTCTAATTTAAATTCATTAGAATGTTTCTGAAGATTAGGAATATCAACTGTAAATATAGTTTTTCTTTATAATTTTTGTCTCTCTAGTTTTACATTAACATGTATCTTACCCCTTACTAATCGATGATCACTTCCTGTGTTAAATTTATTAAGAACATTACAATCTTGAAATATATATTTCCTGTTAGTCAAAATATAATCCAATTCTGCTGTACCTTCATTTGGATGCTTTCATGTCCATTTCCTTCTAACATTTTTCTCAAAAAAAGAATTCATAATATAAAGTTTTTCCTTCTCTGCAAACTCCACAAGTCTATGTCCTCTCTCATTTCTATTACCATAACCAAAATTACCTACAACACTTTCATCTTTCATTTGTTTACCAATTCTAGCATTAAAATCTCCCATAACAATTTTAAAATGTTGTTTACTCTGATCAAAAGCCTTTTGTACATCCATATAAAAATCTTCTACTACTTCATCACTGTGAGAACTTGTTGGGGCATAAACCTGAATTATCTGCATTTGATATCTGCTATTAAGTTGTATAAATAATCTTGCCACTCTGTCTGATACACCATCAATCTCCACAATATTGTTCTTCCACTTTTTATTTATAATGAATCCTACTTCACTTGTATTTCCAATATTTGTGCCTTTATAATAGAGCATATGTCCACTTTTTAAATCAATTGTCTCTTCACCTTTTCTTCTAACTTCACAAAGTCCAATAATATCCCATTTAATATAAGAGAGTTCTTCTTCTAATTCTTGCAATCTTCCTTCACTTGAAAGTGATCTGCAGTTGTAAGTACCTAAATAAAAAGTCGTCATCAAATGGCAGCCTGGGTCCGCCTCCAGGATATTCTTAGCACCCTCCGCCTTCGGCCACCAACCGCTGCCTTGGTTGGTGACTTTACAGCCTCCTGGGATTAAGGGCCATGCTTTATTTTTGTCTGTCATAATTATATAATTGGGAAAAATCTTTATCATTACACAAACATTCATTCTGCCTTATCAGGCACTGAGAAGAAAGACCATGGTGTTTCTTGATCTTAAACTCAGAGGTAAAAAGCCAATAAACTCACCACACTGGCTAATGCGTGTTGGTGAGCAGCCCATCCATGTTCGTATACTATATGAATAAACATATAGTAATAACAGCTGCAACGACAAGAACGTATGGAGTGGACATTAGGAATTTGCCCTGCTCGGTTCCTTTAAGGCCTCCAAGAGGAATCAAAGGGTCTCCTTTCAGTTAATAGCAAACTCCTTTCTGCAGCCGTAAAATATATATAACATCAGAAATTCTAATATTAACTTGATTGATATCAACTAACAAAAAAGTATGCAGAATGTAATTGATAATTTTTAAATTAAAAACCAACAATAACCAATTAACACCACAAGGATAGAGTTTCAAAGGTCATGTGACCTAATTAATCCATGAAAGCGATAGAAAAAAAAAAAAAAACAAGTCAACATTTGAGACATGATAAAGAGAAAAGAAAAAAAATGTATTCATTTTCCAAACAAAAAAAAAAGTCAGTTTAATTCAGACATTAGCAAATCATCTTTCAAAAGATTATTCCTAGATATAAAAAACCAGTTGGTAGTGTCATAGATATCTTAGAAATTGAAAAACAGGAAAATCAAAATTCATTGGCAATTGTCTGAAAACAAGAAATTTGAAGATCATAACTAAATTGTTCAATAAATTAATACCACAACATTTCTTTTCAACATTTGAGAGATCCCTCCACAATTCCATGGTGTTTCCAGAAACAGACAATAACAATAATTCAATATATATATATATAAATGATAACTTTACAAGTCCCTATCGTTTCACCATCAAACCTAATGACACACTCATCTGTGCTAAGTTCGAACCTATTTAATGTTAATAATTTTAAAATTAGCTCATGTCTGATTATTTATGTGTGAACCAACACTATAATTAGATAGGATTAGGAAAATTATAGTATACTAAATTTACTTAATATTTCTAAAAATGTTCATTATATTATTTATGTTAAAAATAAATTATTAATTTTGTTGTTTAATATTGTAAATTCATATGTGGATATATAATCTGTGCTATATAGAAGAAGGACATGGTTTTAAAATATGTAAAAGCTGTTATCTAAAAATAATATTAAATGTTTTTTTAAAAATTGTTAAAATATTTCTTGTTTTAAATATATTTCAGGGAAAAGTTTCTTGAAAATATATTTAAAAGTTATATCAAAATATGTTTGTAAGTTATTTTTAAAAAAAATATGTTAAAAAGGTTTTCGTTTTAAAAAAAAAATGTTAAAGGGTTGTTTTAATAAAAAGAGTTTCTATTATATGTAAAATTAAAAATAAAAGCTGGTCAAGTAATTAAAAAGATTTTTGGTTGTAAACAAGTGTCATTAATGACCACACCTGGAATTGGTAAAAAGTAAAACTCGTCAAAATTTACTAATTAAAATCTCCTTAGATAAGATTAAAAGTTATTTTTAAAATCTAAACTGGACATTGTTTGCAACGAAAAATTTTAAGTATAATAATAAGCTTATGGAATGTTTCTAGCATAAGTTATCTAAGATTTTAAAAATCTGGATTATAAATTTGAAAATATTTAATTAAATTCTTGAGTTTAGTGAGTCTTGAGGCGGTAGATTCTGATAATGAAAAGCTATAAATACTCTGTATTTTTTTAACAAAAGGGGAGAAAACAGCCATATTTGTAAAGAAAATTGCAGCCAGTCTCCGCATTGTTTAATGTTTAATATGTCTGGCTAAAAGCAGGCATTTTTTTTATGTTACTCCGCGGGGAGAATGAGGGTTTTCTATCGCTGCAATGCCTGGACCATCACCATAGCATTAGCAGAGACAAGCCTAACAGAATGGGAAATATGAAGCCACCCAGCCAAACTCACCAAACCTACAGCCAAGAACTTGCAGTCCAGATAAATAATACTGGTACCATTTTATTTTTCAAATTGCAGAGCTTTGTATAAATCTTTATATAAGTTAGCTAACTTTCTCTTTAAAATAATTGTAAAACTAAATGTAACCAAAATTTTAAATCCATTTAATACTTAAAATAATATGTAAATTGCTATCAAGATTTAATATTGTTGAAGTTAAAATTATCTAATTTATATTTTCCTTTCATTTAAAAGTAAATTATAAGTGTCTAATTTAAAGTTATATCACTGCGGTTGTGTCTATATTTTTTTGCTTATTTTAAATTTTTATTATGTTTTATATGCCAATATTTCGAAACAGTGGGCACTTAATTTCATGTTTTTAAGAATATATTATTTGAAAATCTTTGTGTAATTTGTTTAGAGCGTCAAATTTCTGTGCACTGTTTTGAAGTCCTATTTTTCTAAAATAATAACGACTTGCCATGCACTTATTGTCATTTTTATTTATGATGATTTAATATATGAAATGTGACTCTTTTAATCAACCATTTAAAAACTTAACTTTACATTTTTATTAAGAATTAAATTTAGCATTGATAAGTATATTTGTCATTTAAGTTCTTAAGTCCATAGAAATATATTCTCCCTCTTTAAAGTATTTATTATCTATAAGCAACCTAATAGATCGAGCATGTCAACGTACAGATGTATTAATGCCCTCTTTAGTAGCATAGACATTTATTATCAGGCTACACAAGAGTTGGTCCCAATTTAATAGAGCTATTATGCTATTGTCTCAAATTTCATAGTATGAAATATACTATTATTTGCTTCATGGATGTGATATATTATGTTATAAAATTATTCTCATTTTGCTGCAATATGTATATTACATATATTAAGATGGAGCCACGGCATTGCTAGCACATCTTCTCTTATAGGTTAGAGCAATAGCAAAGCCTGTGCCAAGGCCAGGTTAGCATGTAAGTCCCCCACCATTTCTGAATAAAAATGTTCCTTTTCACACAACATTGCAATCAGTTACAGGGTACTGGTGTTGGTTGCAAGAACCCTGAAGTTATTTCATCCATCCACAGAGCAGCTTTTCCTATTGTTGTTTACCTGTGCCATAGCACATTGGTAAAATCTTAGGCAGCCAACTTTCCCACCTTAACATAACACTTTCAGCATTCTGAATTTTTTTCTCGAAAGCCATGTTCGATTGATCATTACTTGAGCTGGTTTACGCACTCGTTGTTAAATATTATATTTGTAATAAATAATGAATTTTTAGAATGGTCCAGGTTCAATATAATTATTTATATAACAACCATAAATTTAATAGGATTTGGTTTAACTAGATTTATAGACATAATGTAGTGATCACTTTGTATTAGTTGTAAAGCAATTCATAAGATGGGCACATGTTAAACCCATCTATGCAAATTTTAATTATTACTGATAAAGCTATTTTGAATTCAGTATAAAAAAAGAATGTTTCTCCTATCTATCCAATGTTTGCGTGCAAATTAGTGATATATTTTTAGACAATTACGAACCTTTGTTTTATTTATCAGAGTCTTACTGCATCTCCCTGTCCTATGTCAGCCATGAATAAAGGAGTATACTACGTGTAATTTCAAGGTGGTTATTCATAGGATCTTGAATCTTGGAATACTGGCTTGTGAGTTGAAGTGTGGTAGGACTTGGGATGTCACAGTCCTAGTCTGGTCAGCTTTGGTCTCTTTTGCTTGGATTCTGAATTCTGTTACATGAATGTACAAACTTGACTGTTACATAGTATATCCAAAAGTTTCTATATTAGGCAATAACAGTGAATCGATTCTGGTGCACCATAAAACAAATTGTAGAACATCCCAATGACAGGTACATAATACTGCAATATTATGAAATTACTGAAAGGGAGAGTTAAAAGACATGTCAAATCATTATGTAACTTCACACTGATCACTATAGACCATCACAATACTATTTCAGGAATAATTAAGAACACCTATGTAGAATGCCAAATACATGGCTTGCAAAAGATGATGGAACCATTAGGCAAGGTCATTATGTTCAAAACCGAATACTAGACAGACACCACAATACCAACCATGAGTAACACAAGTTCTGAATAAAACTACATCAGATACTGATCCAGATGATATATCATCACTAATTCTGGATCAGGATGCAATTCACATTTTATATATTAAAGGTTTAAAACCACAGTGTTACACATGTAAACAAAGGGGGCATGTTACTGTACAATGTTTAAACCTGTAATATTTAATCAGAAATCAAATCCTACACACATAAAAATAACAAATTTCAACACTAACATGCAAACAGAAGAAAAGATAGTCATTGCCAAGGATATAAATTCACTAAAAGATAGCCATTGTCAAGTGTAGCAGTGCACAAAAAGATAGCTATTGCCAAGGGTAGCAGTGCACAAATTACACAAAGAAATAATAACAAAAAAGTGATACCAAGCTTATACCTTATAGATTTGTTTACAAAAAAAAAACAATAAAACTCCAAGCCAAGTAACATGACCAAAAGAGAGAATAGAAGCCAAGAAAAAAATAACACAACACAGTATTTGACTGTGCAATATATAAAATCATGCAACATACTATTATCAATAATGCTTCCATAGAAATTTATGGAGTTTATTGTATTCCCAAGCAATCCCATATCAACAATGCAACTGATAAACCCAATTCAATAACGAAGCAAAATAAAATCTGGGAGACCTACCCAAAAAAACTATCAAAAAGTGAAGACAGATGATAAAAACTGTAATTCTCCAATCATTGATAATATAAATGAAAACCCAAGTTCAATGGAAATAATCACAAATTTATTTGAAAACCATTTAATAACCACTGAATCATGAAATGAAAATACAAAAAATCACAAAAAAACACTCAATTCAAAAACCAATCAGAAGAATGACAAAAAAGCCACAAAACAGATCAGAACAAATGTAAATAAAATAAATCAATGAAAATACACAATGTAAAGCTGCAAAACAATCAAAACAAAAATGTACATCCCAGTTACACAGTTAATGAAAATTCAAATAACAGCACTGATTTTCAGAGGCATTAATTCAATAGCAAAAATATATCAGTTTAAGAAAGGAATTAGCATCATATAAACACAATTACTAGAACTACTAAAATAAAAATATATAGTGGATCACAAATTAATCCAACCAACATATCTCAGATTTTTTCCACATATTCCTGGGACACATCAATACCTTCAGCAGGTAGAGATATACCCATAACCTCAAATTGCAACATCTCAGGCATAAAAAATATTTACATTAACTCACATCATTTAATCATTACATTCCAGCATCAAATTATGCACTCATGATTATTTTTGTGTATATACCCTCATTTTCCAGGATAATAGCACATATAATTTTCACAATAAATCCCAACTTACAACAAGCCACAATCCAATAATACTAATGAGTCATTTCAACTCAAGTTATGCAAAATTCAATGCAATATGGTTACATCAATTAAACCTTCCATTCATGAGTACACAAAATCTTGTTGCTGCAGATTCAATGTCATTCTATAACAACAGCAAGTCACACTCATTGATTTATGCTACTACATAGCATTCCATGCCCATTTTCAGATCATGTGCAAATCATTTCAATTAATTTCTCAGAGATTCAAACAACATTTATACATTCAGAAAAAAACCAATCAGAATCATATTTCTAACAGGCTCTACTGGATTTCTTATTTTCAGAAATATCATGCTAAATTAAATTAATGATATATACCACAAGATACAATTCAAAAATTCCAGTTATTTATAAACATACTATACTTAAACATACATCACATTTACCCTCCTAATTAATGACACTAGAAGATGATCTTTACAATATAATTTGCATTGCCAGACCTATGCACAAGATCCACAAATACATACAAAAACTAACCAAGCTATATCACAATACATGTAAACAATTGAAAAAATAAATTGTCACAAGGCAAAAAAATATGTCCCACACAACTGCACACATGGACATGCAATACAGATGCTGGACACTGAGCTAATCATCAACTAGAAATGTGTCCATGACATTGAAATAAGTGGCTTCATCTATGCAGGACATAACATGCTGAAACTCACATACCAACATTTCAATCAAAAGCTCCAAACATATTAACAATACACCTGAACCACTGATCAGTTCAGAATGTCTTAAATAGATATTCTCTTTCAGATATAACAATTTTCTGAAAAACTTAAAATAATTGCCAAGATTTGCCATACTGGAACCAATGTTACAACAGCAATTCTATTTTCATATTTGAATCAGTTTGTAATGGAGTTCCTGTGCAAACTTGCTAACTTTTTATCACAAAAATTATACAATGCTTGAGGACTATATCCAATAGTGCCATTTAAAAAAAAACAACAGCCATTTCAAATTGCAACAATCTTCAAACCAACTCTAGGCATTCACTGGGAATTAAATTATTTGAAAAGGACATGTATGTTGCCCCTGATATCAAATATACAATATGCAAAGAAGGGACTTTCTACCACAAAGGCTGCATGTGTATTTAAATTGATACAAAGTGCAATTCAACAAGATAAAAATTACACTCCAATTGAATTCAACTGGATATACAGGCAGTATTTGATTCTGTTGCAGTAGATATCTTAAAGACCATGCTTGCAAAATCAGAAACTTTACCCATCCTACTATACATTATCACAAATATCTTACTCAAGTGAATGATACACCTCACATTTATAAATTTTACCAGAATCCCTGCTAAATGTAATGCTGTTTATTCTATATATAAATCTACTCTTAAAACAGATGGAAAATGAGTTAGCAGAAATATTAAAACTCTGAACCTACCAACACATACCATGTATTGCATACACAGATGACATGACAGTGTTTCTAACATCATGTAAAGAAATGCCAGTATTAGAAAGAATATTACAAAATTTCACATGCATGCACAAATTACAATTCGACCTAAAAAAACATCAGCATGGGTCTTATATACTAACAAATCACATACACAGCTTTATCAGAGAAACATTCCATTTTTTTGGGATTTCCAATTTACCTGGAAAGACCTGAAATAAAAAAAAAACCTTGCAAAATAAGCTCAAAAAAGCAACAAACAGCCACATCTTTATCAAATGCATATTTATCTCTATATTTAAAAGTGCACATGTTTAACATACTCATAGCAACAACAACTACATATTCACAAATTGTTACTTTTACAAAACAATTTCAGTGGCCATATCATCACTCTGAAGCAAACTATACAATTATACAGAATGGTCTGGAGCTACACACAATAAATGTGTTTTACATACTAAAACAATAAACTTATTAGCAAAGTTCATTGCATTGTTTTAGCAGTAACACAACTTCCTTGACAAAATCCAAACAGATTGTCCATCCCCCATATGTACTAGTATTATAATAACACTCAGTTTAAATCAATGTCAGAATTACAATGCTCACATTTGATAGCAAATACACATACTGGCTGACATATGAGTTGATCAATATAGCTACAAACAATCTTCCAAATGATGGGAGTAAATAACAAGTAATTCCTTAAAAACTTTAGAAAATGGTCCATGGAACCAAAGTTCTTCAACTTCTTGATCAATGTTAAAGATATTTACAATACAAACACCCGATTTCTTATAATACATCATCTTTATAGGTCAATAGACCCATTCTGAAACCTGTGCCATGTTTCTGAAAAAACAGAACACATATTTTACAATTGCACAACACTAAATACTACTCAAAACAATATGGTAAATCAATATGCAACAGTACAAATTACACAACAGCTAACAGATTTTTTACACAAGCAGACAGCACCTGCAGCATGAGAAGCAATATTGCTGCACACAATGCATATTCTGCCTGGAAAATAATACCAGAAGATATCCGATAACACTTTATGACAAGCTACAAAAAATAAAGAGCAGAGATGCAAAGATTGTAGCTCCAGATATCTATGTGGCCATCTAGTCACTATTAAAATTACAAGCTAATTTAAGATCATGCAAAACTAGCCATTATATAAGCACAGCTTATTCAAACAAATCAACAATGAACAAGAATCTTAAAAAAAAATGAAATATAGATTCTCACACAACTGAACAAATAAATAAAACTTTTGAGCAATAAACAAAGACGATAACAGAATAACAAGATCAAAAATGAATATCAGTAAAAATTGAACAATGATAGCAATAATAAAAATATAATGTAAAAAATATACCGTGTCATATGCAGCAAGAGTTTGCAAAGTATGTTAATAGGTTAACTGATGTAGATCTCTATTTAACACTTCTTCACCTATGTAATTAGCAATGAAAATCTCAGTCAAGCCAAATCTGTAAAAATCATCATGCCAATGTAACCATGGCATAAGTATGTAAACATCATGTAACCTTTGTTGACAATAAATTATATTATTGAAACATCATCATCATCATAAACAACAACAATAGTGATGATGATGATGATAATAATAATAATAATAATAATAATAATAATAATAATAATAATAATAATAATAATAATAATAATAATAATAATAATAATAATAATAACAACAACAACAACAACAACCAAAGAATGAAAAAATCCAAATAATTGAGATAATAAAAAAAAAGTCTTAAGAATGAAAACAAAGTTATACTTTAGACCATTTTATTTTTATAATTTTGAAAGTATACAAAGCATGAAAAATCTATTGGACTTTGAAAGTGAAATTTTTTTGGTACTAGTATCATCGATGGGACATGTCATTGGATGCTGCTACCAAAAAAAGATAAATATACCATTTTTGAGGCATGCTGCAATGAGTTGTAGTGTGCTATGCTATTTTTTTGCAATTCATACTTGACTAATGTGACCCATTCTTATTCTACAAATCATTGGTATTGAACCTGTGCTATCATATAATTTGAGGCTGTATAGAATTTAAGTCAATGAAATATTTGAAATGTTATTAAAATTATTATATTGCATTTTAATGATGGAGTATTAGGTCCAAATAATTTTAAATTCATTGCCATAGTTCTGAACTGAGATTGGAAGGGTATAAAATTAAGAAAAGTTTTGTTGGAAGTGCAAATTATTGCATAGTCACAGTATTTGTGAGATGACATGAGACTAACAAAATAGCTATTTGAAAACATGATTTTGCAAAGTATAGTGAACAAAGGTTTTATTGTTTGAATTTTCCAAGTTAGCATGTATTTATCAAAAGCAATTTAATAAAAAGAATGATAATATGTATATGCATGTATGTGCATATATTTTATAAAAGTGTACTTCAAAGATTAATTAAAAATAACTTAATAAAAGGTATTGGAATGTATGTGTATAATTTATAAATGCATACTTCAAATAATGTTAACTGATCTATATAAATAAAGCACACATAAATAATGAAACATTTTAAAGTAATATATTTAAATGGTAGAGATAAACATTACCTGATATGTTAATTTTCACAGATACATATATGCAAAGGGAGCAGCAAGGTTATAATTTTCAAACCTTGTCATTTGTTTTAAATTATTATTTATTTCTTGGCTGTATAAATCTATTATACCACTTAGCTTTCCTTGCATAAAAGTTTTAATTTCTAGATGACAGTCTCACATATATGTTAGAATGTTTACCCAGTTAAATCTGTTTTGTGAAGTAGTTTATTTCTTGGAAATTATCTGACATCCCCTGGGTTTTACAATTTGTAAAAACAAAAATAAGCTTAAAAAGATATTAAATTTGAATTATAACAAAGAGGAAGTTAGTAAACTGATGCTATTTTTATCAATTATTGAGGTAATGATTTTGTTTTAGAACTGGTATCACATATGAAAATAAGGGAAGAAAAATATCTTAACTTGTAAACAAGTGTGGTAAAACAGACTTGACTATTTATTCAAATTTCTGGAAGGGTTGATGTCTGACCTTGAGGCTGCCAGGTTTCATTACCTCAAAGTAAACCACCAGTGTAATTTTGGTAACCCCTCCACAGGTGCCCACACACAAAACATCAAGAGGCTGTGTGGTTGTTGAAATGGCAGAATAAGTGACATAGAGACACTGTCAGGCCATTATTCAATGACTACCTGGCTGAATTTATGTGGCAGCATTTACACCATGGATAAAATCTTTTCATCTCACTTTTGAAAGAGATGAGTTTATGTTAGACCATGATTTTTGTTAATGTCATTGTTTTTGTTTTTGTTATTCAAACAGTTGGTTTATTACAGTTCCAACTTGCATATACAGTAAAGAACCTTCAATACATTGTTTTTAGGTTTTTCTATTTGTACATCAATTTATTCCTGTGAAAGTGATTTTTTTATTTAATGTTGTTTTTTTGGCAAAAAAAATTAGATTAAGAAAAAAGCCACCAAGTAGATGGCATTTGTTACTTGTTGTGTCAATAAAAACATGTTTAAATAAATTTGTATAGTTGTTTCATTGTTTACATTAAGTTTTAAAAAAATTACTTATTTAAAAACATCCAAAAAAAAAAAAGGATTTTGTGTTTGTAATTACGTTATGCATTAAACATGGCAATTGTTTCTTTTTGTGTAAATAAAAAATTCCTTAATAAAAATGTCATTTAGTTGTTAAAGAAAAAAATGTAATAAAAACACATTCTTTAATAATAGGTCAACAATGTAAGAAAAAAGCAATTGTTTACTATTTAGCTATTAAAAAAAGTCAATTATTTAATGTCATGGCCAGGTAATGCTATATTTTAAGGTTTTTGAGTAGCAACAGCACCATCCAGCAACCTGTACCATCAATGATACTAGTACCTTTTTTTTAACAAAATTATCATTGAGTTAGCTGATTTTATCATTATAACCATTTATTGAAAGCATATTTTAAACATGTATGGTCATTAAACATTTTTAAAGAAGAGAGAGAGCAGAACAAAAAATAATAAATTGTTAAAATTGATTTTATCATTGATTATACAAACTAATCAGTATAACAAAAAAGATCTCCATATATGATATTCTGAAGTTTTGCAAAGTTGTCTTAATTTTTTACAGAAAAGTGGTTTTGAAGCCATTAACTGTTCCTTTTTTTAGAGTGTTTTGGACAGTCTTTTTAACATAAATTGGTCTATAGTATCCATAAAAGTCATACTCATGATATCATAAACTACTTTCCTGGGAACTATACATCACTACAATAGTAGTTACATTAATAACACTAAATCATTTCATAGATTTAGTCAAATAATATACCAACTGATCTTATGATTTTGCATAATAATTTCAGAAAATAGAGTAGGTAAATAAAAGTAAGTTCCTTTCATTGATTTAATTTGGTTATGATATCATAATTTTTAAATTCATGAGTTACATGCAATGCATCTAAATATATCTAAAGTAACTATAATAAAAAATAAATATTTTTTATAGTTTTGTCCACCAATTGTCTTTTTTAACAATAGTTAAAAATCTGATTATAAATTCTATGTTAAGAATGAAGTTTCTGCTCATTTTATTACTCAATTAAATAGAGAATTTAACACAATTCTTTTTTTTAGACTTTAACATTAAAAATCATTCAAAGAAAACAATATTATTTCATTATGAATGCTATAAAAAACCTTAACAACTGGTTTCTAATTACATTCTTTAACATCTGTTGTAATTTATTTGATCTGTCATATAAGATCAAATATTTTGGAACTTTTTCTATATTTGTGAAGAATAGTAAATCTCTATTTACGATTTTGTATATAAAAATCATTTGATAAATCCAAATTTGTAATTTATTATTGATTTCTGTTATTTTTTCCAACATCACAACTTTCTATCTTCTAAACTTATTCCTATCTTGGAGTTTATTTATACTGATCTTCCTGCAAACTTTAAATATTCATTCATACTTGCATAAAATAAAAGCAGACTAAATTTACATTTGCTGTGCACATAACTATATTGTTAGATGTGTTCAAAGGTCATGCAAAATTAGTGCAGAAGGCATGAAATAATTATGATGGCTAGCTTTTATGTAAACAATATCAAATTAAAAAAAGAATAAACAAAATGAGAAAAAAATGAAAAGAGTATATGCAGTAGAATAGAAAATTGTATAATTATAATAATATCTTAGCATATAATGAGCTAAAATCATATTCTACTCTTAGGTATTTAATTTTAATTTTTATAGTTTATTCTTACTTTCAAATCATTTCTGTTATATATATATATATATACATTACATTTTAAATGACAATCCATGTTATTTTTTTATATTAACATCATTAATAAGTTAATTGATACTTCTAGTTCTAATTATTTTGTATAACCCAATAATTTATTAGATTCAAAATAATTAAATGAAACTTAAAAATGCAAACAATTGCATATAAAATAGCTGAAAAATTAATGTCTCCATTTTAACTAGTTTTCTTAGGAGGAAAAAAACCCTGTGATATTTAACAAATATGCTAATGCAACTGAAGATGACACATTAAAACCGTTTCAAACAGTAGACTGTTTTATATAAAAGTTTTTTTTAATAGCAATAATAGCCATCAGAAATAGAAACAAATGATATAATAGAAATGCAATTAAATTATTTATAAGTTGAGAGCAGTGACAAGTGTAAAAGCAAAACAGTAAAGAATCTTGAATCAACTCTGAATTGAGGAGAAAAAACCGATTTGATGAGTTAAATATAACTGCTGTGTTTAATATATCATGTGATAATGCGCATGTCACATGACTCCACAAAAATAAATGCCAATGATGATGATTACTATTATTGTTACAGAAATAAATTTTTAACTGTTTAAACTTTGTCAGATTAAAATATAAATCATTATCATATCATCTATAAATATTTGATTGATAAAATATATCATTATTGAAAATATAAGTATAAATAAAAAATAATAAAAATGTATGTACTGATAATTATAAATAGAAATAAATATTTTTTGAGTAAAAACAAATTAAATTATATGATTTATGAATAAAATGTATTTATGTGATAAGGCAGTTCATCTGTAGAAGCCGAACTTTAAGCATTTGAAAATCAATAAATAATAGAAACAAGAAAAACGAGATGTCATTGGTGATATCAAGCTATAAAGAAGAAGGAATTTATCTATTAGAGCTAATGGCGTGAAAATTGCAAACATTTATGGCAAAACGTACAATTATTTTTTATAAAAATAAAAACAGATTTGAATGAATATTAGCAGTAAACCGTAAATATTTCATAATGATTAAGCTTTCCAATTTTACATATATATATATACGTAAAACAATAAAAATGTCGTTTGCTTATAAGTATAAAAGACTATTATTATCTGGAGAAAAGTGATGACTTTTTATGTCCAAAATCAGTTTAAAAGAACTTATAAGGTTGTTGTTTTTTTTTTAAATTTTAATTAAGTACCATCATTCAAAATACACTATATATAAATTAACAATTAAATGTAAAAAAAAAAATATTTTGTTTAAAAAATATATTACTATATTACTCTTTTGAAGGAAGAGCTACATTTTAGAAGTTTACATCAAGCAATGAGAAGAAAAAACTGTCGTCTATAAAATAGAGTCATATTTAGGGTTTTTTATCATAATTTTATAAAATAAAAAAAAATCATCAAAAATGTCAAGAAGTTTAATGTATTATGTTGACTATACATATATTTAAATAAATCAATGATATAATATAGTATAAAATATCTTTATATACCAGCAATAATACTTAAGTTTATTTAAAACAGATAGATGTCTTGTATATGCAATATAGGTCACAATTGTAAACTATTTGACGCACATTCAAAAGCAAAATTTAATATTTGCCGAAAATAGCTTTTTTGTGTATGAGTGTTGGTATTATATATATTATTACTGGTATATAAAAATATTCTATATTATATTATATTATATCGTTGAATTATTTAAATAAAAATGCAGTTGTTAGTGTTGAATATAAACGAAGTGTCCAAATATAATTCATATATGTATAAATTTGAAAGCAAAATTATTTTAAAATGAATTATAAGCTCCTTCTTATCAATTAAGTTTAATCCATGAAAAGGGGGAATTATTTAATTATAACTAAAATTCGTTGTCAAACTTTAAAATTAAATTAAACATTGTGGGCCTATTTAAAGAGAAACCGAATTGATGGGTTTAATTTCATCTCAAATGTTTTCCAAAGTAACTGATGACATCTAGTTTGATTAATAGAAACACATACTCTACAAAATATTAGTTAACTTTTCATCAAATGTTGCTATATATAAGGCTGCAAGTGTATATAATTTTCATAGAAGGTGACAACATATTTATGTAGTATTTAATTAATTATTTTTTATATATTTAAAATGTTTCTTTGAAGCAAGAATAATTGAAACTGTAAGATCTGTCTTATCAAATTTAAGCATATGTAAAGAAAGCTTTAATTATGTTTTCTTTAGAAATCAATCATTTTCAGACATTGGTGTTAACTCCAGTAAGGCATATTTATTTATTTGCTTCATAACAAACATAATTACATCAGCATATTTTGGGGTATTCTTATGGTACTGCTATAGTTTTTGAATTTCGTATTTTTTAAAATGACACTTTGCCAGTTCATTTTTGGTTAATAGAAAAAATTGGAAATAAAATTGTTAGTTAAAATAATCTGAAAATATATAAATGCCATATCAATATTAATCTGATTTTGAAATTCAAAGGAGATGACAATGTCATTGATTGGTTGAATTATAATAATAATAACTTTTATTGGTAGATTCTTTATTCCCTCACTTAACTTGTGAGCTTTTTCTTGTTACTTTGGGTAAAAATTATAATAACCAGGAATTTATTTACATGTTTGTTTATTTTTGAAAAATATATATATTTGTAAAATAATTATTTTATACAACAAAAAGTATAAATGATTATGAGTAGATTTTAGTTCAAAATATCTATTTTTCATAAAATAAATGAAATAATAATATCTCTAGTAAACTAAAGTTGAGATTGATTCACTGAAGAAATGATCTCATAAATGCCAGTGCAAAATTATTTTGTACAATTTTAATAGTAGTAAAATTATTAAAATATAATTTCATTGCTTTTTCATATGTCATAGCATCAGTCGGGGTGTGAACCCACAACCGTCTGCAACCAACTACTTGCTTGCAAGGCGGTTGTGATGACCTCTCGGCTAATGATGCTTGACATTTCATTGCTATTTGAACACTAAACAAAATTTATTTCAATTTTAGAGAAGGAATTCAAATAAAAAATAATTCATACAACATTTTTTTTCAAATAGATGAAAACAACCATCCTTTATGAAATGAGACATTGTTCTCAATTATGGTTTTGATTTTAATATTTTATTTTTCTATTTTTCAAAACATTAATATTTTAAAATGATCTCTTTTTTGCAAACTTATATTTGCAATGAATTATGGAAATATTATAAAAAAAACAGTATAGTCTAAAGCTTTCATCATAAAAATAAAATGTTGCTATTATCTTAATTGCCTTTGAAAAAGAATAAAATGAGTTAGTTAGAGAATAAGTTAAATAAAAACAATGTTTCTTTAATGTAATCCAAATTGGTCTCTTCAGAAGCTTAATAATACATAATATTTAGTTGTCATAAATGTATGTTCTGCAAGCATTAGTTAATTTTCTCAAATACAGTATATAAGATTGTAGGTTTTTATAAATTTTCAAAGAAGGGATAAATATAATATTTAAAAAATAAATAAAACATGCATTAAGTTATGTATTTCAAATCTTATTTTACTTTATTATATTTAATACAAATATTCTAGGAATATTTTGTATTTATTAAAAAAAGAACAGAAACTATTTAAATACAACATTTAACTTAACCAGATTTGATTCAATATTTGCAATATCATGCAGTTTATCTGATTTTTGGTATTGGTAAATGGTATATTTTCTCTATGTCATTGTAAAGCCCATTTGTAATCTTAGATTATCAAACATGATTTTATTTTAATGCAGTTATAATTTGGAAAATAATTAGTTGATAAAAATATCTGAAAATGTTAGCATTATATGGACTTTTTAGACAATAATAATAACAGATTTTTATGATAATATCATAGAGGAGAAGTTGCTATAAATCCTTAAACTACACATTCTAATTGGAAGAATATTTTATCTTAAACCCAAATAAAAGTAAAAGTACTGAACCAAAAAAAAATGTAATTTTCAATAATTTGTTTGCAGATTAATTTTATACAATATTTTCATAAAATACTTATTATAAACTAAAGACTTACATCATTAAAATATTTTATTTGAAAACATTTATTTTTTTATTCATTAGGACAACAGCAGAATCTGTTTCTACTATGTAAACTAGAATTGCCTTTTGTCAAATTGTTAATATATATATATATATATATATATATATATATATTAAAAAGATGTCTATAAAATAGATATATATATATATATATATATATATATATATATGTCTATTTTAAGACATCTTTTGATTCTTTAAAGATAATGTACTCCAGAATATTTTAATTATAAAGATGGAAATTGCAGCTGTAAGATTGCAACTTTAATTCTTGAATAACCAATTATGCAATAAATAAATAAGTAAATAAAAATAAATTATTAATTAAATGACTTTATTAAGTTTCCTCCATGGCCATTACCTATTCAGTAAGATATATAAATAAACTTTTACTAAAAAAAGTATATTATGAATGTCAAATGGTAATTGACCTTAAGCGTGAATCTCACTAGTGCAGTGAGGATTATACTTTCCCTATAACTCTTAATAATCCTACTTATATTATCTCTAATGAGGTGCCTGACTTTAGTATCTCACCCTCAGGGTTGGGAGGAAATCTATCAGATAAATGGAGGTATACAGAGAAATCTGTGTATTTGAATGTTCTCTTTCCCTTTTTTTATATCTCTTAAACCTGCTCACATATAAGTTTCAATTTTCTGTACTGAATTCCCTATTTTTAAACCTTTATTTCATTTGTTAATTGCTCAAATTTATTTCTTAACCTTAAAGTTCGAGTTTAAAATTTATGTAATACATACATACCTAATCATATAAGGTGTATTTAACTAGTTTTGCAGTATATCTTGGCAAGAAAAGAAATAGCCAAACACAAACAATACATCAATAGGTAATTCCAGTTTTAAGGTAAGTATATAATTTTATTCTTATTTTATTCTTATTAATTTATTAAAACTTATTATTCATAAGACACAAAAAAATATAATTCTCATATTAAAATGTAACAAAACAACTACAACATTTTTTTTACTAAATAACACAGAAATATTGAGTGGGATAAAAATATACAGTTATATGATACAACTCAAATTACTAATTTAACCATAAATAATCATCCAGATGGAAATGATAGGCAACTCTAAGTATATATAATATAAAGGAAATCATATTACCTTGTGAACCTGGGGTTTTAATAATGATACATTCACTTGCGTATGTTTAGGTAGTTCTGAGTTCATGATCCACAATAAATTGAAGTTTTTTTTTATTATTGAAGAACGATATCTGCTATTGGTGAAGTCAAGAACTAGTCTCCATTTTGTAATATTATTTGGAAGCAAATCAGAAAAAAATAATGGTAGCAATTAGTAAATATTTCAATAGAAACTTGCTTGTCATATTGGATTCAATCCTTTTTTTAACTCTATATTATTTAGTGTAGCAACTCAGTGACATTTCTCCTACTGACAGGTGGTATATAGAATCAGCTCTGTACTTGTAGCAGTTGGTGATTGCCCTTCAAGTATCTGATGCTACCCCAACATTACAAATGTCGATATTTCATAAGTTGATTCAAAATACATTTGTTTCACAAGTGAGTTAATTCATATAACCACAATATCCTTTATTACCATGAAAGCATAACCATCCAAATTAATATATATATAATACATCTTTTGCAGGTTCATCCGTGTTAAAAACTTTTAATATTAATATACTGACGTTTCGACTTGGTCACACAAGACATCCACAGAGTTATAAAAGGTAGAAAGACGGTTGTAGAGGCGCTACAATCACTGATTTGAATAAAATTTTAAAATTCCACCAATAGCAAAAAATGTTAAATTTAAGAATGTTTTTTAAAAAAATCTTTCCAAATAGGAGGAAGTTTGCATGTATCATTTCGCTTATTGATACAATCTGGCCTTTTAAGTATCTCAATGGCTTCTCTAATTTTGCATTGGTAGAGATTATCACATCTGGATATGATCCTGGTACTAGAAAAATCAATTTTATGACCTGAATCTATAGTATGGAGTGAGAGTGCTGATGATGATGAGTGTTATTTAACTGCATTAGCATGCTTATCTCTCCTAACACTGATGCGACAATTACTCATACCTATGTAAGAAGCTTTACAATTTTTACATGAGATTTGATAGCTGCCATGAGATTCAAGAGGGATTGAATCCTTAGGCTTGGTTATTATATTGCTGATCTTTTGATGAGCAGAAAATGCTGTATCTATATTATAGCATTTTAATATACATCCGATACTGTTTGTAGTTCCTTTTACATATGGAACACAAATCCTAATAGCTGATTTATCATCTTTTTGTTTCCTATTTTGTCTATTTTGGGCTTGAAATAAGGCTTTTTTTATAAATTTCTAATTATAACTATTTGCTAATAAAACACTATTAATATGATTTATTTCTTCTTTCAGATGTGTATCATCTGAAAGGTTAATTGCTCTATTTAAAAGAGTTTTGGCTACAGAAACTATCTGAGTTGGGTGATGATGAGAATGGAAATGCAAATATGTGTCTGTGTGTGTATCCTTTCTGTAAATAGAAAAAAGTTAAACTATTTGGTGTTCTAGTGACTAGAACATCAAGAAAAGGGGGTTTTCCATCAGAGTCTGTCTCCATTGTAAATTTAATATGAGGATGCATATTATTTAAATGTAAGAAAAAATCATCTAATTTATTTTTTCCATGTTGCCATATGACAAAAGTGTCATCTATGTATCTGAGCCAAATGAGAGGTTTTAAAGATGATGATTCTAAAGCACGAGTTTCATATGTAAAAGGAACTACAGACAGTATCGGACGTATATTAAAATGCTATAATATAGATACAGCATTTTCTGCTCATCAAAAGATCAGAAATATAATAACCAAGCTTAAGGATTCAATCCCTCTTGAATCTCATGGTGTCTATCAAATCTCATGTAAAAATTGTAAAGCTTCTTACATAGGTATGAGTAATCGTCGCATCAGTGTTAGGAGAGATGAGCATGCTAATGCAGTTAAACAACACTCATCATCATCAGCACTCTCACTCCATACTATAGATTCAGGTCATAAAATTGATTTTTTTAGTACCAGGATCATATACAGATGTGATAATCTGTACCAATGCAAAATTAGAGAAGCCATTGAGATGCTTAAAAGGCCAGATTGTATCAATAAGCGAGATGATACATGCAAACCTCCTCCTATTTGAAAATATTTTTTTAAAAAACATTCCTAAATTTAACATTTTTTGCTATTGGTGGAATTTTAACATTTTATTCAAATCAGTGATTGTAGTGCCTCTACAACCATCTTTCTACCTTTTATAACTCTGTGGATGGCTTGTGTGACCAAGTCGAAATGTCAGTATATTAATATTAAAAGTTTTTAACATGGATGAACCCGCAAAATATGTATTTTATATATTTAACCCATGCAAATCTTCATTTTAACATATATATATATATATATATATTGTGCCCTTTTGTATGGGTCACCATTTAAGTTTTGTGCTAATTTAGTAGAAAATTTTAAATTTAAGAAGTATTTAAAAAATGTGATGTTGACTTTGCTTGTGGTAATGTTACCATAAGTTTAATTAAAGCAATCTATGTGTATTTGATATGTGAATTGTGTTGATATTGAGAAAGTATTTAAAATGATGATGATTATGATGTAATACTGCATTAATATGTTTAATAACAAATGTTTAAAGCTAAAGTATTTAAAAGACAAGTTAAAATTAGACAAAGATATTTTTAATTTAAAATATATGCTAAAAGTGAATAAAAATATTTTAAATTATAAGTACTTAAATTGAGATTAATATTTGATTTTAATCATATCAAATAATTATTTTAAAATCTGATATAATATCTTATTTATTTTAAAAATAAATATTTATTTTAAAAAAGCAATTGTTAAGTTTATTTTTAGACAAGCGTTCTTGTGTTATAAAGAACAGATGTTATACACACATGCGTGGAAGTTGTCTAATAAAGTTGCATAATTATTTTAAAAAATCATGTTGTAAAATTTATAAATAATATGTGAGTTATCACGAGATAAAAATAAAGATATTAATGTAAAATATTAGATCTGATTTTTAAAAATATTACTTTAAAAATATAACGTATTTAAAAAGATTTAGTTTATTTTAAATGATCTTATAAAAGTTAAGATTTAAATCAAGTGAGAAAGAATATTTTAAAAAAATGTTTGATAGATTTGAATAAACGATAAATATTGTTTTAAAAGAATTTGATAAAATATTAAATATTAAATAAGTCATTATTTTATTTTTAATAGTGTGTTAATAAATATGTAAATAAGCAAAATTTGATTGTTTAAACGTACCAATCAGATGTGGAGTTTCTGGCAGTATATAAGCTGGATTCAATTGTTGAAGGGGGCTCTCTGTAATTAATTTTCTAAGTTAATCGTGCTATTGAGAAAATAGCCAAATAAATTTATAAACGCTCTTAAAATCAATTTTAAAATCATAAGAGTGTTATTGTATATAATTTTATAAAAGTTTAAATAATGAATATGCAGTAGATATTTTAATATTCCCTATTAGTCTTCTCAATATCGAAACTCAGTTTACGTACAAATAATCAATGGAAACATCACGTATCGGAGAAATATATCAGAAACTTTATGCTAGAAAAGTAACAGACGCTGGATTAGTACAGAAAACTATAAGATGGAGAAAAGTAGTATTTTGGACTATAAATAGTTTTAAAATTAAATTACTATTGTCTGTTATTAATAGATATTTTAAAGAAATAAAAATACTTCTGTAAAAAAAGTATTTTTGACAAATTATAGAATTAAAGAATATCTTAAGTAAAGATATAAGAAACAGTAGTAAGTTTTATAAATACTTGCCTTGTTAAGTCTTTGTGCTTAAAAGATTAAATATTGACGATTTGAAAAGGCAAATAGATTATAAAGATGATTATTCAAAATCGTAATATAATAAGAGTATTATATTGTAGTAATCTAAAATGCTGGACGTTATAGATGGAGAAATTAATTCTTACCTGAATATATTAATTATAAATGCGCAAGTAATACATGGATATCCAAATCAAGTCAAACTAAGTCAAGCAAGCCAAGTTGATTAAAATAATTCAATTTAAATAATTTATAAACTATAAATTAATTTAGAAATAATAACTTTTAAACAATAATCTATGAAGAACTGGATTCAGAACTTATAAACTATTTTTTAATTTTATTTGTTTTCTTGTGGAACTTATTATTTTTAAAAATAAACGTTATCATTTTATTATAAACTTTCAAGAAACACGTGATACAACGGAACAGGAAATAGTGTTTTATTGACTTTATACGCAGGATATTTGTTAGAATTTTATGGTAGAACAATAGTCGACGCTGGAATATGTAATATGATTTTTTTTATTTTATTTATTTAACATAAAATTTAAAATATTATTAAACTATTAAAAAGTAGGTTAGGTACATTTATTAAATAGTAACTTAAAAATAATATAACAATTAATTACATAAATTTATTTTTATAATTAATATAACACGGAATATTCTAATGAATGTTTATGAGTGAATATGTGAATGATTTTTATTTTATGAAGCTGCAAATTCCGAAGAATACTGGATAGCAGAATGGACATTATTATTATTATGGTAAAAATATTATATAATGATTTTTAATGAATTTAATATGTTTTCTTTAGATCAACTGAATATTATGTTGTTACGGGATGAATGTATAGGTATTTAAGAAAACACATACATTATATTAACAACGAATTTTATTAAAATATGCATAATTTTTAATTTATAATATAAACATGATACAACATTACGTAAAAGCTTAGAAATAATTATATGATTCTTTCGTAAATAATTTTGATATTTTTATTTATGCTTAGTATTAAAATGATGTTTATTATTTATCTTAATAATTATTTTATTTTTGCAAGTCAGAAAAGGATTTTAAAAGTCTATTTTATTTTCTGTTTATTAGATAAGTTAAGTTACGTTTTAGGTAGAGGCTTATATTTAGATTGAAAAGTTTACTAAGTATAGACAATATAGTATGAGTAATTTGGATAATGAATATTTTATTTGAAGTTGATATTTGTTTTTTCCGGAAAATGTATTAAATAAGTTTAGAATATGTTTTATAGATAGAAATTTATTAGAAAGGTTAGTAAAGCACATAGGGTAAAATAATGATTTTACACAGAAAGGAATCATAAAATTTATCTAATGTAATGTTTTATGAATTTAAAATTGATAAATGATTTAAATATTAAGGTTTGAATAATACAGATATAGAATGCATATTTTATAAAACATATAACAGGAATTACATTATGTGGAATATAATTATAGCCAATCATTTGTTTTACATTATAAAGAGATATTGATTTTATATAAAGATATTAAGCAATGCTAGTAATAAAGTGAATACATGATAATACATTATAAATGGTAATACTTAATTAATGTAGCTATTTAATTAGTAGAGCTACATTATGTACACATGTTACAGATAGTTTTGACATATATTATTATTTGTAATAATTAAAGTACACGACTATTTATTTAAAATCTAAGTTTTTTTTTTGAAAATACACTGTAATATTATTAATATTGTTTTTTTTTTAAAGAATGTATAATTGCTTATTAAGTACATGATTTAATAACAGTGTAAACAGATTGTATTATTATTTTCTTACTTAATTCAGTTTATATTTGTTTTCTTAAATTCTAAAACTGTAAATAGTGTAAATAAATTTTATTTGAAGTTATTGTAAATAAATTTGTTAATTTGTTTTAAAAGTGTGTCGAGTTTCATTATTTTTCACCACAGCATTTGACATCAGATGATTTGAAATAAACATAATATTTGCACAAAATTGAATTTGTTATTATTATTTAGAATTGAATACCATATTTGCTTAACATTATTTTATAAGAATTGATTGACATGAACATAAATATTACAATGGTCATAAGATGATTATAATGCACATTATAAGAATACAATATTGTTTATTGCCACAGATTATTAAGTATAAGATTTTGATCTATTCCAAAATTAAGATACCATATGAAATAAAAGATATACATATAATTATTTATTCATTTAATAATTGATTATATAATAAAAATAGATGAGATTAAATTACACTCTAAGATTAGTATTATTTATTATTATTATTAAAATAAGTTAGGTGTATTTAAGTTTGATATAAAATCCCACATCATACTTATTTACATGAGTTATTATTATTATTTTAAAACAACTTAGAAGAACCTGAGATTATTTAATTATGTTTTAAGTTAAAAGTTAGGAATTATTTTAGTATTGTTAAAGATAATTTATTTCATTTAAAAGTCATAAGAATGCTATAGATGTAGTGGTAAGATGATAAGGTAGTGGTAGTATTCTTATGCCATTGAGACAGTATCTTGGGAGATATTGACTCAGTGTAAATCTGCTTATTACTTTGTAACTTTACTTCACAGTCTCATAATTTTATAAATACTTATTTAATTAGTATAATTTAGAACTATATTGATTTTGATGATTGATAATAAATTTAATTAAGATATGATAATATAAAAGTATATTAAAGATAGATATGCAAATTTCAATTAAGCATAATAATGTAACTGAGCTAGTTGTATTTTAAACTATTTTATATATCCAGAAGTAAGGGTACAATATATATATATATATATATATATATATATATATATATATATATATATATATATCACTTTTTTCAAAATGTCTCCTGTTCTCTTCAGCTCTAATGTTCTAATTCAATTAATTTCTCTTTTTTCCTCAAAAAAAGTTTATCAGCATTTCAATCTCTCATTTTCTAGAATGCTTTTCACATTTTTTTCTATTATATTTGGTTTTTTGTCTACCATACATTCACTTGGAGTTTTCTCAAAATTTTAAGTGGCTGAATACAGTATCAAATAGCAAAGAATTGCCTGGAGGTATATACAGCAAAGTCTTTTAATTGCCCTCAATAAATATGATTAAAATGTATATTTGAAACAAGTTAATCCAGATCCTGGCTCTGATCAAGGCCAAAATTATTTAAAAAGGCAGGTGGAACTGATGGAGCAGGATCACTTTAGATTGTATGGTATATCAAATATATTAATAAAAATAAGTGCATCACGAAGGTGTGCTCATAAAACTTATTACGAAGTAAACTGTTCTTTGTACCATACTGCTTGCTATAATAATAAAGAAAACTTCTTTAGTCTGGAGGATTGATGTGCTACTTCAAGGACAAGACTTTTTTGGTCTCTTTCAAATATCAAATACAAAATGGCTTGGCTGTCTGAAATAACTGGCATGGTTTGACATTAAATCAACCACAATGCAGACATATACATATGTAGATAATATAGCAAGAAGCTATGCATTATTTGCAAATGAGCATCACATTCCCTCTGTAAATCTAATATAATCATTTTAAATCATTAAATACGCAAAATAGAGGTCTAGCATAGCACATATTTATTATACTGTAGGAAAATACTTAGAATCTGGTTTAAGAGTCATCTGTATCGTTTAAGACATATAATTACAAATTTACAGTATATTTCAGGAGTTATTACGGATCCAAATATTTATTGCACATATACTGCAGAAAATCGCTCTTGCTTAAAAGCAAATAAACACTATTTATAATTATGTATTAGGCTATATTATAGATAGCAATATTATCACTGGTGCAGAGTATTAAGTACAGAAGAAAATTTGTCTGTTTCTTTAGAACAAATGAGCACACTGAAAGCATATATATATATATATATATATATATATATATATATATATATATATATATATATATATATATTACTTAAGCATAAATCAAGTATAACTATGATAAAGAATGCCATAAATAATGTCTAAATAATAAATAAAAAGTCAATACACTTATCAATAACATTTTAGGGTTTAACATTACATACTAAAATAAATATATGCATATGTGTATGATTATAATAATGATAATGATGATCAAGCAAGATTTGATAAAGTGGCCAATATAAATAAATATACATAACAGTTTTACATTTACATAGCAGACTTATACAGGAAACAAAATGAGCACTAGCTTGATAGTTACTTTAAAGAATGAATGATATTTTAGCATGCTCTACTGTAATTCTCGAGAGGGGTTCTAGTAAAAGTTCAGGTATGAGTAGCTACTCTGAACACAATTCCTATTCTTCATGGATGGATGCGAATCTGGTTTTTCTTGCTTTCTGATACCATTCAGTAGATGCAGCTTCACCATTTTAATGTGGCTTATTGGATATAATTTGCTTATGGCTGGTGTGGCTTACTGGGAACAGCTTCATTATAGCTGGGGTGGCTTCTGAATATGGCCCCATTAATATCTATGTAGCTGGTTTATATTTATAGGGTGACTGTTGCTGGTTCTTGGGTGTAAGATGATGACTGTTGTTACTATTTGTGGAAGCTCTTGTGGAAGATAAATGGCAACTCTATCTTCCACTATCCGACGTTTCTCCTCTTAGCAACAATAAAAACCTTTTAATAATATTCTCTCTCTCTCTCTCTCTCTCTATATATATATATATATAGATATAGATATAGTTATCTTTTTAATAATAAAAACTGCAAGTTTTTATATCTATATGCAGTGTACACCCCTATTTCTTATCCTGTGCTTACTACATCACTTGTTTACTACTTCGATCCTTGTGCTCTCAATTATTTTTACCATCTCTAAACAAATTCTGCCAGGGTCCCTCCAAATAGTCAAGGTAGGATTTATGACTGACTGATATCTAAATTGACTTTTACCTATATGACTAATTAAAGTAAAATGTTATTTTGGTCAACTGTGTAAATGTGTAAACAACTTTATAGTCTGCAATTTTAAACAAAATTGTAAACCTAAAATAATATTAAAAAAATGCTAATCTAGTCAATATTTGACTAAAACATAATTTTAAGCAAGTTTTAACTCGTAGGCAACTTTATTGTCTGCACTTCTAACAAAAAATAAACTGGAAATAATTTAATGTAAACTTGTAAACAACATTATTGTCTGCACTTCTAACAAAGAATAAATTGGAAATAATTTAAAGTAATGTCAAGCTGGTCAATCTTTAACAAAATATTACTTTGAACAAATATTAACTTGTAAACAACTTTTACCATCTGTATTTTAATGAAAAATAAACTTAAAATAATTTTAAAAGAATATGTAAGACTATTATTTTTAAATAAATGATTTTTTACTAAGTTTAAACATAATTCTATACATAAATTCAAGCTGCACAGACTGTTAGGTTTACATAGTTTTATTAAATGGAAGGCTATATGTGTGGATATATTATCCTTACTGGTGTCTATATTGCAATGAAATAGTCACTTATATAGGCACAACTCTATAATTCTTTAAGAGCACATGTTCAGAATTCTGAATTAAATAAATGCATGCAATTTGGAGTGAAATAACATACAAATAAGTCTACTACTATGATTATAGTAGGTGAAACAGGTGGAGCTTTAGATCTGACTGTTTTAATATTATATGTTAATCTAATTTAAATCTCATTAAAAGAGCAACTATTTTTATTTAGGTATTTAAAAAAAGTATTATTTTAATATTATGTCTTCATTACAATGCACTATGTTCAAATGTGAGAAATTTTATGTGGTTGTTTTAAAATATTTTGTATTTGTACTTTATTCTCCCCATCTCTTATCTTCACATTCTAATACTGCATTTGATTTTTTTTTAAATGTGGTGCGATTTATAATGTTAATGTAAATAAGCAATAGGGTTAGATGCTTTGGAGATGGTGTGTTGCTTGAGAATTAAACAAGATTGATTAAAAGTGTAGATAAGAAGATAAATTGGCATGTTTTAATAGTAACATAAAGAAATGTAGTTTGATGAAAGCAAATTGAATAAAATTATATTATATTTTAAAATAATATATTAAGTGGGATTATTAACTATGTATTCACAAAACAATAAAAAATAAAAATGCAAAAAGTGTTATCATGAAAAAACAAATCTTCATAAAGTTTGTTCTTAATAAATGAATAAATAAATGTTTTTAAATAATGATTTTACTTTAAATTAAGTAAAACAAACAAAAAATAATAGCTGATGGTAAATAGTGTTAAATTATTTGACTATGTCTAACTTTTTAACTTTATCATTAAACAGGCTAATTATTTTAATAGTTTAATTTATTTAAAGTGCATATCATCAAAATTAAATGTATTTAATTATACTTATATATAACTACTACTTTTGCTATGAAGATTAAATCATTGTTATTTCAATGTAATGAAATTAATAATTTATTAAATTTTAAAAATATTATGACAATAAAAAGTAATTAAAGGTTTTATTGAAAAGTTAATTATTTTTGTCTTTTATGAACACGAATCTTCTTTTTTTCATTTTTGTCTATTTAAGTAACTGCATTAAATTCACATTCGATAATAATCTAAGAATTAAATTTATATATAGAACTCAAATAAAATGCTCGTTAATTAAAAAACTATTGTAATAACAATGAAATAATAAATATAACGGTAATTAACTATTATATACAATCTTTCAATTCGCAAAAGTGACCGAAAGTACTTTTTGCGGATTGAAAGACTGTACATATATATATATATATATATATATTTATAAAGTATTGTATAAAGTATTGTATCATATATATATATATATATATATATATATATGAAATACAATACTTTATAAAGTTTAAAAAACTCTACATTAAATATAGATACACATATTTCTCCACTATAGATACAGTTTTTAAGTTACTAGCAATGTAGATTTTATATATAATGCAGAATGAACTGCCCTTTAGAAGTGAATGGAAACTGCAAGATATCAATAAATAAAGTTTAACATAAATATCTCAAACTGCTTTGTAGTTTAACATATTGATTAGTTAAAAACTACACAATGTTTTGTATTGCACACGAATTATCTTTTCAACCTCTTCTCAGTTTCTTTTTTTACTCTTAATTATTGTAGGATTCAATCATCATGAAGAGCTTAAGACACTTCTTTTTTGCATTATTGGTATGATAAATTGTATGTTTACAAAATCTTGTTTAAGATTGCAGTCTTTTATTTTTTTAATTAAAAATATTACACAAGTTTAAATTGCAATGGTAGTCAATTTTTAATAGATTGAAAGTTCTTAGTGGGCATCACTGCATGAAACAGTAATATTACTAAGTTGGCATTGGATTTTACATAGAAATTTCAATTATGCAAAGTTATGTTTATGCAGTTTTGTCTAAGGATTGTCGTTCTATTATGAAATAGAAAGTGATCTCATCATGATGATAAAAATCTAGATTGTCATCAAATTTTATCTTGGTGCTTATACTGTTAACTGACCACTTAAGTGTATAAACCTTTGTAATGCCAATGGTAGTAAATAATGTTCTAGTAATAAAAATAACTATTATTTTTAATGCAGGTTTAAATGCGTTTTTATTTAGGAATCAAAATTTGTGTAAATTTGAAGCTGATAGGAAGACAAATATTGCAGGCTATATCAAAGATTTATTAAGTGTCAGCTTTAGCTACAGATTAATTGCAATGAAAATAGATCAATTTTACAAAGAAAAACAATAAATAACCAAATAATTAAAGATAAGCCTCAAATTACCCTCCCTTATATCCCAAATTATCACAACAGTTTATAAAAACTTTAGCTAGTGAATTTAAGGTTGGCTTCCACACTTCCCCTAATACTAACAGACTAATTAATAATTCGAAGGACAGAATGGATCCATCTTAGACCCCCCGGTCATATACAGTATGTCATGCCCTCAGCCTGGATGCAGTGTCATATACTACGGGGAAACCAAGGCCACTGTTCATAATAGAGCTGCTCAACACATGTATACATATAGAAGAGCAAAAAAGAATAATGATAACTTCTCAATATTTTTTAAACATAAGAAACAGGCTGGCCATGGGTTTGAACCCTGCAACCCCAAGATAGTATGTTCTGGATCCAATGATTGCAAAAGAAAAATCAAGGAGGCTTATTTTATTATCAGTGATAACAATGCCATAAATAGATGTGATACATGTTTTTCTATTTCTAGAATATGGACAAATTAATTTGCATTCACATTTGCATATTTTATTATTTTATAACATTACAGCAATGTTTATAACTTATTTTGGCCATGAATATGAGGGAAAATCTTGAAAGTACTAGGCCTAAATTGATTTGATTTTTTTGGTTTATACTTACAGCTTCTTCTTCAGTAGGTAAATCGCTTTTATATGCTAGAAAGCTAAATATATGAAATTTGTAAGGTTTTACTTGATATAAATGTAAGATTCATTTAAAGGACAAGTCTTTTTAACTAATAACTTGATATTTAAAATAAGTACAACTACTGTATTAAAGTCTCTAGAAGCAAAAAAATGTTAATGAAAGAAATAAGTTGCTAAAAATTATATCAAATAACCCTAAACTGCATGATATAAGACATTCTGTGATAGATATAATTTAATATTTTATACTTCTAAAATTGATAAATGTATCAATGAATAACTAATATTAAACTTAGTTCAAAAAATGAACCCATATTATCAGTATTTATGCATCAATGATATATTAAGAATAGAGTTCAAAAAAAGTTTTTATTTCTTATTGAACCAATAATAAAGTACTTTTTTTTTCATTAAAGTTTTAACGCATGTGGATAATATTGATTGAAAATAAAAATATGGATGTTGTAAAATAAAGTAGTCTGACCTTAGTGAATATTTTGGACATCGAATGGATTTATTATCCTCAATCACTTTGTTACAAAATAATCGTATAAAACCTTGAGTAAATTATTGTCCAAAACATTGGCATATGTGAGAATATGTTGTAAATATGTGTCAAAATAAAAATAAAATATTACATATGTAATTGCACATTGTAAGACATATCATAGACTAGATCAATTCTAGATCAAAATGATATTTGACCTTAAAAATAACATCTATTACAATTTAATGGTCAAAATATTAATATGTTTAAAAGCATCTATTGTTGCCTTACATTTTAGCTATTCAAAATATTAAAATTGTGAAGAATCTTTCTAAATTGCCATATTATAGAAGGAAAAATATGTAAGAAATGAGAGTGCAAGTAAGTCCCTTTCTATAATAAAAACCCGGTCTACTTTTTGACAATAATTATTTTTTAATAATGATGTTTGTAAATAAGTCAATTATTTTATATAACGCAATGTTTTTTTTTACAAACTGTAATATTTTTAAACAGCATTAAACTGTTGCACATGCACTTTGAATTTTAACTATAAAAATGCATGAATACAAACACTTAAAACACATGATAAAGTCTTTGGAAAAGATAGAATGGCCTTATAAAAAAGTATTTTCTGTACAATACAGTGAATGTGGTGTTTCATAAAGATATTTAAGACACCTTTCTCAATAAATATTATTGATAATGATAACAAAATACAACTATATGTTGCTTGCTTTTTACTTTAGAATTTTTGGGATACATTGAAGATTATATAACATGATATAATATTATCATAATCAAGGATTGCCCTTTCCATAATTTAACAATAATATTTTAATCAAATGGATAGATTATTTTGATTACCTTTTGAATAATTTTCCAAAATTAAGATGATGTTTTTTAATAATATATCCATTATATTTTGCTTATTTAGATTTGAAAAAGAACTGTTAGATCATGGATATTGAAACATATTCCTGTAACCCTAAACAAGATATAGTAAAATATTTTCAAGAATTTCAAAGTTACAATGAGACAACATCTGACTGTTGTTGAATATTGATGGGGGTGCTTTATCATTTATAATCTCTTACATGTTTTTATTATTAACTTCCAATGCTTATTTTTGCTTATGTGTATTATTTGTGTGTGTATTTATATATAATGCTAATTTAATATTCTCAAGGATAAACGACGATTTCTTACTATTGTTTGCAAGAGATTCCCTGTAGTAAATAAAATACCTAAATAATTGGCATTCCAGTAAAATAACAAATACTTTTGTGAAAGCTTTTTTTTTTATCAAATCTCAAGAATATGTGTGAAATTTAAATTTGTTAATTCTTTCATTTTTTTATTGTATATATATATGATTTTGAAGATAAGCGATATGGAATATATATACATTGTAATCAAAATATAATCCAGGCAAATATTAACGCAAAAAATTATGTAACCAAGAAATATAACAGGATAGACTAACTCTTACAACAATGTTATAAGACAAAGCATTTATTCAAGAGTTCTAATACTATCCAAATTAGTCTTATACTGAAGGGTTACATAAAGTCGTGTTGCTATAAAATTATTACTCAAATACATCTTTCTTGGACATATCAGATTTCATAATAAAAATAAATATTTCTTAATGAAATCAGATCTCAGAGTTTTAATTATAAAATTCTTAATAAACAAATATAATTTAAATTTTAATTTCAAGTTATTATCTAAACCATGAATATTGACATATAGGTATAAGGTATATAATTAAGGTAGGTGTAATTAAAGGGGATTTGAATCCAGACTTTTCAGATACCTACATAGATTTACTGTATCCATTATAACCAGTACACATGGCAACATATATGTAAAAAGGATAAATGATCTCCAATATCCATATTTCATGTTCAATTAGCACTAATAAGTTGGTCCAGATCATCATATCCCCACACATATATAATCAGTGCATGGTTTATATTAAGATAGCAAATCTAACCACTTTAATGGACATATGAGATGTCAAATTAACTTAAGGTCAACATGGTTATGACTATAATATTGGCATCATCAAGGCTTTGAGCATTCCATCATCAGATTTTCAGTGATATGGATTGCTAAAAAGTTGGATAGTGGAGAGGATTGAAGTCTGTCCATTAAAGTTGGAGATTTTCTATCTTAACATAAACTGAAGACTGATTATATATGAGTGGAAAATGATGATGGGAACCAACTGATGAGTGATGGTTTATCAATATATATATATATATATATATATATATATATATATATATATTGAAAATCATTTATCTTTTTACATATATGTGATCATGGTTATCAGTTATATTAGACAGAGTGGATGATGGTAATGAGCTTGAAAGTCTGGATTCAAATCCCCCAAAACCATGAATGTAATCCTAACAATCAATAATAATGTGATATGATCTTTCTTTGGATAATGTCCTAATATAATAAATAAATTTTAATTTTAAATTGATCATGAAACTCTTAGTAAAATAATTATATAGCAATCTAGGATGCCATTTGTGATACTATCAGTAGAAAAGGTATTTTGTTGTTACAAATATGTACACAAAAGTTTCATTTACAATCTTAATACAAAATCAAGTAATCTTCTTCATGAATGTTATTTTATCATCGTCAATATAAAATTTTAATAAAATGACATTTATAATCTTCTTATACTCTTATATTAAAATAATAAATCTTATGTGTGATTTTAATATTTTTGAGAATACAGATGATGATACAGATACAAATTCAGTAGTAGTAAATAAATCGATATTTTTATTAACACTAATAAATATGATAACGATAATCATTAAATATTTAATAAAATCAAAACTTATAATTATCACTAGTTTAAGTTAAAAATTTAAATTACAAGAATATACAATATGATTTTACAGTAATGACAGAAAGCTTTCATTTTTGTTATTAATCCATCTTCCATGCCCATAAATCTCAGTATAAAATATATTTAATAATATCAAATAAATGCAATAGAGAATTAGGATTTTGTTTCTAATCTTAACAAATATTCAAAGAATAAACCATCACACAAGATTGCCTAAAATATATTATCATTTGCTGTCACCTAATATATACTATATTTCACAAAGATAATAATAGTAATATATAGAAATATAATTAATTCTTCTATCTTATATACCAATAACAAATATATTGGCGTAAACCAGTCAAATGCCAAAGTAGTGCCCCACTAACACCTGTGAATTTGACAACATTATTTCCTACAGGCTTTCTGAAACATTTTTGTAATATTTTTTTTTAATTGGTTGTTTTAAAAAATTATATTTAAAGATTTTAATGTAAATTAAACAAAAACTTTATATAAATATATGCCTATCGTGAAAGGTCATTCTTATCTGTACAATTTATATATAAATTTGACAGCATAAAATAAGAACAAACATAATTGTTTTTTAATTGATTATGATACATGTTACAAACCAGCAACACCCGAAAAAGAGAAAATATACCTATTCAAAATGCTGTGTTAGTCAAACATTGGTGGCCTAGTGGTTAGTTACCCTTATGGAGAAACATATACTCACCAATCAAAAAACAAAGGTATTTTATGTGATAAGACTGGATTGTGTTCTATTTGCAATAATTAATTAACATTAAAATAGATGTGTTAACTTTTGAAAGGAGCATAAAACCATGTGACAAAAAGAGAATTTATGTATAATTATTATTAATATACGTATATGTATATAGCTGTTATATATTTGTTTTATTATTCATTATAAAATTCAATAGGAAGATGTGATTTTTATAAAATTGATACAAAAATCTTAAAATATGTAAATATATAACATCTTACAATCATAAAATTCTGCTTTACTAAGATGGAAAACATAAATAATAATATTATATTTATAAATGACTAATAAATATGATGAAGTTATCTGAACTATTGTATTTTAGAGATCTCAAATATCCATAGCACTACATATTAATACATGTCTATAATGATAAACAGTAGAATTAAAACAAAGTATCTGTCTTTTATTTAAATAAAAATAGAGATTATAAGAATAATACAAAAAAATTAAATTTGAATTTGTCAAAACAATATTCTTATTTTTTTGATTTGAAAAACTAAATATAATTCCTTAATGAATTTTTAATGTCCTTTTAAGTATAAATATATTAAAATTAACTTCTATAATTAAATATCCAGTAACATATTATTTTTATTTATATAAAAAAATTAGGTTAATATTATTTTTGTCAATTTCAGAAATAAAGGAAATAATGTATTTTTGAAGAGTTATTTTTTTATTTACTTCAAAATATTAAAAATATTACTAGACACTTAATTATTATCTAAGACATTGCAAAATTTATTTAAATATTTATACAAATAACTTTTACTCTATTTATTTACGTTTATTCCTTTATAATTTTATATTTTATTTATTATAAAATAATATTCATATGTTTCAGATGGAAATATGAATTTTCTAATTATAATTATTTAATTAGAATGCTCTTACTAAATCAGCAGTCACAAATATGTTTAGAGGGCTCAGAAAAAGTATCAGCACTGTATTTAAAAAGACTAAGCAGAGCATTAAATATAAACAAATATAAGAAATCAAAAATATAACAAACTTTATGGTTTTATGTATATTATAATATATTCCCTCCACTAGATAGTCAAGTATTGTAATGTAATACTTAACAGATCTTTTACATGAAAATGTTTATTACATGAACTTTTTCAATTATAATTAAATTGGAAAGCTATTATTAGAATAGCAGCCAATCAACGTTAACTGCCCAAGGCTGAAAAAGAGAGAAGACTGTCAGTACTAAAAAGGCAATTAAGAGAAACATGCTTTCAATTACCACACTCATTTTAATATATAGACCAATTACAGCAGTAAATATAAGTAGGTGTCAAAGATCAAATTAACACAATTTTCAATATTTTTAACAGCCCCCACCAGTGGTTTTTCACACATTATAATATAACATTTAATGTATCCTTCAGATGGACAAATTGTGGAGTTTTCCATTTATAAGTATTTAATTAGGAAACTTAGCAGCCAGTCAAGTTTAAGTCTACCCATTATCAACTCATAATTTTGCTGTAAGAATAGATAATCTATCTCAATGTATATGGGCAAATATAGTGATAATAATATGATAACTTAAAAGTTATTAGAATTATTATAAATACAGTGATCCATGAAATTGTGTTATATGATTTAAGGATGTTTATCTTGTTTCAATTTATATAAATAAATATAACAGATAATACAGCAATAATGATGTTGGAAGATTTTATGTAGTAAATTTATTAAAAAATGAATAGGCTATCCAACTATATATGATTAGCTAATAAATACTCAGTGGATATCCCAAAATCAAAAAAAACATTATGACAATTACACATAAGGTTAGATAAATAAAAACCAAAAGTGTGAAAATAAAGACTAGAAATTATATATCCCTTATATTTGTTTGGCCAAAATATAGAACTCATATAATCTAACAGATTTATGGACACATTAAAAATTTATTGTTTGTTGAGTGAAATTTTTTTATTATATACTTCTGCATTAGTGACTTCAGAATAGCATTTTCCAAACTGTCAGTAAGACCACTTCACAAATCCTGAAAATTCAATACAATATTTGTGGGTTTTGTATATATATATATATATATATATATATATATATATATATATATATATATATATATATATATATATATATATATATATATATATATATATATATATATATATATATATATATATATATATATATATATATATATATAGCAAATAAATATGAGTTAAGAAAACAAAACAAAAATTTTTTTTTCCCATTTTAATTATATAAAACAAAACACTAATGCTGAGTTATCCAAAATATGTTGTTTGCTTGTATCAGCAGTGGCTTTTTCTTGTATTTACAAATGTCCTAGAATATCTACTAAATGGTACTTATTTATTACTCATTTCTTTAAATATTTGAGCTGAAAATTCCTCATATCTATTTTGAATGGGATCTAGGAAGTCTTATATTAAATATTCCTTAATATTTGAGAATTTAGTTTTACAATTATTTTTTTTTGGTATAACATAATGATAATATTAACATTAATTATTAAAAATATAAGTTTTAGTGTGATAACAATTTTAGAAACAAACATTTAAAAAAAGAATAAAAATATATAAATAAAGTTCTTACCAATAACAATATAAAATGAAATCATTGGACATAATTTATCTATTCAAAAAGATAGAAGAGTGAAATAATAATCAGCTGAATTTTAGATTATAAAAAAGGATATATTTAATGCAACTTATTGTTAAAAAAATCTAATAGTTAATAAATTATTTATTATTTTTATAATATTTATAAATATTTGATTTATTATTTTGACCAATTTGATTTACTTTTACCAAGAAGAATCTGCATCCAGTTGCCATAAAAAACTTTTTAAGACTTATTTTTTAATATATATATATATATATATATTGTTTTTAATAATAATATAATGTTAATGATTTAGGTTTTGGTTTAGAAATGCATTTTACAAAAATACTGCATAATAATGTATAGTATAATTTGTAAACAAATTACTAAAAATTACATTTTTTATAAAATGCAAAGTAATCATTTAAATAGTGTCAGGCTAAAATACTTAGTCAATCAGAAATTTTTATTTCTACTGATGTCTAAACAATTTCCCTTATGTCATTGTCTTGCTAATAGTATATAACAATCATATAAACATTCCATATAACGCTGATATCTTCAGTTTTTTTTTTTAAATATTATGTTAAAATTGTTTCTGTAGTTAAAAAGAAATTGCAAATAACCACAAACTGTATTATAAATTTATAGATATGCTTAAAATAATGCATGGACAGGGTAGTGATGGAAGTGCTATTGTATTTTTCAAATCTACCAATCTTCATGAAATGGTTGCTTCTGCAAATAAGCATACACATTTTTTTAAAATTTTACATTTTTTAATACTGAAATTAATGGTGTAAATAGTATGTATCTTTTTATCCCTATAGTACATTTCTTTTATGGATGCTTTTGTAAGTAATTATAATAATATTTATGTGTAGTTAATCTGAGTGCTTCTGGGTTGTTTTATTAACATCAGATTTTTTAGTTCATTTTTGGTTTTCCAAATGTATTTATAATAGGATATATATATATATATATATATATATATATATATAAAATACATATTTTGCGGGTTCATCCGTGTTAAAAACTTTTAATATCAATTTACTGATGTTTCGACTTGGTCACACAAGCCATCCACAGAGTAAATTGATATTAAAAGTTTTTAACACGGATGAACCCGCAAAATATGTATTTTATATATTTAACCCGTGCAAATCTTCGTTTTAACATATATATATATATATATATATATATAGCCTAACTATATCGGAAAATCTATCGTATATATAACATATATATATATATATATATATATATAGCCTAACTGCTACTGGATTTAACTAGCAATAGTAGGTTTTATTTCTATAGCTGCTTGTTATAATATATTAAATAATGTTAATGTATATTATTGGATTCTTTCATCAACAGGTTTGTATGAGTAAATAGACCAGCCTTATATATAAATTGTCTTATAGTAATGTCTTGAATTGAGTCATTACAATTTAACTGCTCATACTTTTTAATTTACATTTATTTTTTATAGTAGTTGAATTTTAGCCACAGTAAATAATTATTAAAAATATGGATTATGGCATATGATACAGAGATCACAGGTAGTATCAGCTCTATGCAGCCTCAAACATTTACATGCATAAAGTATTATTAAAAAGGGTTCTTTTTAAGTGTTTTGATTTCTGAGTTAATGTGGGTCTCAATATTTATAACTACAGTACTCAATAAAACTGGATAACAATGAAACAATATCTTAGCTTAACCAGTAACAAGCTAATAACACTCTGAATGTAACAAAATATTTAAAGAACAATATATATATATATATTGTAGGTTCATCCATGTTAAAATATTTTAAATATTGATATACTGACGTTTGGACTAAGTAACACAAGTCATCCACAGAGTGATATTTTAACACAGAGGAACACACAAAATATGTCTTTTATATATGCAACCCGTGAACACCTTTGTATCAATATATATATATATATATATATATATATATATATATATATATATATCATCAACCATTATCAATTCACTGCAGGATGAAGGTCTCTCCAAGTTTAATCCATCTTCTCCGATCTTTAGCTTCTCTTTTCCACAACACCCCTGCACATTTTCTTATTTCATCCATCCATCTCACATGTGGTCTCTTTCTGAGACTTTTACAATCTCTTGGAATCCAGTTTAAAATTTCAATCGTCCATCTATTATCATTTTTTCTAGCAATATGTCCAGCCCAACTCCATTTTAATCTTTTAATTTTTTAAATAAGGTCAGTAACACCTGTTTGTTGTCTTAGCCATACATTGCGTTTTCGTTCTCTTTTTGTTACTCCCAACATACATTTCTCCATACTCCTTTGAGTCGTCTGAAGTCTCTGTATTGCTCTACTATTAAGTGTCCAAGTCTCAGATCCATAAGTAAGAACAGGTAAAACACATTTGTTAAAAACCATTCTTTTCAAACACATAGGCATATTTCCTTGTAATAACAAGTTATTTATACCAAAAGCACTCCAACCAAGTTTAATTCTATGATTAATTTCTTCCATTATGTTTCCATCTGTATTAATAATCTGACCAAGGTATTTGTAACTGTTAACTTCTTCTAATTCTTCACAATCTTTCTTTATTTTCATATTTTGAGCAAATTGATTAAACATTACTTTAGTCTTTTTAACATTTATCTTTAGTCCTACTTTTCTACTTTCAACTGCTAACTCCTGCAACATTTCCTGCAGCTCTGAAGCATTATTTGCAAAAACAACTACATCATCTGCAAAATCTAAATGACTTAAATACTCTCCATTTACTTTCATTCCTTTAGTTTCCCATTTTAATCCACAAAATACTTCTTGCAGCACTGCTGTAAAAAGTTTTGGAGATATGGAGTCACCTTGTCTTACATCTTTCTCAATGTTGATTTTTCCAGTATCATTATGTAATCTAATTGTTGCTGTTGCATTTTTATAAATATTCTTTAAAATATGACAATATCCTGGATCTATATCTTGATGACCCAATGCTTTAATCACTGAAGAAATGTGTATAGAATCAAATGCCTTTTCATAATCTACAAATCCAAAACATAAAGACAACTCATATTCATTTGTCCTTTCTATGACTTCTCTCAATACCTGGATATGATCTATTGTACTAAAACCACTTTTAAATCCAGCTTGTTCTCTTGGTTGGTGGAAATTCAAAGTTCTCTGTAAATGAGTTGCAATTATCTTGATAAAAATTTAATATAAAACTGATAAAAGGCTGATAGGTCTGTAATTTCTAATATCTTCTTTATCACCTTTTTTAAATATGAATATTATTACAGCATTCTTCCAATCTTCCGGTACATCTTTATCATTTAGACATTTGGTACATAACTTTGCTAAAATTGTTTCTATTTCTTCACCTGCTTTCTTTAATATATCAATTATAATTACATTATTTCCTGGAGCCTTTCCTTTATTCATACATTTAATTGCATGTCTCACTTCTTCATTTAAAATTCTGGGCAATTCGGAAGATTTAATAGATATAGGAGGTACTTGTTCTTTATTACTATATAATTCTTGATAAAAATCTTTTACCAATTTCATGATGTCATCTCTCCATCTTTTTTTTTATTGCAGATATACATTTCCTACCAATACCAAAATGTTGTTTAACATTCTTGAGACTTTTATTTTCTTCTACAGCTTTCCTTGCTATTTCACAATTATACTTTCTTATATCATTTTCAACTCTTTTCCATACCATTTTACAAAATTCGAGATATTCAATTCTTTTTAATACATCATTTTTGTATATCTTCATATTCCTTCTTTTCTTCATAAATTCTTTAGTCTCAGTAGAAATTTTATTAGTCAATTGCTGCTTTTTTCTACCAGCTATCTTTGTTGCACTTTTTAAAAGTGTATCAGTTGTTTTCATATTAATTTCATTCAAATCTGAATCATGTTCAAAATCTCCTAACACTTGAAACCTATTTGTAAGTTATAATTTAAATTCATTAGAATGTTTCTGAAGATTAGGAATATCAACTGTAAATATTGTTTTTCTTAATAATTTTTGTCTCTAGTTTTCGATGATCACTTCCTGTGTTAAATTTATTAAGAACATTACCATCTTGAAATATGTATTTTCTGTTAGTCAAAGTATAATCCAATTCTGCTGTATCTTCATTTGGATGCTTCCATGTCCATTTCCTTTTAACATTTTCACAAAAAATGAATTCATAATATAAAGTTTTTCTTTTTCTACAAACTCCACAAGTCTATGTCCTCTCTCATTTCTATTACCATAACCAAAATTACCTACAGCAATTTCATCTTTCATTTGTCTACCAATTCTAGCATTAAAGTCTCCCATAACAATTTTAAAATGTTGTTTACTCTGATCAAAAGCCTTTTGTACATCCATATAAAAATCTTCTACTACTTCATCACTATGAGAACTTGTTGGGGCATAAACCTGAATTATCTGCATTTGGTATCTGCTATTAAGTTGTATAACTAATCTTGCAACTCTGTCCAATACACCATCAATCTCCACAATATTGTTCTTCCACTTTTTATTTATAATGAATCCTACTCCACTTGTATTTCCAATATTTGTGCCATTATAATAGAGTATATGTCCACTTTTTAAATCAATTGTTTCTTCACCTTTTTTTCTATCTTCACAAAGTCCAATAATGTCCCATTTAATATAAGACAATTCTTCTTCTAATTCTTGCAATCTTCCTTCACTTGAAAGTGATCTGCAGTTGTAAGTACCTAAATAAAAAGTTGTCATCAAATGGCAGCCTAGATTCACAATCAGGGGATTTTTAGCACCCTCCAACTTTGGCCACCAACTGCTGCCTTGGTTAGTGACTTTACAGCCTCCTGGAAATAAGGGCCATGCTTTATTTTTGTCTGTCATAATTGTATATATGTATTGGAAAAATATTTATCATTTACACAAACATTCATTCTGCCTTATCAGGCACTGAGAAGAAAGACTATGGTGTTTCTTGATTTAAACTTAGAGGTAAAAAGCCAATAAACTCACCACACTGGCTAATGCATGTTGGTGAGCAGCCCATCCATGTTCGTATACTATATGAATAATCACATAGTAATAACAGCTGCAACGACAAGAACGTATGGAGTGGACATTAGGAAATTGTCCTGCTCAGTTCCTTTAAGGTCTCCAAGAGGAATCAAAGGTTCTCCTTTCAGTTAATAGCAAACTCCTTTCTGCAGCCATATATATATATATATATATATATATATATATATATATATATGTTGATATGAAGATTTTCACGGGTTCCATATATATATATATATTACTAATATCTTAGTTTTATAATAATAAATATAACCATGTATATAAAAATGAGAAAAAGCAGATGTAATATTTGTAGAGTTAACAGGTTCTAAGTATCCCATGAAACAATATCCAACTGTAATGTTATCTCATAGTTTAAAATCTTTAAATATAATGAATAAGACACTTAGAATTTTTATTATTAATCACTTTACAATTAATGTAGCTAAATAATAAAAGGAGTTTTATTGTATCTCAATAAAATCTTACATTAACTAAGTATTAATATTTAAATTATATATACTAGTATTGGTAACTAATATCAGTATCATCTTTAAATAAATATATAATAATATCATGTGATCATAAGTTACAATTAAATGATGAGTGTCAAAATATAAAAGAAGAAAGTCAAAATAATTTAATAAATATAAAATCAATTTATTTACAAAAGTAGAGGTATTACAATAATAAATTGATTTCTATCAAATTCTATATTCAAAAATAATTTGAATGCCATTTAGGTGAGGAAATTTTATTTAAATTTAAAATATAGTCAAAATATATACATGTATTTTATATGTTAATGGACAACAATTCATTGAAGATGTTTTATGCAAGTATTAGATAAATATTAATATTCACTTAGTATTAAGCAACTAATGTAAAACAATGCCTTATATGATTGTTATTGATTAACATACCACTAGTCTTTCAAATTAGGTATCTCTTCTATATAGCCTTTCTTTGTTTTTTTATACATTTTCTATACACTAAAGTTCTATGAATATAATACTTGAGCATTATAAATACAAGTCATATTACAAATTACCTATAGTTTTAGATCAAAAATGTAAATCATCAGAATCCCTCTTCTATTGTATGATTATACATACTACAACAAATATTTATTGTCATGAAGATTAAAGTATATTAAATATAAGTATATGTGACATATCAAATATGACTACGCAGACTAAAAATATTAAAAAAATTACAATGTAAGTTGTTGGGAATTTTTCTCTACAAAATAACAATATAGAGTTACATAAAAACTCATCACCACAAATATATAAATGTACCAATAATGAAAAGAATTCAATGTTGTAAATGAATAAATAAAAGCAAAATCGTATTGAACCTTTTTCTTAAAAATGGTACAAATAAACTTTGCATGGAAGACACTAAGATCCATAAAAGAAGAGAATAGAAATCACTAGGATCAAGAAGAAGCCAATTTTAGTGAAAAGGATTGGTTTAAATGGACTAAAGAAATAATTATTTTAAGGAAAAATATGAAGTAAAGAGAAGATCATAATGTGTGCAAATAATGAAAGAACAATGCTATTATGATGTTATTTAGCTTCATAGTGTAATCGTTATAAACTAATTGGTTGTTTAAAGATAAGGAATATAACTTTAAATTTTGTAAACTAGTCACCAGAATTATTGATATGTAAGATATTTTTATATAAATGATTCTTATGGAGTGTGAATAAAATTTTTTTTTAAATACAAATATAATTACTATAACTTTAACTTATTATCTCAATACTATTTACATTGTATTATAAAATACTTGTTAGCCATTTAATTTAGTATAGAGACTGGTATTTTAAAAAGATCAATAAAAACAAGAAAATATATAAAGAAATATATTTTAAGTACTAATTCTAATAATCAATTTTAATTACAATCTATCTCCAACACAACTTTATACACATATATGCTGCATCAATCTTAATATATAATTATATAATTTAAATAGTAACTATGGCTACATTCCTGTTTGGTCCTGTTTTTTTATTAAGAGATCTTTTATTTTATTGAAAAGAAAAAAATAATAATATTTATATTACAATAATATATATATTCTATTAACAAAAGTCTTTCAATATTTTTAAATCACACAAAGATACATTTAGATATTATTTATTCAAGGAGAAATTATATAAAAATTGATTTAAATTGTTTAGTGTTTCTATGGGGGAAAGCCAAAGGATGATTTACATTAGTGCAGTAACTTAAACAATAAGTAAGATCAAATCAAGGTGTTTTTTTTTTATATTTGTAAATGCATTTTATCAGATAAATAGCAAGTTTTTTTGTAGTAAACTTTATAAATATTGACATTTTTCTTTGTGAAAATATTTTATAGACAGTTCATTAATTTCAAGAAATTTTGTCTAATTAAAATATCCAGTATGAAGTCATTTATATAACAATTATTTCCTAAGTATTTGTTTTTATAAATTTAGCAGATGAGTTATTGAAAGCTTGTCAGCCTCAAGTACATTAAAAAAATTATATTTCAAGAAAAATATTTCAATTCGATATATTCACGCACTTTAACTTATTATGATGTTTCAGATGTCTTATTATTCATTTTGACAATAACAAAATGTATTTGTCCAAAGGCAAATGATTTATAAAAGTCTTTTTTTCATGTGCAAGTACAACACTGAACCAAGGTTGCTAAATTTAAATATTTGTCCATTATAATTTACCCAGAAAATGAATATCAATAAAAATGAGAATTTTTTTTCATACATATATATTTATAATGTTATACCATGTGACTGATTTTATTAGAACCTTGACTCAAAATTTTTAATTCTTATTTTATGCCATTTTTTTTACTATCTTTATAGATACAATATATTTGCAAAATATAATAAAGTCTTTGAAGAAATTATATTATCCATCAGAATAAAAATTATTTTAAAATCACAAAATATTTTAAAATCATATTTAAATAAATATTGTATGTTTCAATAAAATTAAATATTAAGATTGTAATATTAATAATAAATATTTAAATTACAAATATTAAAATGAATTATTTATTTTATTCATTTTCTATTGTTCTCACTGTAGATTGCATTTTATTAAAATAATAATTGTACCTAAAACTTTGTAATAATATTTTTTTAAATTTGCAATAGATCAAAAAATGTAAAATTTTAAAATTTATGTCATTATTTTAAATCATTTTAAAGTTATTTATATATATAATATATAATTATTTCTTTATTAATCTTATTCTAGCTAACTTATTTAAATATTTACAATATTATGTATTTCATCAGTGTAAGGTCTCTTTAAAAATTTAACATTGTGCACATGTATACATTTAAAATTTAATAGTTAATAGCAGTCAATTAAAATAAATGGAAAATTATATAATATAGTGCATATAAAATTGTATGTAGCGTGTATTATTTGATCTGTATATTATTATATTATATTGTCAATTATTTGAAGTTATATTGAATTTCTATATGAGAATTTTATTTTATTTTATTGAGGTTATATTTTTTATTGTTGTTATTTTACTTCTGCTATAGAAAATCAGATTTACCCAGCCTTTTGAAAGCCCATTGTTTTGCTATCTTTAATTTGACATTGTTAATTTCTTTGCATTATCTTCTTTGTAATAAATATTACATATATTTTAATATAATATTTGTAATATTATTAATAGGTTGCAGTAAGGATTTTTTTAAAGACTTAATTAGTATTTACTAAGACAATAAACCTCAAGAGTGTGTGCTTAAAAATGCAAAGGGAGGGACATCTACAGGTCTTAACCACAAGCTTATGCTTTGGAAGAAAAGAGGGGAACACTTCTTTACTTAACCTACTTTCTATATAAATATGTGAAGGTGAAGTGGTTAGATCTGAGAGCATGAAGTTATTCAATACTTCACTGATAAAGTCCACAATTCCTATTACATATTAGTACTCATGAATCTTTTTATTTGCAAGTCAATGGAACGATCTTATAGTTAGAAATCTATTACAATAATTTAAAGTTGTAATTATAAATTTATTTATTTATTTAATGTAAGCTTGTAGTTAAAATCTGAAGAGGTCCCTACCTTCACATTTTCAAGTGCACACTCTTGAGGTTTATTGCCTTAGTAAATATTACTTACATAAAAAATTTGTGTTTTATAAAAGTATAATTACAACTTTAAAGACTTAATGTAAATATGTTTTTTTTTTGCTTAACATTGCTGAGTATGTCATTCATCTGAACTATATTAAAGAATTAACAGACAATAAAAGCATTTTAATAAAGCTAAATTAAAATTAAAATTTTTAAATATATTTGTTATATTTGACAACATTATGATACAACTATATATTTACTGGAGCATGCTCTCAATAAAAAAACAATATTTTTTACCAATTTTTTTGGCAGTGTCATGAACAAAAATAATAGATTTTTTAGGTTTATTAACAGTTATTATTTATTAATATAATAATGCTGATTTTGTATTTTTTATTAAATGTAATATCTGTAATGCTTTTTAATTGGTTGTATAGCAATATTATTTTAAGATTTAATGCAAATACAATTTATTTATTAAACATTTCTGAGTATGTCATTTATATGAACTATATTAAGAAATTGATAAAATATGAAAGCATGGAGCACTTTAATATCAAATCATAAATCAATGTTCATGGCTATTTCTGCAGATAAATGACAACCTCTACCACAGAATATACAAACATTAGCTCAGTTAACTCACTCAGTACCAGTAGTTCTTGATACAGTACTGGGAGTTACCAAATATGTCATCTGAAGCCACTTAACTGCTGAATTAATGAACATCCCACTAGTAATTGTAAATCTGACAGTATTCTTTTCTCCATGTCTTCTGCATAATTTTTTTAATATTTTTAAATCGGTAGCTTTAATACACTTTTTTAAAGATTTAACATAAATTAAAGAAAATATATTATATAAATACATATACAACCTGAAAGGCCATTTTTACCTTACATTTAATATATGAATTTCACAACATAAAATATGGTCAAACATAATTTTTTAAATTGTTTCTGACGTGTGACAACATAATAATTAGTTAACATTAAAATAGATGATTTAACTTTTGAAGAGGGTATAAAACCATGTGACAAAAAGACATTTTATGAGTCATTATTATTAATATACATATATGTATATAGCTGTTGTATATCGGTTTAATATAAAATTCAATATAAAAATGTGATTTTTATAAAACAGGTACCGAAAACTTAAATGCTATAATAATATGCAAGGTGATAATTTAGAATCATTAAATTTTGCCTTACCATCATCTTTATAACAGAGTAGTAAATATTTTGATGTTATCTCTACTATTGTATTTTAGAGTTCTCAAATATCTATAACATTACATACTAATAAATATCTATAATGATAAATAGTAGAATTAAAATAAAGTATCTACCTTTTTCATTAAATAAAAGTGGAGATTATAAGATTAATATAAGAGTTATTTAATTTTGAATTTTACAAAAGGACATTCTTATTGTTTTGATTTGAGAAAAATAAATATATATATATTTAAATGACTTTTAATTATAAATTATATTGAAACTAACTTTTACAATTAAATATCCAGTAGTACATTATTTTTATTTACATAAAAATGTAAGTTTAAATTATTATTTTTTTTTGGTAGCATCAGAAATAAATAAAATAATATATTTTTGAAAACATATTTTTATTTAATTTTAAGTTATTTGTTTCAAAATATTAAGAATATTACTACTCAATTAACATCTAAGTCATTGCAGATTTTATTTTAACTATTGTAATATAACGTTTAATACATATATCATGTACAGATGTGTAATACATGGAGTTTTCCAATTACAATTATTTAATCAGAAAGTTTTTACTAGAATAGCTGCCAATCAAAGTTAACTGCCAAAGACTGAGAAAGATAGTAAACTGTCAGTGCTAAATTGCAATTAAAAATATACTTTTTTCATTACCAAACTTATTGTAATATAAAGATAACAGTATGTCAGTAAACATATGTAGGTGTAAGAAATGAAATAATTACACATTTTTTAATATTTTCTATTTTATAATAAACCCCCTTAGTGGAAAAATCACTTTTTATAATATAACATGTAATAGATGTTGTGGATGAAAAAATGTAATGTGTAGAACTTTCCATTTACCATTATTTAATTAAGAAGCAGTTACTAGGACAGCAGCTAGGAAAGTTTAATTCACCCATTATCAACTCATTATTAAGTTTTAAGCCTAACACAATGTGACCTAATGTAAATGTGCAACCATATGGATAATTATATGTTAACTTAAAAATTATTAGAATTTTTACATATATATTAATCCACAAAATTGTTTTATTTAATTTTAATGATGTTTCTGTTGTCTCAATTTATATGAATAAACATAATATGAAATAACGCAATAGTGATCTTGGAAAATATTGTAATCCTATAAAGTAAAATTATTTTAAAGAATTTGTATGGGTTATCCAACTATAGATAACAAAAAGTAAGTGTGTTTTTACAAATTCAAAAACCATTATTGACAATCAGACATATTCTTTGATAAATAAAAACAAGAAAGTGTGAAAGTCATGGGTGGGATTTATATATCCCTTGTATTTGTTCAATCAAGAGATTAGACTAATATAATTTGTCAGATTTGTGGATGTATTGAAAATTAATTAGTTGTTGAGTGAAGTTGATTTGTATAATATACATTCTGCATAAACAACGAAAAAACAGCATTTTCCGACTGACATTCATAAATCCTAAAATATTAATACAATATTTTTGATTATTTTGCTAAGTGGATAGATATTAATAATAAGTTAAGCAAGTAAATATAAGAATTAAGAAAAAAAACATTTATTTTCAAATTTTAATTATGTAAAACAAAACACCTGAAAATAGTAAAACAAACTTGTGCGTTCTTAATTACTTTTATGTTTTTAGGTTTTTGAATTATAGCTTATTTTGATATCAGGCATAATATTAGAAATATGAATTACCATTTCTGACATAGCATTATGTCCTTTCCTATATTTTGATTTAGTTGCATCATAAATATGTTTTTGTAAAAGAAAGCAAAGATAAATAGTTAGTTTTGGCATATTGGAGTACTTTTCTGCTAAATTTTCCAGAAATTTATTAATGACAGTTTTTTGTATTTTTGTTTCAAATCAGTGACACTAATATATAGCATTGCAAAAATTTTCAAGGATACATTTATGTTAATGAAAACAAGTTATAAATTTCATAACTTGCTTTAAGCTTGCATTTTGTGATCACTAGATGGAGCTTACCAATAGCTCCTAACAAGCTTTGTTTACATAAATGCCAAAGCAGAAGCAAATATTATCCTTTCAAATGATATGAAACCCATATTTTAATGTTAGCAGCATGTCTATTTATTAAATGCATTTTATTCCTACTTATAAAAATTGTCCTCTTAATTTTTCTTTTATTATGGTTTCTTTCTTCATGAAGAATTTTCACACTTTCAAAATCAAATTTAAATTTATATTTCTATGTTTTTTTGTTTTTTTTTTCATGTTCAAATAAAACTAAAGCAGTCACTAAATTAACATTATTCTTACTTTTTACATGCTTATATATCAATTCATGCTCCTTTAATCTTCTCAATACTGTACCTCAATTCCCATATATATATGATAACATACCCTCACAAAAAATTGATATATGATATTACTTTTCTACTTGACAGATATGACATCCTTAACATTATTATTCTAATTCTAAGGAAGTTATCATATGTAGGTGAATCAACATGCAGAATTGAGAAGAGATTAAAGGAGCTTGAATTGTAAAATAAGTATGTTAAAATAAGAATAATGGTGATTTAATACTGCTTCAGTTTAATTTGATCATGAATACATATGTAAATATAAATTTAAATTTGATTTTGAATGTGTGAAAATTCTTCATGAAGAGAGAAACTATAATATAAGAAAAATTAAGGAGGCAATTTTTATAAATAGGAATAAAATGCATTTAATAAATAGACAAGCTGATAACATGAAAATATGGAATTCATAGCATTTGAATAGATGATGTTTGTTTCCACTTGTTTTTTTTTTAATTTCATGGCAGTTTAGGAAGGTTTAAGAAACTAATCAAAAATACTTCTGTGGATTCAAAGTCTGTTTATAATAATATATTACCATTAAATTTATTATTTTTATTATGATTATAATTTTTTGTGGCAGGACAAATTTGATTGCATTGGGATTAGTTGTATTGCAAAGTTGCATGGTCAAAATAGTTTAAAGAAAATATCTAACAGATTGATTAATAAATTTAGAGAGTGGCATCTCTCTATGTGCATATATTGAATGTAATATAAATGTAACATAAGTATAAAACATCAAATACCACTAGACCCTATTCTTTATGCCTACACAAGTTGTTTTTCATAAAGGTAAAACTTTCCATACAGTAGCATCACTTGTGCAAGAGTGTGTAATCAATGGGTGTGAGTCGATTTGTAGAAAAAATCATTTTATCATCACTGATGAATGTCATAAGCTAAAAACTAGTATGAGAATATTGGATGAGTAAGCACCAGAAAAGAATTTATGCTCAAATATCCCCACATTCATTGATTTCTCTGGATTGCACTGGGTGGTACTACTGTATGGAGAGTTTTGCCTCTGTGAATAATATAAGTACATCAGTAAAAATTTAAAAAAAAATTATCTATAGAGTTAATCATACTATTAATTATTTAATGAAAGAAAATTAGAATAAAAAGTTCCTCTTACTATTTGGTAAAAGAAATGTGATTTATAAAGTGATCATGTAATAATGGACAAAAAAAAAAGGTAATTTTTTGAGAGAAAAATTAGACAATTTATTTAAGTTTTAGTGTATACAAATAAATTTGAATTATGTAGTTTATGAAAATGTATTATACTCTGTCAACAAAAATCATATACCATTTTTAAAATAATAAATTGAATGTCAAATCTGAATATATTATTAAAAATTATAAAGCATTAAAATTTAGAATGTAGAGAACAAATTTCAATGTTTGATCATGATTTTTTTTTCATATCATTACTATAAATAAATCAAAGACTTCTTTTTCTATAAATTCACTTATTAAATAAATTAATGAATTTGGAAAGCATTATGAAAAATAACTTGTAAGAAAAAAAATTATTAAATCAACTGGTATAATCAAGACAAATATGTTTTTTGAAATTTTGATATAAATAAATACATAGTTGATTTTATGTTAGCGAGTAAATAAAGCATAGTGAAAGCACACACACACACACACACACACACACACACATATATATATATATATATATATATATATATATATATATATATAACAAGTCACAAATTGTGAAACTTGCTTTTAAGCTTGTGCTAAAATTTTCACTAGATGGAGTTTACCACTAGCTTCAAACAAGCTTTAATTATAAGTGACAAATGAGAAATAATTCAAAATCTCTATTGGAAAATCCTCATCTCCAGACCAATTGGTTTTGAGCTTAATGGCTCACCTCAGTGAAGAGTTAGTATTTCGGAAACTTCTAAAACTCCAACTCAGAGCACTTACTTAATATGTTAATATCAGTTTGAAAACTTGAATTTTTCAGAAATGTAAATTTCTTAAAATCTAGCTTTACAAACGATATATATATATATATATATATATATATATATGTGTGTGTGTGTGTGTGGGTGGGTGGGTGGGGGGGTGTGGATGGGTGGGTGGGTGGTTGTATGAAAAAATGACAGTTTCTAATTTAAGTCATGGCTCAAGAAGAAAGCAGTACAGAGTAATTCTATAATGAGGAGAAACTTCTGGTTAAAAACTGTCTGCCTTAGAATATTTTATATACTTATCATCATTATAAATTTTATCCATTATCAATCCATTGCATGCAGAAAGATATTTCAAGATTAATATGTCTACTCCAAACTCTATCCTGTTTTCTACACATCACCTTGTCACAGCACCTTATTTCTTTCATCCGTTTCACATGTGGTCACATTTTAGGTCTTCTACAATTTTTTAGAATCAATTTTAAATTTTCAGATGTCAATCAATTGTCATTTCTTCTAACAATATATCCAATGCAACTACACTTCAGTTTCTTAATTCAATCAATGATGTCAGTAACACTTCATTATTCTCTCACCCATATATTTCATTTTCAGTCTCTTCCTATTATTCCTAACATTCATCTCTCCATACTTTATTCAGTGGGATGAAGTCTATGTATTGTTTTCCATTAAGAGTCCAAATCTCAGATTCATAAATAAGAAATGATAACACACATTTATTAAAAATCTTCCTTTTCAAAAAATAGGCATATTTCCTTATATATATATATATATATGTGTGTGTGTGTGTGTCATATTATTATTACTATTTGCAGGATATTCTGTGTAGTGAAAAAGCTAAATGCTGACGTTTCAGTACAATATCAAGCACCTTCCTCAGAGGAAGGTACTTGATATTGTTATGAAACGTCAGCCTTTAGCTTTTTCACTACACGGAATATCCCGCAAATAGTAATAATAGTATGACATATTTTATCCGTGAAGATATTAGAATTAAAATATATATATATATCATAATGGAGATTTTCTTAGTTATTTTATAAAAATAATACATCTTGTGGTCATACTGTCGATTACATTTTGCATATTACTAGTGTTTCAATGAAATATTATTCATATTATTCAAGACTAAGGCCATAATGAAGAATTATTTTATGTGAAATAGAATTAAGTTCGTGATAGTGTGGAAATTATATAATATTTATTTCTATGTATATTAATTCATCATTCCATGAAAGTAGGAGAATTAACAGAAAATGTAATAAATTTTCTTTTGTTTCACAATTATATGATTTATGAAAATTGATTCTAGAAAAACAAAGAGGTAAAATAATGGACTTCCATAAAGCTGAATTGTGAATTGTTTGTTTTTTTCTAAAATTTCAATAGACTCTCTTACATTAGTTAAATTATATTTGTTTTCAATATTACCCATCTTTTAATGTTATCAAAGTCTACTATTCTAGAAACATCTGTTTACTCTCTTTAATCATAAATGTGTGCTCATTAATTTGCTTTTCAATGGGCCATCTTCTTCTCCTTTTCTTAATCTTCTTTTTATTATATAAATACTTTTTATTATTATTATTATTATTATTATTATTATTATTATTATTATTATTATTATTATTATTATTATTATTATTATTATTATTATTATTATTATTATTATTATTATTATTATTATTATTATTATTATTATTATTATTATTATTATTATTATTATTATTATTACTACTTTACGTTATTGTTTATAATTCTGTTGCTTGTTTATTTCTCATCTGAATCCAGGCCAATAATTTATTTTGTCATTTAATAACAGTATTAAAGTGGAGAGAGGTAGCAATCAGGAAATATAATTAAATCTGCATTGAGACTTGTTTTACCTTTGACAATATAAATGAAAAAATTAAAATTAGAATGTGTATGTCAATCTACCATGTACATATTCAACTGTTAGTTATCTGTAAATTGACCTAGACTAATATTAATCTGCAAATATTGTATTTTTTTATTTTATTGTTAATTTTCTTATTAGCAATTATTAATAATAGGACAGTTACCATTATATTTCCACATTATTTTTGAATGGTAAAATTTATACAAATATATTATAGTTTAGTCAGAATAAATTGTATTTAGTGGAATTAAGTTTAAGTTAGTTGTATAAACAACATGAAAAAACATATTTGTTGATTTATTTGAAAATTTATTCAATACTAAGCAATTTTATGTTTAATGAAGTATAATCATCATCATCATCATCATCATCATCATCATCATCATCGTCATCATCATCATCATCATCATTATTATTATTATTATTATTATTATTATTATTATTATTATTATTATTATTATTATTATTATTATTATTATTATTATTATTATTATTATTATTATTATTATTATTATTATATAAAGTATCAAATATATTGGAGAAATACAGTACATAGGAATTCTGCTTACATGTAAAAGTAATGAGCTTACTTGAAATGTTACATAGAAGAAATTGGAGATAATAAAATATAACTCTTCATAATTTAAAGTAATCATTTATTTGTGTGTGTGTATTTTATTTTATGCAAATTAAATTTGAATTTATTTATTAATTACACTTCGTATTTATGTATTTTTATAAGATTATAACATTTATTTATTTAGATCACATATTAATTATAATTTTGCTAGCACATATATTTAATTTATATATACAACTGGGTCTCATTTTACACGATGGATAGGTTCATCAGAAAACATGCGCAAACAAAATCGCACAAAAAGGGACGTAACTTACATTGAAAAAGGGGGGATGAGGTCTGTGATTTTTCAAAATTCGCATAAAAGCAAAGCACCAATGTAAAATTACTTTAAAATTCGCGCAAAAAAAAAATAAGGAAATAAAATATGACTAATAAAAAATTTCAAATTTGAAAAAAAATTAAAACAAGACAAGCTTTTTTTAACTATAATATTTAATTTTATTCAAAATAATATATTTTTATGCATAATTTACAGTACAGTAATTTAAATTTTTTTATACACATTTTAATTATTATCGCTATTTAGCCAAAAAGATGTTTGTTTGCAAATTAGTAAAAAATCAGATTCTCATGCGATGTGATCCATTTTGCTTCTCCTTAAACGAAGTCAAGAATATCTCAGCATTTATTCTCACAAGAGGAAATACAACTAGCGCCAAGTTCACTCTCATGTTGTGTTAATGGTTTTATGTGTAAGACAACAATGATTTTATTAATTGTTTATGAACTTAGACTTATGTTAATAAAAAGACATTTATTCACCACTGCTGGGAAAAACTTAATTAAAACTAACAACTAAAAATTAAATTCTTATTTTTGTCTTTAATTTTCAATTCTGTTTAAAAATCAATTTTCATTTTACATCACATTAATTTCAAGTCGCCCATAAGTAATTTTTAAATTGTTAATTACAATTAAAAATCAGATTTTAATTTTTAATTGTGCCCACTGCTATTACTGACCTTTTAAAAATAAACTTGTGGACACTAAATGATTAATAATTGATTACGTTCTTTTTTAAAAAGCAAAAACAGAATGTGATTTAAAATGCAAAATTAACACGCACAATGTTTGAACAAATTTACATTATAATCTTGTAAAATTTAATGTGTGTATACATAAAATGTGGAAATCATGATTTTAATTTCATTATTGCATAAAATCTTACTATTATAGAGCACTGAAAATATTTTAAATTACAAAGATGAAAGTTGAATTCCAATAATGTGCTATTACTTTCAATATAATGTAAATGCATGAAATTTATTATTTAAAGTAATAGCACATTATCAGACTTCGTGTTCCGGTGAAAGACGAATTGTGTAACTTCAAAATCGTGTTAAATTAGTCCACGTAAAAAGAGACCCAGATGTAGTCTGAGATATTTAAATAAACATCTAATTTATTTTGAAGCCAAAATGTGTATGGAGAATTTAGTATTAAAATATTTATTAATAATGTAAAAAATATAAACATGAATTTATTTACAGTTTATAACAGCTAAGTTTAGATGTAGGTTTCATTTATATAATTTATTTTATGAATGTAGTTTGGATTCAATAAAATGCCGTTTGTATCTGAAGTATATTAATGATCATGTTCTACATATTTATAAAGTACATGTTTATAACTGCTCATGGTTCTCTATATTATCATTTTTAAAACATTTGACTTCATAACAATAAAGCTAGTTTGAGAATTTAATAATAGCATTGTTCTGAATAATTACCATTAAAGTACAAAATAAATTTAACCAAAATATTCTGAAAATACCTAATTATTAATTTATCTAGTGCAATGTTTTTATTTGTAATATTCATATGGGAATGACGAATATAAATACTACTCAGGATGTCTTATGCTATATATTGCTATCATTTATTTTTATATTGAATATTTTTGAGTTTATTAGAGTATTTTGATATATATATATATATGTGTGTGTGTGCGCGCGTGCGAAAAATGGAAAATAAGTAAATATAAAAATGTGTATATGAAGTCAAATTATAACATGTATCTTATCTACTTGAAATAGTGTAGTGGATGTTTACAAGAGCATCCATAGATTGGACTGATTTCTGTATTGATGAATTATTGTGATATGAATGAGCTAATGCAAAACATGCATTGCTAAAAAAAAATCAAAAATTTGAATAAAAATACATACATATTTATATATTCAGATAAAACTGAATAATCAAACACTACAAAAATATGTAATAATATTAATTAATGCTAATTTATTTTTTTCAATTTTTGCGTCATTTTTAAAGTGTCTATCTTCATGAAACTTATTTCTATCAAACTAACAAAAGTAATCTGAACTACTTAACAAACATATATATATATATCATCGCTTTCACTTTATTATTAAATTTTGAATAAAATTCAAAGTATTTTACCTAAATCTCACTTATATCAGTTAAATGCTAATCGTTAATGCAGAATACTTAATCAAACACATTTATGTTAATAATTTTTTTACAAATAAATATTTTTAATATGTAAATTAATAATTATACCTATATAAATATGTAGTAGAACATTGAATAATAGACAAACTATGTGATACCTATAGACATTTTAGGCAACTAAAAACATATTTTTGACAAACTAACATCATTAGTAATCTGACAACTTAATAGTCAAACCAACTCAATTTCTATTTAATTGATTCATAAAACATTCAATTTGAATGTAATTTAATGGTAATTTAATTTAAGCTTTTAGGTGTATCAACTTAAAGTTAAGATAATAAGACAAAAATCTTAGTCAAACTCATAGTTTATAGTTATTTTTTTTTTATATCTATATTTTTATATGTAAATAATTAATTAAATATTATATAGTAATATAATAATCAATATAAATAAGAATAAATTGAACACCTAATTATATTTACAATTATTTGTACATTTTCAAGGTATATATGGTTTTATAAAGCACATGTGATGTGATGTGATGTGATGTACTGTGACTTCTCCTTAAACGGAGTCAGGAATTTTTCAGCATCTATGCCCAGAGAAACCTGTTTGCCACTTTACCTTCCTTTTCCATTGTCCACCCTAAGTTTTCCCATAATTTGCTCCATTCCATTTCCACAACATAATCTTTGTCAACTTCATGACCTTCATATCTAAATCCCCCTCATTTTTTCCCCAAACCTAGCATAAAAACCAATAACTCACTTTCTGTATAATCACTTTGTTCATATTTAACCATCCATATCTTCATTATTTGTACCCTTTCTGATTCCAAACATTTACAGTAAAGTAACAAATACCTAATATTTTCTATGCCTTCCTTACACAACTTGAGACTAAATCACCCATATTTTTCCATTTATGTGTATATTCCCTTGTTGCCAAAGATCCCATTCGAGCCTTAAACAATAAACTACTTTCCTTACTATTATCTTAAATTTACTCACACCCAATGTTCCGTTTACTTCTATATATATTTAAACTCATTTTACTCTCCATACTAGTTCTCCATCTCTTCAACTTGCTATTCTTCATTAGTCCATCTATTCTTTTATCCCACTCCTTCCCACTATAACACTCAACAATCCTCCTAACACAATCATCCCATCTTTTGCATAAGTATACTGACATAACTTCTTTATCCAAATCTTCTGCATACCGCATTACCTTTCTCACCCATCTTGTTGCCTGCCCTTTACTTGTAACCCAATTAAAAACTATTTTGGCTATTCTTTTATTATTTATAAACTGCAATCTACCGAACATTTTCAATTTGCTTTTTGCATCCCTCATATAAAAACTTGACCATCCCATTTCTCCTTCAATTACTACTTTTGCTGTCCACACCTCAGCATCTAATGCATGTCTTCCTACTTCCCTTTTGTACTTTTTCTAAGCAATCTAATACCCGTTTACTAACACATAATGCATCATTGCCATATGTTAACCCTGCTACTGCTTTCCCTTCCATACAATTCTAGCTACATCATATTTATTATATGAAAATACTGTTAATTTCTTTATCAATCCCTTTCTTTTCTTTGCTTCATTTATCAATTTTTTCTTCCATTCATCCAAGCAATTTTTCTTGTTACTCAAGATGATTCCCAAATAACTATATCTGTTCACCACACTTAACTTTATATCCCCCAATAAGAAATCTTTGTCTTCTTTTTCCCCAGTATTCACCATCATTATATTTGAATTTTTTTCACTAAATTTAATCCCCATATCTTTACCCACCCTTGCACATGTCATCAGCATAACTTCCATATCTTCTCTTCTTTCTGCACACAAAAAGACATCCTCTGGAAAAAAAAAGACCTGACATTGTATATACTCTCTTGCTACTTGTTAACGGTATCTCTATCCCTCTTCCTAGACTTTCTATTGTTCTCTCCATTTCACTCAAATACAACACAAACAAAATAGGTGACATAGGGCATCCTTGTCTCAGTCTCACCTCATTTTTAACTTTAACTGATTCTATATCCCCTAATTGATATGTATAGTAATTATTTTCATATATTTTTTTAATAACACCCACTAAAGCTTCATCCATTCCCAGATTTGCTAAACTTATCCATAATCTATTTCTATCCACTCTATCATGTGCCTTCTCTATATCTATAAAACTCATATATAACTGTCTATCTGAATTTACACTCATGTCTATAAGTTGTGTAACTACAAATAAACTATCTCCTATATGCCTATCTGGCCTAAAACCTCCTTGCATTTCCCCCACTACATTATTTTCTTCCCACATTTTGCAACTCTTGCAGCCACCATATATAAAAAAACTTTATATAAAACTGATATTACAGCTATTGGTCTATAATTATTTAACTTTCTATATTCCTTACCTTTTCCTTTAAATAATAATCTTATTCTTGTATTACTTCAAGTACCTGGAAAAACTATCTTCTGTGCCATCTTATTACAACATGAGAGTAACTTTACTTTTTCCCTATGCCCCATATTCATTACCATCTCTGCTGCCCATCCATCTAATCCTCTTGCCTTACCACTTCTCAGTTTCTTCCCTGCCTCATTCAGTTCATTTTCTGTAAACATAATATTCCCATTACTATATGCTTTCATATTTTCTATCCCTCTGTCCTTCACATCTAACATCTTTTCTATATTCATTACACAACTATACAATATTCTCTCTAATTCTTCTCTAGAGCTACACTCTATTCCCTCCTCATCCAGTAATACTAACTATCTTCCCTAAATTTCTTCTTTTAATGTAATTCCAAAAAATTTTACTCCCATCTCTTCCACTTTTATTATTATCATCCAATAATTTAATATTTAGTTTCATTCTCTCTCTATAATGATCTATTTTAGCTAACTTCTTCTTTTCTAAATACTTTTCCTATTTAGCATTAATATCTTTTTCACTCTCTTTGTTCTTAATAGCACACTTATATTCTCTACATGTTTTTTTCCTCTCTTTTATACTTTTACTAACTCTCATTTTTCTATTAATTTTATTCTTCTGAATATTCTCACCTAAAACCCTATTTGCCACTTTTTCTATTTCATCACACCAGTCCTCATACTCATTTCCAATCAACTCTTCCATGGTTTCTTCAATTTGTATTTTATATTCTTCTAACTTATTCTTATCACTCACTCTCCATCCACATCTTTCACTATTGTTTCTACTTTTATTTCTATTTTCCATTACATTACTAACCATTTCAATTACAACAAAATTATGATCACTATTACATATTCTCTCTTCATTATCAAACACCTTAATTTTCCATACTTTATTCACTCCCTCTTTATCTACCAATATACAATATATTGTGTGGGATATATTATTCCTAGACCATGTATATTGTCCCTCATAAATATTAGATAAGTTTCCAATGCTCAAATTTACTCTCTGACAAAATTTCTTCAAAAGCTGTCCATTCTTATTGTCTACATCATCAATTTCTTCAATATGCCCATTCATATCTCCTATAACCATTATTCTCTTCCCCTTTTCTTTAAAACTCTTTATATCCTTAACTAGGCAATCATATATGCTATTGTTCCATTCCATTATAGTTTGATTATCTCCAGTAGCTATATAAACTATAGCCACCATCCATTCTTGTTTTCCTTTTCAAACCACAAATGTTCTTGGCATTTAATAGTATTTAAATATTTTTTTTGATATAACACCTATACCACCACCCTTTTTTTCTTTCTCTTTTCTATTTATACCCTGTCATACCAAAATTTCCAAAACAGGTTCTTCTTCTTCTCTTAGATGAGTTTCCACTACTGATAATACCTTAAGCTCTTCATTTTCAATTGCTTTGTTTAATTACTGCCACATTTTGGTCCCCTACCATCTTGTATATTCAAATACCCAAATTTTTACAATTTTTTCTTTCCTAACTCTTTTATATTTTTTATATTCTTTCTTCTCTATTATGCTTATAACTAACTTACTTACCATTAATTTTATAGACCCATTCCCTCTCCACATCTACATTTATATCTAAATCAACTGCCCTTTGTTTAATCCTTACATCCCATCCATTCTTCTTTCTTTTAATAACACTACAATTTAAAATCACACCCCCTTTACAAGTTTCCCAAACTATATTCTTTATAAATCAGACTCCTTAAAACTTCAATTCCTTGTTTCCCTAAGTGCAACCCATATTTACCAAATAACTCCCTCTTCCCAATAAAACATCCCACACATCCACAAACATAACATCATTTCTCTCACACAATTCTTTCAATCTCTCATTTATAGAACACACCCTCTCTAACATATACCTTTTATCAAATCTTGGTAATATACCAACTATTCCTACTCTTCCTTTAACCATTCTCAAATTCCTAATCAGTTCTGTGTACTCACTCATTACTCTCTCTGATCTCTGATAAATTATTAGTCCCTACCATAACATACAGTCACTCAATCTATTGGATATTATTCACTTTAAGCACTAAAACTGATATTATATATATATATATATATATATATATGATATATACATATATATATATATATATATAACCCTATAAATAAAAATACATAAAAAATAAAACTATATATATATAAACCAATAAATATTATAACCCCTCCTCTTTTTTATAAACGTTCATTAACAATTCTACCATAATTTTTAAATCTTTTCATTAGCTAATACTGCCCACTTTCCACCTAATTTTGTTGGACGTTTAACTACATTTAAACATCTAACCAAATTATTCTGAATATAGAAATTTTCATAACATATTCTTTTATGAAAATCTTTACATATTTTATAACTCTAATATTCTTCTCACATTCAATTTTATGACAACTATCTAAAGAATGTATATATAGAGTCTTGATTTAATATCTTTCCTCTAAATTGTTCTATATTCAGAAAAATGAGATAGATGTGTAATATAAGGTCCAGAAAAATTAGGTGGAAAATGGCCATTATTAGATAATTGAAAGATTTAAAAATTACGGTAGAATTGTGAATGAAAGTTTATAAAAATAGAGGGGGTGGTGAGAATTAAATATTTTATAGTTTATATATATATATGAAATGTATGTATATGTATTTATATAGTTTTTTTTTTTTTTTTATGTATTTTTATATATAGGTTTATATATATAATGTAAGTTATATTGTTTAAGGTGAATAATGTCCAATATATGGAGTAAATGTAATTAGTAGGTCATTAAATGCTTAAAACTTTATATCATAAAAGGCTCTCAATAAGAAATGAAATTCCGGGTTGATAATTAAATAATTGTAAATATAATTATTTGTCTGTTTCAGTTTTATTTAGATTTATTATTATATTAAATGTATGTCTATAACAGCATTGTGGACAAATAATTGTTATTCTGAATATTTGGCCATTGTATGTATCTATATAATAAAGTTGAATAATGTTAATCTGTAACATCTATAAATCATTTTATTAAATTGCAGTCAAAACACATTATAAATAATTCATTGCAATTACATTTAAACAGAAAGTGAATTATTAACAAAGATACATTTTACTTTAGATGTCTGATAGGGTTCCATTGATGAAAATACATAACCAGATATAATAGTTGATTTTCTTTTAATCAAAAACAGTCATTTAAATAGACCAGAAAATTTTATAAGTTAAGCAAGACAAGTTCATATTATCTATCTATCTATCTATCTATCTATCTATCTATCTATCTATCTATCTATCTATCTATCTATCTATCTATCTATCTATCTATCTATCTATCTATCTATCTATCTATCTATCTATCTATCTATCTATCTATCTATCTATCTATCTATCTATCTATCTATCTATCTATCTATCTATCTATCTATCTATCTATCTATCTATCTATCTACCTATCTACCTACCTATCTATCTATCTATCTATCTATCTATCTATCTATCTATCTATCTATCTATCTATCTATCTATCTATCTATCTATCTATCTATCTATCTATCTATCTATCTATCTATCTATGTGGTTACCTATCTACCTACAAATATATCTATTTATCTAACTAGGTATCTATCTAGCTTTCTATCAGTCAATTGATTGATCAATCTATCTATCTATTTTTCTGTGTATCTGTTTAGTTATTGCTTAATTGATCTATCCATCTATGGATCCATCTATATGTCTGTCTGTCTATTTATATATCAATTTTTCTAACAACTTATCTATATATAAACCTATGTATATATATTTCTATCAAGTTATCTATCTATATGTCTGTTTATCTATCTATCTATATTTCTTCATATATTTTCTTACATGTTTTCTTATCTACCTCCATATCTATCTATCTATCAATCTATTATATATATATATATATATATAACCATTCATCCATCTATTTACCATCTGTCTGTCTACCTACCTATCTATCTATCTATCGATGCATCTATACAATACAAAAGAAAACATCTAAACTTAAATACTTGTGAGTAAAAACATATATAAAAAACAAACAATCCTCAAGATACATTTCTGGAAGAATATGCTTTTATCGGTTAGTACAGATATTTACCATACATGTAAACATGATTTAGTATAGAAGTGCTGCACTACCTGAAGGCACTCACTTTGATGTTATTGTCTTATTTTTATTAAGCTATAAATTATTATTTAATTTTCTGTTAAAGTTATGCAATAAAGTCAGTTGAAGTTTAATATACCATTGATGAAATCTCAGAAAAAATATAATTTATTATATTCTTTATACTTTTCGTAATTATGCTGCTTCCTGTGTATATTTTTATCCAAATACTTTTAAAGTATAAGTTTTATTGCTTACAAAATATTATATTCATGAAAAAAAAACGTAAAAAGTGTTAAATAAATAATATTTATGCAGATTATTTAATAAGTGATACAATAATCATTAACTAAGGTAATCAATAATGTATAGCCTAATGAAAGTAATTCTTAAATTATATTTGATATTCACCCTAGTTGATAGTGATAGTATCAAAAAAAAAAATGTAATTCACTTGTAAATGGAATTGGTATTTTTACTAATAAAAAGTAAACTATTATGATGATAACATGTTTTAAAAAGTATATGGACTAACTGATGAAAGCATGTTTTACCAGAAATGCATCTTGAGAAGTGCATGCTTTTTATATGTCTTTATTAATATATTTTACAAAAAATGATACATTTAGTTGTGCCATTATATATCAAATATATCCATACATTTTTTAGTTAAGATGCTGCTAAAGCAATTATATTTATCTGGTCATTAATATATGTTATACACATAATTCTCTTTTTACACATTTTTCTTGCACAATTTTAAAATGGCAAGAGTTTAATTTTTTTTTTTCTTTTAATATGAGTTGTTTTCAAATAACGCAATTGGTGAAAAAAAAAGATACTTTGGGATTAGAGCTGCTGCAAGGTATTCATGATTGGAATGAAGAAAAGAGTGTTAATGTCTTGAAGTATTTAAACAAATCATCTTACATTTGAAAGTAATTGTTAGATTGTCTTAAGAAAAAAAAAATTTAATTCTAAATAATTTCATATAAGTATTATATCTCTTTATTTTCTTTTTTTTTTTTAAAAAAAAATTACATTTTCGGCCGTTTTTCAGCAAATGTGGAAATTTACTTGTCTGCATTGTAAAGTTTTTTATATTTTGTTATGAAAGAGAAGGACCATTTTGGTATTGCTGCTATGTTGCATTTTGACATTTGGTTTAAAAAAATTCCTTGATGGTGTTGATATTAAAAAAAATTAATTTTGTTTAAATTAAACTGATTAATTTGTTTACATTTATATTTATTATTTTTGCCAAAAATTAATAGATGGTAAGATATACATTGCAAAAAGATCATTTACATTTTATTATATATTATAAATAGTGTACATTTAGATTTAATAGGGTTTATGAAATGAAGGTCTCGGAGAGATTCATTTATAGATTATCTAAACGCTTATGATAATGCGACCAATATTTTTTTTAGTCAGTTTAAATTTTGTATATTTTAAATTTTAACTTGAAATTTTGGACGGAAAAGTGAGTTTAAATATAGCTTTATTTTATGTTTGTTTAATTATTATGCTAATGAATGAACAGAAATATATTTCATTTAATTGCATATATTGGGTATCCATTATCTAGAAAAAAAATTTATTAAGATATTCAAAATCTCTCCTTTCATTCATTTTTTTTATATGCGTGTCATTATTGTTTTCACAATTATTGTTTTTGCAACATAGTTTAAAGTTACCCATTTTTTTTATTCCATCAATCAGAAATATAAATTAATTTCCTATTGTATTTTGTTGTTAATTTTACCGATTTTTATTTTATATAATCCAATAAATTAAGTTGGTTTAAATGACAAGACTCCATTATTTTTTTTATTATTATTTGGATTGCATAAGATGAATTAGCTATTTAAATTCATGTCAAGGTTCAAACTCAGCTTCATAAGTAAACTGGAATATAAGATATGGTATTTATGCATATTAGCATTTTTATTTTATTCCCATATAAATTTTATATTTATATCTGCATACAAATATTATATATATTTTTTATTTTGGTTAAAATTACAAGTAATAGCATTAGCTTAGAACTGGTCCTTTCTTTGTTTTTCTAATCCTGTCATAAAAATCTAAATAGATCGTACTTTATCATTGGTTCAGAATAACTCATCTTAGATATTTTTTTTTAAACTTCTATAAAACTAAGAGTACAAATTTTATTGACTGGTTTAATTGAATATTATTTTGATTTGTATAGATATCAATTATAATCATTTGCTTTAATTATTACCAACTAATTTCATGTTCATTTATTAGAGGGTTTAAATATATAATATTAATAATTATAGGTTAGTAAACATCCAATGAAAACTTAATATATCTTTTGTATTATATGACTGGACATTTTGGGGTTAGAAATTAGCTAATAGATTGTTGATAATAAATTCTAGTGGAGTATGCCATTTTAACATATAAACGAAGCAATAATTAAGTATCGCTTTATTGGAAGATATGAATAAATTATTTATACATTACTTTATAGCTTCTTAGTAAACTAGACGTAGATTAATTTGGTTAAACATTTAAAGGAATGCATAAGTTTTCAAAGTGTTTATAAAATGATATAAAAACTAGTTGATTTCAGTAGAAAATTATTAATTAAATATTAAAGTAAAAAGAATTGTGTATCACTTATTGAAAGTTACGAATAAATGTTTATACTTTCTATTTAACTTTTATTAAATTAGATATACGTTTGGTTCAAATATTATTGTGTTTCAACAATTTAAATAGTGTCTCTATTTAAATACTTAATGTTAAAAAATGCAATTGTGGTTGTTTAAAAGCTCATCTGTCTAAATAAAATGCAGTATCATTAAATATTTAAAGTAGATTTCAATTGTTACAATAGCAATAGATTAATAAAATATTTTGGAATCTGTTTTAGTTATTGATTGGATTTGATTTTCATTAAATTGATAATCAAGTAGTTAACCCAATCATCTATTATTGTCTAGGGCAATAATAGATGGTTTCACTGCTGATTGCAGTTTACATTGTAATTGTGATGGATTTGTTGATGTCTGGAGCAGATAATCTCATTACTCTTTCATTTACATATAGCTTAAACCAATTAGACTTTAATAGAGATTATTAGTGCTTTATGATGGTTTATTACCATAATGGCGACCAAATTGAGCTAGACTAGATTAGATTAAATTAGATTATTTTTTGAGTTTTGATCACATAAGATTGATCATCCTACCCATCACCAGCATTGATCAAATTTCATCAGTTATAATATATATATATATAGTACCAGGCATTATCAAATATCTATACACAAAGCCTGCTGTAAAGAATATTACAGCAGGTACACAAGTATATTAGTATATATTAAGCACAACGAATATATAAATCTGCCATATTAATAACAAAAGTTGGGTCTGAGAATTAAAATACCCCCACACACCAATTTAAAGTAAATATTTAATTGACACAAAAATATTGTACACAAATACAGTATAATAAACTCATGTATTTTTTTTCCTTTTCTTTTTTGTATATTTTCATGATATGTCATTTTATTTTTATGTATTTTGTTTTCCTCTGAAAAGCTCAAATGGAAAAAGGTAAACTTTATTGATTAAATGGATTCCATATTAGAACATATTCCTAAAAGAAATAATTAAAGTAATTGTTCCAACACTCTTGTATATATATATATATATATATATATATATTACTTTTCTAAAAATTGTAATCTTATCCCATACTCAAAAAAAAAAAAAAAAACATTAATTGCTTTGGTAAAAACCTAATCAAAAAGCAATATATTTGATAACGGATATTAAAATTAAAATGTTACTTTTTTTCTTAGATAAAACAAAATTCTTTTGAATTAAGATCTGTAATCAAGTGATCTGAGATTCCAAGATGGAAACTTATTATATTTTTTTAATATGTAGAATTTATTCAGAAAAATAGAAAGAAATGTTTATAATCTAAATGATAAGATAAAATAAAAGGTTTGTCTGATCATACTTCTCAAGGAGGGTACCTGAATTGGTTCTCTATGAGTGGTGTTGATAGGTTTTAGTCAGTGCTGTGGGATTCATTCTTTCTTTGGCATTCATTCTGTCAAAGTTATTCACTACTTTGGTTCTGGAATTCTCCAGTCATCTAGCCACTTAGAGATTCATTTATGGACTGTTTTATTGCTCATATTTCCTAAAAAGAAATCCATTATACAGTTTTTTTAAGAACTGTTGTATTTGGATGGATTCAATTAACCATTCAAGATTGCAGATGAAAATTTAATAACCATACTAATTACTATATTATATCAGAAAGAAAATATGGAAAAATCTACCAGAACTTTCAGTAAAATGACCATGTGGTAGACAAACCATCAAGTCCACCTGCCCTTGCTTTGCCCAAATAGCCAATATGGGACAATGACAATTCCAGCCAGCTATGATGATGACAAAATCCACCTTGCCTATGCTTGAATGATATGAAATTTTCATCGCACAGCCAGTTGATATGAAGCCCACTTAGAAGACCAGTCAGAAGAAAACGAAGATGCGTAAATAAGTTTATTTAAAATAAAATATTTTGTTAATATTGAATTAATTAACTCTTATATTTCCAATAATTAGAAATATATTATTGTTTTTATTAATCATTTAAAAAAAAGAGAGAGTTGTCTCTTTTATATATATATATATAAGATTTTATGAATATTGCAGGTATAATAATATAGCTTTTACTTAAATATTTTGATTCATTGTTTAATCCCAAATTTCAGTATTGTCAGCAATGGTTGCAATTAGTATTTGTTTGTTTGTTTGTTTGTTTGTTTTTCTTCTTGTTGTTACTCCTGAAAATTGTCATACATAAATATACATGTGTATATATGCACAGATACTCTTGTTATATTTGGTAAATATGACACCTCATGTTGAGTGTCTAAAATGTATTTATCCATACATCTTTAAGTTATTTTTTGTTACTGTGACATCTTATGATGAGTGTCAAAGAAGTTTATTCATTGGAAAATTTCCATAAGCAAAGCATCTAATAACCATATATTTAGAATAGTGGTGAATGTATAATTGAGCTATGTGTATATACATGTATAAGAATTTATCTATCATGAAAGGCAAATAGGTTCAGCACCTCATGTTGAGTGCCCTAATATTTCTGAGTCAATGCAACCTTATTGACATACTTGTAAAATACAAAAGCTCCTATTAGTTATGTAATGAAATATTTTATATTGTAAATATATTTAAGTTTAGTTTTTTTTATATATTTACTTAAATAAAATGGGTTTTAAAGTCCAGAGTAGAAATACATGCCTATATAACTGAAAATTTTCTATTTGAGCAATGTATTTCAAATCACATAAAGTATAACTTATTTATGCAGGGTAAAAAAAAGTTCAGAACACTTTCATTCATTAGAAATGATTATAAATAGCTTTAGGTGTTCATTGTTATTATTATTTAAATGATTGCATTTATTTTATCTATTTTCAATGCATCATATATATATATATATATATATATGATGCATTGAAAATAGATAATGTAACGCTATTCCGTTACAATATATATATATATATAGGTTTGTGACAATAATTCTTATTTATTTTGTTTATTATATCATTATTAGTAAAAAACGGTGGTGAATATTGGGACTTGAATAAATATTTAATAATGATAACAAATTTGTTGGGTTTTATATTATTTTATTTAATAAAATGTACTCTTTCCTTATAAATCATGTACCTATAATAACCATTTAACTTACCCATTGAAGAACCTAGATATAGAGTATACCGTACTAGCCACATGGGGTATTGTTCTACAAGGGTGTAAAATCTTATTATTATGCTCTGCTGTGCATATGGTATTGCATAACCTTCTAGGAGGGGGGGTATTCATTTTTATTCTTTTCTAGCAGTAGTGCACAAAAGCTATTAGTAAATAGACTTTTTAAAGATGTGTATTTACCATACATCCTAAACATTCATGCATTCGAGAAAATTACTAACTAAAAGGGTTTTTAATTGGCAGAGTTCTGTCAAATCTCTCTATCAGATTAGCTGGATGTACCGATATGTTATGAGTACTAACAATTGGCTAACTTGGTATCCATTTCTTTCCCTGTAAAATCTGGATCACTTAATGCTCAGTGCAAGATTAGAAATAGCATTCCTCAGGGAAGTATGGTATTTCTATAATTAAAACCTTAAAACTAACTGGATCTGATTTATTGTTTAGTTTTGATGTTTCTTCTATTTTTACCAATATTCCTGTTGAAAAAGCATTAAGTATAATACCACAATACAATGATTTACCTGATTTCATTATTCCATTAATCAAGCATTGCATTGAAAATACATTTTTGTTTATAATTCTCAAAAGCTTAAACAAATTAAAGACTTTCTACGGGATCTCTACTGTCACCAGTAATTGCTGACATTTCATGGATAATTTTGTAAGTCAAGTATTATGTGCAGCTACTAAAAAATCTTTATTTGGCTTAGATATTTGGATGATACATGTGTCATTTGGCCTCATGGCATTGATGCTATAAATTCTTTTATTGTTTTATAAATAATTGGCATCCAAATATTAAATTTACTATGGAAATGGAAAATAACAGATCACTTTCTTTTCTAGATGTTTTAAGTGCAAGATAATTTGATGAAACATTATCAATATCAGTTTGCAGAAAATCCACTTATACAATCAGAGATCTTGATTTTAATTCTCAGCATCATCCTGCACAAAATAAATTTCTGTAGCAAAAAAAATATTTTGACTAGAGCTTATATTTTATATCATAAAGAACATCTTACTCAAGAAATAGAGCTTACGGAAATATTCTACACTCTAATAATTATAACAAAAACCTCATATGTAAGGCTTCACATAACATTAATACTAAAAAAAAAAGAAGATAGAATTGGCAATTCATCTTTTAATAGAGTACATTTACCTTATATTAAAAAGGAGTTACTGATAAAATGAGTAGAATACTATCTTGTTTTAATATAAAGGACTACTTTTATTTACTGGCAAAAAAATTGGTAATTTTTTATATAAACCTAAAGACAGAATATTTTTGGAACACCAAAGAGTTTATGAAATTCCATGTTTTCAGTGTTTGAGAAACTATGTGGATCAGTCTAATAGACAAATAAATATCAGAATTATAGAACATAGAAATGCTATTAATAAAAAAAATTAGCACAACAGTTTTCACTTCCCATTTTTTAGAAAATGGTCACAAACCTGATTTTGGCAATACAAAAATAATTGATAATTTGGAAAGATAAGATTTAAGAACCATGAGAGAGCCAATTGAAATATTAAAGAGACCTACAGGTTTAAATAGGGTTGACGAAGGACAACATATACCAGCTATGTGGAAACCTCTCATTTTATCTAATATTAACTTAAAATTAATAGGTGAAAAAACTAAAGGAAATAAACATTTTGATAAGCCTCATATTGTGAATGCTGAACTACATTTCTCATCTCACACTGAGTCACATTTATGTTTGAGATCTAATGATTTTTTTTTCAAAAGTTAACCTTGATAATGAAGGTTGCTAATCCGTTGAAATATCGGATTCTAATGCAAAATAATACATGTTTTTTTCCCCCAAAATAATAAATTACCTACATCATACAACCATGAAAAGATTATATATATATATCAGATTATACATTCTTATTATTTACACACACACGCGCGCGCACACACACATTATATATATATATATGTTTTTTTTAATTTGTTCATATACATATTTATTTTACATTAAAGTTAACATCGTACAAATATTTTGATAATATCACATCACTCATTGACTTTATAATCCAGTGAAAATGTTGGGATAATGCTAATTTTAATGATAAGCTTGTATATGTACTCAGATGAATTTATAACAACTTAATTAATCGATCTAGATATATAGTCAATAATTACCATGCTGAATATTTTCAAAATGAACAGAAATGGGCAATAGTTTTTGATGTATACAATCTGAGAATAAAATTCAACTAGTGCTGAGAATTTTTTTTCTGTAATAGGTCAAACATTATGAAGGAAATTAAATATTTTTTTTTGCTTATGAATCGATATCCAGTCCAGATAAATCCATAATAGTGAATAAAATTAAACCTATCTTTATTGGAGAATTATGTTTCAGAACAAATTCATTAATCAGACAATTGATCATGAACTAAACGTAGAAATGCAGTGATAATATAAAATCCTCTTCTCCACTACTGATACAAATGGATACTATACATTTAAATACAGGTTCCATATTTTTTATTGTATTAAGTGCTAAATGCTTTAATTCTAAATGACATTATTTCAACAATGTATTAAAAAATATTGAGATATCTTCAATTAACGAATTTTATTTTTAAATATTTATTAAATTGTTCAATACTCTCCATCAAAAAACATATTAATCAAATTGGAAAAAAAAAGATGGTGAATAATTAATGAAGGTAAAGTTTACACTTACGTAAATTCAAAACTTATTTAATATTTAGCTCCACATTAAAAATATTTTTAAATCCCTCTAAGAATATAAATTATACGAATCGTTTATATATTAAATACAATGCTTTTTTTTTTTTTGAAGAAAATTCATAACAAAAATAAAACTTTTGAAGTTTTATATTGATCATAATTAAAGACGTATTACTCCTTTTATTATCACTCGATTTCTTGTCACGCCTCTTAAAAATTTCGTGACAAACATAAAAATGTCATCTTTTGAGACTTCAATAATCCCAAACATTGAAAAAAACGGATAATTTTAATTCCCTTATAATGAGACTTCATTAAAGTACAAGACCATATGGGAATGCTCTAATTAGTAAATGCTTTAATGTTTGCTTTAATTGATTTCACAACTATAAACGTTAGATAAGATACTGTCTTGAATTCTGTTATTAATATAAAATCATAATAGAAAGTTGATTCCATAAAGTTAATAAATTGCTACAGATTTATATATATATATATGTTTAAATATACATAAAATTAATATTTGACACACACACACACACCCATATATATATAATGAGTGATGTATTAGCTAGTACAAGTTCCTGCATTATTTATGCTGAGTTCAAGTAAAATAGAATAGAATATTTTTATATAAGGATTTCAAAGAAAGTTTGGGCTATTGTCAATGAGTTAAATGAAATATATATTTATCTGTAAAAAAAAAAAAAAAAAATGTTTACGTATCTTAAAAGATCATTTCAGTCATCAGATGATTAGTTTTCTGACTTGTGAAAGGATGGTGTAAATGCTTTGTCCTGAAATACATGAATCAAAACTATTTCAGCATCTGTATGTTTGTTGATCTATTTATCTATTCTTTTATACATTTATTTGTTCCTACATTGATTTGTTCTAAAATTTCATACATACAATAACGCCATTTTTTATCTAAATGTCTACATATCTATTTGAAGGCGTTTTAAAAATCTGCCATATTATATTTTGAATCATTTCTCTTAGGCATTTATTGATAAAGCTTGTTAGAGCTATTAGTACACTGTTTATTTTAGTTTATAATGACGAGCTTATCAAATTAAGTCACGTGATGTATGACTTTATTTTGTTTACTATATAAATTTACTAATGGTTGTATTATTACCAAATATGTGTGCTAAATAAAACATATTCCTAAAAAAATAACTTTATTGGTTAAACTGAGAGACAAGACGACTGTATTTAATATAGAAAATAAAAGGTCCAAGTGATCTATTATTAATAAAAAATAAAAAAAAACTAATATATATATATTGAAATTTATTAAAAGTAATTGCCAATGGAAACTAAACGGGAGATTTCCAATTATTATCTAAATATTTTTTCCCCAAATTTACTTATAAATATAAATATGTAAAATTGCACTTCTTGGAATAACATGACAGCTGCCTGAATTAAAATTGTGGTGATGCAATTGGCATTTTTTGATTAAAAATAGATCCTAAAAACTTCAACACAGTATATTTCAAAATTAAGAAAAATTTAATTATTGATTTGTACATTATTTTCTTGCAAAATCATTCTGTAATATGGCTTGTAGTTATGACTAATTTGCATTATTACATAAATAATAATGAAATGAAAGCAGAAAATATTACTAATAATATTTTAATTTATATATTTTACTAATAAAAACCTTAGAATTGAGCATGCAGTAATTCGATATTAATGCATAGGAATGTAGCTAAAACATAATCAATATCTGTAAGCAAGTTATAAATTTATTTGTTTTAATTACTTGTGTCAAGAATGTAATGTATACAATATTATTATTATTACTTTTTTTAAAGTAAATAATTTAATATAGCATTATATAATAGCAATAATTCTATATATTTATTATAACTTTAATATAAAAAAGGGTTTTTTGGCAAATATTTTATGCTCTTCTCAATGTGATTATAACCTATTATAAAGCTTCAATTATTATTATTATTATTATTATTATTATTATTATTATTATTATTATTATTATTATTATTATTATTATTATTATTATTATTATTATTATTATTATTATTATTATAATAATAATAATAATAATAATAATAATAATAATAATAATAATAATAATAATAATAATAATAATAATAATAATAATAATAATAATAATAATAATAACAACAACAACAACAATAATAATACCATTTAATAAAAGTACAAAAACAAACTTTTTATATCTTTGGTACTCCATTTCTTGGAGTATGACTCAATTATGTGAAATCCTCAGATATCATACAAATTCAATCTGTTTTTGATTAAATTTTTAAATTAAACAATCTACATAAAGATCAGTATATTGAATTAATGCTGAGACAAAAAAAAACAAGGGATCTTAAATTTTTCCATAAAATTAATAAAGAATAATGTGGTTTATAAGCTCTATTATTGGAAAAAGTAGTTATGGAAATATTTTCATCATTAATCTCATATTTTAATGTATTTTATATGATAAATATTTTTCTGAATATCAATGCAGTTTTGACTTTCAGATCCAAATGGTATATCAGCCATGATTATATATATATATATATATATATATATATATATATATATATATATATATATATATATATATATATATTACTGGTCAAAACATGTCTTTCTATCTAACATGAGCTGGAACTCACAAACTGTATTTCAAACCCAGTCAAGCTCGACATAATGAATAACATAACAATGATGGCACAAGAGAATTAATTTTAAATCTGTCTGACTAGCAAAGCGTGAGAAGACAATGAGACATCTATTAACTATGACTAAACTAAAATATATACACACATGGCTGTATGTGTGGAAGTGGAGAAAATGGAATTTGAATTACTCAAATAAGTTAGACAATAAAAATATAGTTTAATATAATGACAAATTGTTAATTTACATATATGAATTAACTGCACACATTAGTATGTGCATGAATGAGCAAATGGTTGATGATTACATAGTGTCATTCATGCTATTATTTTGCATATGCTCTTTTATTAATTAAATAGTATATACTATACATAAACACATATCTTTGGTGTGTCCAATATTAAGATGCCAATCGATTATTAGAAAGAAGTTACATAAAATTGCTATCAACGCTTTGGTTTACGGTTCTGAAACATGTTGACTAACATTATTTCAGGGAGCTTTCTGAGATTCATTACAGATAAAATACAAACTATTTTCATGCCATTACGGTCATGAAAATAAATAAAATACATTTGAAAACACATTTGATTATATGATAAAATACTTAATGAAACCTCTTTTAATTAGCGCTGATAAGAAGAATGATTTATTTTTTCCAAGGCTTATAGATACTCTTAAATACAGAAATAAGTTACAATGGTGGGATTGTATAAGATTGAAATAAATTTAATTAATAAAACTAGTAATAGTTGGCATTTATATATATTTCAAGCAGAGCACAATTTTAATATTACAGCATTAAAACTGGGTCATGAAGCAAAAGAAATAAATATACAAAGAAGTTTGCGGTGCTGACATTATAACCAAGAAATAACAGAAAAAAGTCATGTTTCTGGATAAAAGATAAAGTGGATAGGCATGCCGTGGACATCATCAATGTGCAGGGCTTTTTGTACAAAAAAAGTGGATGGGCATAGCATGTGCCAGACTTAGGGAATCACCACCAGAGGTATTTTTATATGAAATAAATGGTCCTGGGAATATTAACGATACTCAGGACAAGACTTGAAAAGTAAATCTATGGGTTCAAACTTATCGTAACCCCCAGATTGGATTAAAAGAACAATATATTGAACCAGATTGATATCTGATTCAAGGATTTTACTGCCAAAATTAAAAACTTAATTTTTGTTAAATCTTATCTAATGTTAATTGTTTTTATTATTATTTAAAAAGAGTATATGTATTAAAACACCTACTCAATTATATTTAAAATAGATCGTTTTAGTGTTTTTAAAATAGTTTTCTTATACCACTTTTTTTTTCCTTTTTTTAAAATCAATTTTATTAAAAAACAAGCTGACTAGCTAATTACATTCCTGTGCCTTTAATTTAACCAATGTAAACTCATTCTAAAAAGTGGAGATTTAATTGTGTTGTTGTTTTTTATGATCCCTGGGTAGAATTCTTAGATTAGATTGAGCTGGAGATTAATATGTGCCCTGCCTTAGGCATAGAATTCAACAACAAGGAAAGTGTTTTGCAGGAAATGTAAGAAATATAAATAGCCTCGCTAATTTGGAGTAGTTACTTATTCTTGACTAAACAAGTGGTTTCCCAAGTTAAAATCAGAATTCTTTTATGTACTTTGATTGCAGCCTGTTGAGATCCAGAATTTTGGTAGCAGTTCAAACATTTAATTTCTTCAAAAAAAATTCACAGATGTCAAATACTGTACATGTTGTCATCATTAGAATGGTATGCTAACTTTACAAAGGATGCATCCCTAACTCCAAAACCTGCTCCAGTAATGCCATAAACCTCTAAAAGAAGCCAGAACCTCTTTACATATACCTTGCAATTGGCAAAGACCCTGAAAATGAGCTAAAATAATAGTGCACACTCCACTTGAACAGTACGTTACCGTAAGGTAACATTTTTTTTATTCTTCTCCAGGGTAAAATTTCTTTTAATTAAATTTCTGCTCAATCTAATTATAAATCTCTATTCCTAAGCAATATGTAATCTCATATTTAATATTTGTTGTGATTTCTTGTATTTTGCAATGTGTCATGGAACCTTAGTTTTACAATTCCAAGTTTGTTTTCAATTTTTGTTTATTGGAGAGTGATGTATGAGTTTTTATATTTTTATGCCTAAAACTTTTTATAAATGTTTTAGCAGTCATGTATATTTTAAATGCTTACCTGTCATTATTTTAGTAGCTAATAATTAATTTTAAACACTGTGTTTATGTTTTTGCAAACCTCTTAAAATATTTTGACTGGCGACTTTATTTTTCTAGTTTTTCACAAGTGGGGATTTCATTTTTTCGTTTCTTATATATCTCAAAGCGGAAACAAGAATTGTTTTTCTTTGTAATTTTATAAGTCACCAGCAGGAAGATAATATTCATCCCTTTGTAAATCACAGGTGATAGAGACTTTTGCTGCTAAAGTATTTAAAGCTTAGGTAATTTTGTACTCATGTTCACTCTCCAATAGAGTTATTTTGTATTTACATGTAGCTTTAAATTTATCAGAGCATGTACTCAGAACTTGTTTCATAAATTTATTTCTTAATTATAATTATTTGTAATTCATTTTCTTTAATTGCTGGTGCAAACATAACTGTTTTTGTGATGATTTACTTGGCTCCTATTGAGACCTTTAATTGTGATTCTTAGAGTAGTTTTTGCCAATTGTTTGGCTGGGATTCGCTAGTTTTAATTGTTTTCCTTTCATTTTAATTCATATTTTTTGGTTGTTCTTGAGGTAGATCAATCACCTTTATTTTAAACTTAATATTAGGTGCAGCTTCGACCAACACATGACATTCATGGTCCGACATGTTTCACGGGCCTCACAAAGCTTGCTGGCACTGGTTTAGTTGAAATATCTGAAAGTGAAAAACAATGTTTGTGTGAATCCTCTGCTGAATAAAATTGCTTCCTCCCTTTATAATTCATTATTGAAAAATCAGTAAGTCTGCCAGAGCATTGTGTTTAGTCTTTCTGGTACATGCCTAAACTAATCATATTTATTAACTTAGAAACTTTTCTTATAAATCTTCTCTTAATAAAATTTTTAAATTTGTTTAAACTTAATTTGGCTGATGTTTGTCTTGGTGCTTTTGTGTCTCAATTGTCTAAACAATTTTAAGATCTCTTATTTGGTGCAAACCATAATCATCATCCATTCTGATGACAGTAAATAAATTTTCCAGATACATAGTGATCTGGTGGCGCCCTCTGTGTCAGAATGGATTGAGTGTCTGGTACATTAAACATCTGGATCTCATTTTACGCGATAGATAGGTTCCTCAGAAAACACGCGCAAAAATAGATGTAACTTACCTTGAAAAAGGGAGGATATGGACTGTGATTTTTCAAAAATTGCATAAAAGCAAAGCACCAATGTAAAATTACTTTAAAATTCGTGCAAAAAAATAAGGAAATAAAATATGACTAATAAAAAATTTCAAATTTGAAAAAAATTGATACAAGACAAACTTTTTTAAATTATAATATTTAATTTTATTCAAAATAATATATTTTTATGCATAATTTACAGTACAGTAATTGACATTTTTTAAACACATTTTAATTATTATCACTACTTGCTTATAAACAGGTTCATTTGCAAACTGGAAGTACAACTAGCGCCAAATTCACTCTCATGTTGTGTTAATGGTTTTCTGGTGTCAATGTAATTAGTAATTAGTCTTTGAGACAATGATTTTATTAATTGTTTATGAAGCTCGCGATATCCAGAAATACAACCATTTAGCTCTCAGTGGAATTTAAGAGCATGTTCATGATTAGTGTCATTAATAAGAAAATAATTAAAAATAAACTTGTGGACACTAAATGATTAATAATTGATTATGCTCTTTTATAGAATGCAAAAACAGAATGTGATTGAAAATGTAAAATTAACATGCGCAATGTTTGAACAAATTTACATTATAATCTTTTAAAATTCATTGTGTGTATACATAAATTGTGGAAATCATGATTTTAATTTCATTATTGCATAAAATCTTACTATTATAAAGCACTGAAAATATTGAAATTACTAAGATGAAAGTCGAATACCAATAATGTGCTATTACTTTCAATATTATGTAAATGTGCAAAATTAATAAGTAATAGAACATTATTGGAGTTCGACTTCTGAAGAAATGTGAATCGCGCAACTTTAAAATCATGTTAAATAAACCCACGTAAAAAGAGACCCAGAAGTATATAATTTATGAATATGAACCAAATGTCAGTAACACAGTATGGATGAATGTCACTAACAACATGAAATATAATTTACTGCTTTAAAATAGATGAACCTCGTTTGAATGCGATAGTTTATATAAATAACATGCTATGCCACTAGAATATATAGATAGATAGATAGATAGATAGATAGATAGATAGATAGATAGATAGATAGATAGATAGATAGATAGATAGATAGATAGATAGATAGATAGATAGATAGATAGATAGATAGATAGATAGATAGATAGATAGATAGATAGATAGATAGATAGATAGATAGATAGATAGATAGATAGATAGATAGATAGATAGATAGATAGATAGATAGATAGATAGATAGATAGATAGATAGATAGATAGATAGATAGATAGATAGATAGATAGATAGATAGATAGATAGATAGATAGATAGATAGATAGATAGATAGATAGATAGATAGATAGATAGATAGAGAGAGAGAGAGAGAGAGAGAGAGTTAGATTTTATTTGATAAAATATACATTAAGATTTTATTTAGTAAAAGAAACATTAAGATTTACCCCCATCCCTTTTTCTGCTATTTAAAATAAATCAATCCCACCTTCTTTGATTTTACAATAATTGGAATATATAAGTACTATATTTGATATTTTAAAAATAAGTAAAAATAAAAGTAGCAGTTATGAAAAAAACTAATCGGTCACCTTTTCAGAATTGAATAACATTTATAAAATAAATAAGGTTTCAAAGCATTAATTAGCTTGAGTTCTGAATTCACCCTGGGTAAAAAATCCAGAGTTAAACATATATATATATATATCTTTTATACTAAAACAAATAAAATGTTGGCTTGTAAAACAATCTGGCGAACAGATATCATATAATATATTTTGAGGGAATGTTAAAAACTTAATTAATGGAGATTTAATCGAAAGACAAAATGGGTTTTAGAAATTACATTTGCCAGGTTGCTGTAAATTGGCATATTAATAATAAGCAAGCAGGTATATAAATTAAATGATAAATACATATAAATAAATGACCGCACCAAAGTTAAGGAAAGTTAAGAGCATATGTGAGAGAATTACATTTATAGAAATTACTTAAGAGTAAATTACATTTACATATTTAAAAAAAAGGTAAAGTTAAATAACACATTAGAAGAAATCTTGATAGATCAGTTAGCTAAATTTAGTTTGAGGTGATGTCTTGAAAAGTTACCTTGCAATTTTTAAAGTCCAATTTATAGTATGGCACATGCACGGCAATTGAAATGCAAGTTCTTCGGTGGCAGCAAGCTTCTATTAGCATTAAAGTTCTTAGGTCGGGCTTTTACTTCACTCTTGAGTAGCAGAATGATATGGCTGCAGAAGATGATGATCCAACAGTGTCAAAAAGGGTGGTGGATTTACACTACATCCTTATTTATTTTCACAGCCATGTTAACAATCACTTCTCACTAGAGTAGCTGTTCGCTACTGTGACTCAAAATTCAGCCATTTTATATTCTACCCAGGTGTTTTTGGAATGCTTTTAATCACTTAGTTTTAGCTTTACAATCTAACTCTCTGATCTTAAAATTCTTACTTTTCTTTATCGATTGTTTTGAAGATGCACAGTAAGATAACTTTTAAAAATAAATTCAAATCTATTTCCAAATTAAAAATAGATTTGTCAAAATGTTCATAAAAGAAAATCTTTAATCTTAATCCCCATTTTAAGTAAAAACTTTAATTAAAATACCTTCCCCAGATTAAAACAATAGTGTTTCAAACCCTTTAATCATTTTTGGACAATTAACAGTTCATCTTCCATATTGGATTTTGTAAAATATACATTTTAATAAAAAAAGTACTTTAAAAAAAAACGTTTAAATGACATATAATAAAATATTTACAAAAAATCAATATTTTGTTAGTATTTTTCTCATATATATATATGAGCCACACCTATAATACTTTAATAAAAAAGCTAATAATTAATAAAAAAGAATGAATAATAATTTTAAAAAAATTGTTAGTGAGACGTTAAAATTTTATAACTTAGGAGCGCATCTCAAATATATATATATTACAAAATGAGCAGGAGAGGATATAGGGTTTAAACACAGGTTAGTAGATGGAACTATGAAGCTCAATCTTAAGCTAAGATTGACTGCTTCAATATATATATATATATATTACTAAATAAGTGGGTCATGAGCACGATCAGTGTGATTTATGTATTTATCCTTGCTGGCACTTGAGAAAAAGGAATATAATGATCATTATTTATTAGTATTAAATATTTTGTAATAAAAGTCAGTAATATAATAATATTGAGACATATAATCAAGTATATTTAATTTTATTTATTAAGAAAAAAAGAGAATTATTTGTTCATTTAATAAGAATTTATATCATTTGATTTTGGTGGAATATTTTTTACATCTTAATGATCAGTCAACTAATAGAAAACCGTCATATTTTTTCTTCTTTAATTGTATTTGCTATAATCACATTTATCAGGGGTTATAATTTTATGACTCATTATTATTTTATTAAAGCAATGATATTTTTTGAAAATGTATTCAGAGTGACATTATGATTAGGTTCATATAAAGTAAATCTGAATTCATATCTTAATGTGTGTGAGTGGATCTATGGCCTGTATATTCAAATACTCCTATTTAATGACTATATATATATATATATATATAGTAGATCGGAAGTTTTTAAACTTCACTAATATATATATATATATATATATATATATATATATATTAGTGAAGTTTAAAAACACATCTGTATTATAAATAATACATGATAGAAACAACTTGTCCATATATATATTTAAAGGATTTTTGATTGTAAAAACAAAAATGTATTTAGAAAAATGATAAAAACAAATCTTGAATTTAAAAAAATTCAAAATTAATTAATATTTTTAAATAGTTGTGTTCAGTGATGATGCTTTTAATAATATTTTTTTCACATCTTTTGTTATTATCTTAGTTTTAATTTCCCTACAGAGTATGTTAAGTAAATTATTGATCTAAATCGAGTATTATTCACATTTCTGTTTAATTTTTAAAAACATACTACATGCAAATTAGATAAGCTTATGTATGCAAGTTTAATTATTAAATGATTACCTATTTCAAAACATTCTTTTTCAACTAATATTTATTTTAAAATATGGATGATTTAGTTATTTTTTATATTGTATTATTATTAATAATTGACTTCATTATAAAATTTTGTTTTAATTATTAAGAAGCCTCTGGATTATCTGCATCTTATCTAAATCTAATCCTATATTGTTTATTAACTTCAGAATATGGCTATGTAGTGATATTGTAAAATTATTCATTTAGAGAAATATATTAAAGCACTTAAATATTTTTGGAGAAATATGATGGCATGTATTTTTATTATCATTTCCAGCTACAAAAATATTTATAGCAGAATAATATATATATATTTTTAAAATTTATCCAGTTTCACTAATCAATACTATTCTTTACTAGATTACCTCAAATGGTGATCACTCATTTCATTGTTTCATGTTACATAAGGCTATTTTTTGAGATTAAGTTTAGCATTTTTTATTATTTATCTATTGTATTCAATCCTGAAAAATATGCTTGTCTCTATTTAAACATTTTAATTAATATCAATGAATTTACTTATATACGTTGTTTATCATATATACATTTTATTCATTATTTTTATTATTACAATTAGCATACATGTTTACATAATTTTTGTGTGATCTGAAATCTTTATATTATTCTTCAATAATGAGTGTGAGTTTCAAAATTTTAAGTAAGAACTGATAAAATATCTTTAATAAAGTCTGTTTTTTGAAATGTATAGGCATATTTGTTTTTGAGTTATTTTTACCAAAACACAAAATTCAAATTTATTCTTAAGATTAATTTAATCAATTATTGTTCACTTTGTATTAATAATCAAAAAATCTGTATCAAAATTAACTATAATTAATTCATTAGTTTTAATAAATGTTTTTAAGAACATTAGTATTTTAAATATATGATTGTCACGAATAATATGTTTGTAGCTTAATTTTCAGTATACCAATCTCACATCTTGTAAAGGGATGTAATCAAAAACTCATGACCAAAGACGGGAAATAATTATATGATCCACAAGATACACATTTCATACTGATTTAGCACTCATCAGTTGGCCCAGACCATGATCTATTTTATACAATTTTATAATTGCTCAGTATAGATAGATAGATAGATAGATAGATAGATAGATAGATAGATAGATAGATAGATAGATAGATAGATAGATAGATAGGTAGATAGATAGATAGATAGATAGATAGATAGATAGATAGATAGATAGATAGATAGATAGATAGATAGATAGATAGATAGATAGATAGATAGATAGATAGATAGATAGATAGATAGATAAATAGGTAGGTAGGTAGGTAGGTAGGTAGGTAGGTAGGTAGGTAGGTAGGTAGGTAGGTAGGTAGGTAGGTAGGTAGGTAGATAGATAGATAGATAGATAGATAGATAGATAGATAGATAGATAGATAGATAGATAGATAGATAGATAGATAGATAGATAGATAGATAGATAGATAGATAGATAGATAGATAGATAGATAGATAGATAGATAGATAGATAGATAGCATATTACAGCAATTTATTTGATATATCAAATGTGTTATTCTCATAGATTTGACTCAAATCACTTTATGACAAAAATATTAATAAACGTTATTAGTTAATCATTAGACTAAAATTATCCAATAATGATTAATATTTCTGAAGATTAATTTTTACTACACGATCCTCACTCAAGGTGAGAACAGATTTCTATCAAATTTTAACATCTTGTGAAGGAATGTAATTATAAACAGTTGACCAAAAACATATGAAAATTTTATGACATTTGGGATTCACATTTCATGCCAAGCCAATACACATCTATTGGCCAGATCACAATCTTTTACATATATCTTTAACAATCTTTTTATTTGACCCTTATCAAATAAACTGTAGTAATTTGTTATCTATATATTTTTCAATTTATTATTTTCTTACACAACATCACTCATGTCCTTTTAAGAATATTATTATTATTACTTTTTATTTGAGTTTAATATTTATATGGTTATGCTATTATTATTTATTTCAACTAAAACACGTCATTTTTAATTTTTATTTAGTCATGCTCTGCTGTGTCCAAAACACAGACTTATGAACTGGATTATTCATAAATTTTGGGTTGTCATAATTCAGGGACTGACACTATTTTTTTTCTTTCAAAGTTTTTATTTTTACTCTTTATCAAAACTTCACACATATACAATTTCTGTTGAATTATCCAACTTATATTATTTATTTATATTTTCTTATTCAGATGCTTAAAAAAAATCTTTTACTTATGCTTATTATAAAACGAAATTTCTAACTACAATCACATTTCCTTAACACAATTCAGGATCATCATCCATAAATCTAACTTGTCAGTCTAGATGATTAATAGACTACTTTTTATTTGTGGCAATTAATTTTGATATCTTTCTTTTGATAATCTTTTATAGTATGCATTCATGCTAGGGGATTGTGAATCACCCCTCAGTCTTTTAGATTGTCTTGGATGGGTCAAAACCTGAGTTACTTCTGATCCTTCAAAAATTTTTTCAAGATTTACAGAAAATCAGCTTTTCTCAATTAATTTAAGAGTTTTTTGTGGCCAATATTCATGCCATTTATGTGCAGCTTTTTAGATTGAGGTTTAAACCCCCTATCTTTTGTATTATAGGCAGATCTAGTGCTATCAGAAGCACCTACTAATAAAGCTCTTTGCTCAACTGCCTTCTTATCTATGCCAATGATTCATTTGTCCTATGTTATAAGGAAAACTGTGCTGTACTAATTTAATAATCTGAGATTTAGATAATGTCATGGCATCAGTGCTTTTAATTTCACAACATACCTATGGAAGAATGTAGTGAAAGGTTCTCCAGGTAATCAAATTTTGAGTCATCTAAAGTCTAATTTTCTTTTGTCATTGTTTACTCCTAAAACTCACTAAGATTATTGTTTTTTTTAAAGACAGAGTTCCACCAAGCTTGACAGGTACCTTGAAGATATCTGCATGTGATGGCAATCTTGGGCTCTTCACTTAGCAGATTTAATATAAAGTACCTTTCTGAGCTAATAATATGTTCTGTGGGAGTTTCACTTAATTATATCTTGAAAATATATTTATTTTTAAAAATTGTTTGATTACTGCAGAGCTGTTATTTTGTAATTGCATGTTTATATTCATGCTCTCCTGACTGCAATTATTAAAGTCTATATTGGCTTTTTTCACTTATCTTACTAATTTCACTAATCATTTCTCATTGCCTACTATTATTAAAATCTACTTCATCTATTTTATCACTAAACTATTAATTTCTATCCAGGCATTTTCTATTATTCTGTCATTTTCTAATGTATTCTTTGTTACTACTCCCTGTAGCAGTTCTATTTTTACTTTCTGTTCTAACTTAATTTTCTCAATTTCTTGATACACAGTCTCAATTTGATTTTCTATTTGATTTACATTTCCACATATTTCTTTCATAATTTCTTTTTTTATTTTTTCGTAGCCTGATTTAATCTGATGTTTTTAAATTTTCAAGCATTTGAGCTTCATTTTCTAATTTTATGTTTGTTTTTTTTATTTTGATTTTTAATCTTTTTGGTTGTTTTTTATTTTCATTTATAAACTTTTTAGTTGCTTCTTTATTTTGTTTTTGAAGTGATTTGATTGTCTAATTTTGCCTTTTTTAAGTTCTTCACATATTTTAATCATCATTATCATGATGTCATTACTTTCTTGCTTTTTACTTTTATTTTTTCTTGATGTGAACATTTTTTATCTTGAGCTTCCATTTTTGCTCTTGTTCTGATAAACATTTATACTGTTTAATTTTATTATGATAATCATTATCCTTTTCTCAATATTACTATTGTTTATTTATTTCTTTTTTTTAACCATTCTATTAGACATTTTTAAAACTCATTTACTTTATTCTTTCATTTAATTAGTATGATCACCCAATTTCCCATTTAACATTATTTGCCTGCTTATATCTGCCATCTACCATTGCTGGTTTGAGAAATCTATTTTTATAATTCTGACCACAATTTGTTATTTGTCTTAGTCTATCTACACATTTATAAAAAATACTATCAAATGTAAGAAATGGGTGTTGAAAAACCAAATGAACACTCCTGATTGTAAGACTAGTAGATAATGGTAAGGTTAGAGCAGCTACAAAATGTCCAAATTTTCACTGGAGCACAAACTTAATGTTCATGTTAATGGATGTTGCAAAGCAAACTTAACAACATCAGAATTTCTGGAATAATCTCAATACAACTTCAAATATTTTCTAATAATTTATAATAACTGACTAATAAAAATGTATCAGTTTATAAACCTTGATGAACTATTGTCTGAGTTCCTCTATGTCATTAATCATTTTCAATCTTTTCTTCTAATTAATTAATCTTTTTTTAATAATAACATTACTGATAGGATTAATTATATAATCAGTTGAATGGTGTACTGATTTTCAGTAAAATAATCATTTTGTTCAGATAATCATTCACACAAACACACTAAATAGATAAAAAATATTTCATAATTAATTAAATGACATTCCATTCCATTTATTTTTCAAATGTATACATACAATTTAAAATATTTTATAAGCTGCAGTTTTCTTAAAGCTAATGATAAGCATCTTTTTTTTTATTTTTCAGTTTAAAGATGACATCATAGACTTTATATTTCAAATGGAAAATCTAACTAAATTTTTAAATTATAATTATATTATTTGTATTCTTTTTTTTTATTATTTTAAATTAAGATTAAAATAATTTGACAAGAATTTTATGTTTTTATTTTGCTTAATTCTTAACTGGATTTTTTCTACTATAAAATCTTATTCATATTACTACTTAAATCATCCATATTCAACCTTCAACCCACAGGTGGCATGTCATATATGACCTGCTAAGCTTTTATGTGCAGCCCAGCAATAGACTGATGATTAATAGATGCAACAACACTCTTCTTAATTAATGAATAATTATATGTGATTGATTTACTTTATTGACACATTAATAATGTTATTTGTCTTTTTTTTAAATTTTCCATACCTGAAAAACCGGCCAAGTCTACTCTAGAAGTGCATAAGTATCTTCATATATGGCTTGTTCTCACACTCTACATGCTATCTTTAGCATTATTTTACTGATATTACCACCTTCAGTTTTTTTTATGTAAAAAAATCAATAATATTTAAATTTATTGATATAACAATGATGTAAATCAATCTTGTCAAGCTTCTGATTGGTTGTTTCTTCTTTTTTCTGCAAGGGAGCACCAATTTATGATTTTGACAGTTGTATTTTTACATTTTGAATTTGAAAACAAAAACATAATTTGCTAGATTTTTTTTTTCCTCACTTATTTGTTTTTCAGATTTTAGTCAAAAATATTCACTTTTACACTAAAAAATATTGATAACAAATTCAATAAATTATGACTGGAATTTATAATTGGATGGTAAGTTTTTATTTTAATTTGACCATGTTAGCTTAATATCAATTATAAATATAAATTTATTTTTAAAAAACTTTTTTGTAATTTGACAAATTATGAATAAGCATTAAAACAAATATAATTTTAAAGATACAAATAAATATATTTACTGCAGATTCTATAATTAACTAATTAAAAGTTTGAAACTTTAATTCAATCAGCCAGTAGTCCATGTTTTTGATGAAAAGGTGGGACATGACAATTTTATACATGGATTAGTATAAACACAGTCACATAGTATTATGTATTAAACTATAATTTAAACACCATTTTCAAGCAACAAACAAAAATTATCAGATGAAAATAGAATATTTCAAGACAACTGGGAAGATGAATATTTTGTTGTGTTAAATAACAAAGTCTCAGCCACTTGTTTGAAGTGCCACATGAAAAAATATATCATTGATTGTCATTTTTATTTAAAATAAAATTAAATAAAATTAATTATTTTAACTGTCTAAAGATTTAAAAACCGAACTTTCCATATAGCAGAGCCACCAAGTGCAATACTTCATAATCAATGGATGCAGGAAGTTTATGCATAAAATTCCTATCTAGTATCTACTCATCCAACATCCCTGACTAGTTTCTAGCTATCATCTGTGAGGAGACTTAGATTTAAGAACACTGCACCTACATTTTACACTCTAATGTAACCATGCAGAAACCCCCTTGATTTAAGAGCACTGCCCTAGATCTTAAGATGCAATTCAACACTACAGCAGCTACCATTTACCTTAACCAAATAGTTGTAAAGTGGCTGCTGAAGGATTGCATTTGTTGCTAAGATGTAAGTATAGTGCTCTCAAATCTAAGTTTCTAACTGATGATAGTTAGAAACTAATGTAATGATGTTGTATAAGTAGGCTCTAGATAAGGCTTTTATGCACAAACCTTTTTGCATCCATGGATTATGAAGGCCTGCACTTGATGACACTCTGTAAAAAGAATTTTGAAATCATATTAACACAGCATGTATAAACACATGGAATGGTGATAATGTGATGTTTTAATGGTTTTACATATATCTTGCTCATAGAATAATGGTGACTATGGTTTTCAAAAAAAGTCATCAAAATGTGTAGATGCTGAACTGAGTTCAGATCTATATGACTATACAAATCAAAGAGCTTGCTTTGAAAATATTATGGTGTTTTCAATTTCAACTTCTATCTTTATAGTTAACTAAATGTATAAAAGAGGCTGCTGGAGAGTTGTATTACATCCTATGGTCTAGGTGCTGTAATCTCAAATCCAAGTATCTCTTCACAAATAAAAATCACAAGCTAGAAACGAGTCTGGGGATGTTGCATAAGTAGGCAGTAAATAAAAATTTTATGCACAAACATTTCTGCATCCATTGATTATGAAAGCTTGCACATGGTGGCACTGCAATATAGACAGTTTGGTACTCTTATTAATAGCATTTGTAAACCTATGAAATGGTGATAATGTGATGCTTTAAAAGGTTAAGGTCAAATTTATTTTATGCAACTGATTAATTAAATGATTAAAATTGTTAATTAATTTCAAAAGACCCTGCACCAATATTCAACTCTGATTGATTAGAAAAAGTCATATGACATACTTTGTAGTAAAAAGAATAAACATACACATTTAAAAAGAATAAAGCAGAAAAATAAAATTGCTTCTTATTTCTTCAACTTATGTCTTCCTAATTAATTATTCACATTATTTATTCAGGTTAACTCAACTATTTATGACCATGAATAATGTTGTGCTAAGATTATTGTTAAATCATTCAGTAATCTATTCTGCTTATACATGTTCATCTGGCTGTAAATAATATATCATTGGGAAATGTAGAAGTTACATTGTTGTGAAGGAAATTTCAGTGTTCTGTGTACAAAAATCTATAGGAAACCAATAATCTGGAAAACTATACATATGTTTATTTATTGTGTATGTAGACATTTATTTAAATCATAACTTTTGTTGTAACACCATTTTATTAACACTTCATTATTTAAAGCAGTAATTAATTATATGTGATAATTAACATCAATAATGATATCGCCTTTTATATTTTGTTACATGTCTTATATTATAAGAAAATTAATTTATGCTGATAATTTTATAATTGAAATATAGTTATTATTATTATACCAAGAACTATTGTTGAACATTATTATTTCCTTAATTGAATTAACCAAAGAGATGCAATAATGAATTCTTTTAAAGATATCACTATTTTAAAAGACAAAATGAAATACAGTCATTTTAAATTGCTTTATCTAATTATGATAAAAGAAAATGTTATCCAGATTGATTTTCTTAATATTTTGGTAAATTCAATATGTATCCATATTACTTCAATGCAAATAAGATATCTTACCATTATTATAACTTATTCATTCATAATTCATCTCTTCATTTATTGAAATTATATTTTATTGCTCTACATGGATAAAGAGATAATTTGAATATGCTTCATGTCTTAATATTGACAAAATATTATATGAATTTTATTATGGAACTGTTTCTTAGCTATTTATTATTAATCATGCTGTATCTTCTACCCTCCATTTAAACATTTAAAATTGCGGACAATGTTTTTTTTTAAAAAAAAACTCATGTTTTCAAATGATTTCTTGTTCATTTTCTTTCTTTATATTAATAAAACTGTGCTATATATATATTGCAAAATAAAACAACAAAAGGTCTCTTCAATTAAAAATGTTATTTCATTTTAAATAATAATAATAAAAAAATCAACCACCAGTTTGTTAAGTGGAGTAAAACACATGTAAAATATGTTATTGTTCTTTGAAATATATATATATATATTTAACCCGTGCAAATCTTCGTTTTAACATATATATATAGTATTATTCCAGGTATATTATTTAACCATATTTAATTGTTATATCACATGCAGTATAGTATAAGAATATTTTTATAATAATATACATTTTACCAAGAAATTTTGTAAAACAAATATCCAATTAAAAGTTTTTATGTTGCAAATTATTAAGGGTTCTAGGAATTTATATTCAACATAATAAAAAGGTATTACTGTGCACACAGTAAAAAACAGCTTTTCTATATTTGATATTTGTATGAATGAAATGTTTTGAAAGTCAATGTGTGAGCTGAGATAGTTATTAAATTCTTAATATTTGGTATTGGTTAGCAATTATAAGGTGTTGGTTTGCATATATTTTAGACCAAGTATATGTATTATTGTACATATAATTACGGGTATGAGTTTATTTATTAACAAATTTATGCCTTGTTTATTTCTCAATTGATATGCTTCTTGGTGGCAGGTATTAATTTTTGCATTTATGTGGATGGTTGCCATTACTGTTGCATTTGTTAAATCTCTCCAAGAGAGAGAGAGAATGTGGCTTACTTGTTTTGGCAATGCCATGTTGAGGTACAAGGTGTCCATTTATCTATTTATCGCCATCCATTTAGCTTTAACCTTGTATTATTAGTGTGTATTTTATTATATGAGAACATTTAAGGGCCCACCTATGCAAATATTTTTTCTAGCTCTACTAGAATTTAATTCTAGAGGTGTTTGTTTATTGTTATTATTTAGCTCTTTTCTTATTTGGCACCTTATATGCATTAATAAATTTAAACCTATATAATTGTTTTGTATAATATCTAACTATTATTACAAACTCATTAGAATAACATGTCCACACTAATTTTTAAACATTGATTTGTATTTTTACTACCATATTAGTGACCTATTTATAGGCATTTCTATGTGATATTGTGTGTATATAATTGTTAGATAATTAGTATCTTAAATAAAAGTGATACAACTTTTTAAATAATGTAAATGCTATAATTATAATTTTACATGCACTTATTCAAAAGTAAATATATTTCATTTTAAATTAGACAAATGTTTATGTCAGTGGTAATGTATAATATTAAAGTTACTACTTCTTGTAATATCCTTTATTGTATTAAAATATTATTACATTGTAAATACATATTTTATTATTCATTTAATACTTTTATGTATTGTTGTCATCATCACATTGATTTATTCAGAAAATATAACTTAATAAAATTTTATTAAATATTATTGTATATGAGAGTACATTCCAAAAGTCACATTAAACTGCTTAAATTTATTTATCATTTATTTACTAACTGCATTATTGTAATAAAAAAACATTATGTTGATATATCCTTGTTACAAGTGTGCTTAAGTAGCATAAAAGTACCATTTCTATCTGCTGCATTATTTTATTTTTCATTACTTGGTACAAATTTATACATGGAGATATTACAATAAGGTGTGTCTAAAAGTTGTATGAAGATTAATGTTCATATGAGAAGAATTTAAAATATTTGATTATTTTATTGCTAGCCAAATGATTAAGATTAAAGAAATATAAGAAGATAAAAATATTTAATATATGAGAACGTAAGTGGTTATTACATTTAATAATGTTCAAATGTTTAACACAATTGTTTTCTTGTATCAAGTATAAATATAAAACTGAGATGTAGATAAAATAAGAACTCAGTATATAGGTTGAAATTTTAATAAGAACCCAAGATTGTATTGTTATGGTCTATATTATATTTTGTCTATAAGATTACTTATATTATGTGGTGTCTAAAATCCATAAGCATTATGGTATCAATGAGATCACTGGTTTGAAGAGTTACAATTTGGTTTAGGCAACCAACATGGTGGTATTTGACCTTCTATTCCCTTCCCTTCTAAGGTTACAGTATATATATATATATATATATATATATATATATATATATATTCTATATATATATATATATATATATATATATATATATATTCTATTTCCTTTTCTTGTAAGTTATAGTACATATATAGTAGCTTATTAGTACAGCTTCAACATGTGTTATCATTCATATCTATTATTTATTGTTTTTTATTAAAATTTTTAATTATTGAATTGCCTATTTAGATGTCATCTTTAATTTTACACTATATATTGTGACAGTCAGATGATGTATGTTGGTTTAACCCACTTCGAATACTAGGCAAAAGTACCTCGAGGCCATCCATACATGAGATATTAAATCAAGAATACTATGACCTCTGCCCTATTTGCCTATTCTCGAGGCTAATTACGAACAAACAACATTATCTGAGACACACATAAATTATTTTCTCACTGCCCACAAAGCTTAGCAACAGAGGTAGAGACATGGATGGAAACACCTACAGAGCTAAATAGTTAAATGTGCAATAAAAGTACTAAAAAACATGTGTTTTGCATGCCTGAATCATTGGAAAAGTAAAATAAAGCATTATAATAAAATTAGGAAACTCAAGCTTTTGATAGTTAAATAATATGTTTAATTAATGACTTTAAAATTTAAAGAATGTTTTTAATGGCCTCCGCTATTTCCCTAAATTAATGAAAAACTAATTACACACTAAAAACAGATTAAACGATATAATATTTTTGCAGTCTAAGTCTTTTCTTCCCAATTTTAATAAAATTGGCAACTTGAATCTCCTCGATAAAGTACAATAGTAAAAATCTTTCGCAAAGCATTTTCTAATTGCTTTGTGCTAAAAACAGACAGTTTAAAAATTATTTAAAATGTATATAGCTAAATCATATATACGTAATAAGCTACTGGCGGACAAAAGAGGCGTTATTGAGGAGATCAAGTTGGCCCACAAAGGAAACTTACTCATATGGAATTTAGAAACATAAATAAAATTGGAAAGATATTTTAAATGAAAAAAATTAACTTTTAAACTCAACTGCAATGGAATACAAAATATTTACACATGTTAGTAATGAAGAATAGCAAAGGAAAAAAGGTTAAATATAGACAGATAATCACATATATATATATATATAAGATTAGTCTAAAAAAATAGTTTTACATTAAAAATATTATAAAAAAAATTTAAAATTAATTTAATTTAAAAAGGGAAAAAAAAAAGGGGAAAAAAAAAAATCATTCCAAAAGATGAGATATAGTTTCCCCCCCCTTTTTCTGTTATGTTTTTTTTTGGGTTTTTGGGTTTTTTTCTCCAACGGGTAGGTATTTGACCAGACAAGGAAAGTGAAATAAATAGCACACTTTTATGAAAAGTCCTACAGACATGACACAGAGTTCATATGACTATTAAGTGGATACTAAGGCATTTTGGATGGTATTTAGGAACCTTGGCGATAGGCAAAGCTATTTATTTGCCTAGCCAAGCATAGTAGAATCCATCAAATTCATATGACTTTTAGCTTGAGCATGTTCAAACTTCTCCATGATTTTGAAGACGACAGTGGTCTAACTTTTTGGAATAAAATCTCCACAAGCAAAATCTGAAAGAGTTCTCACAAGAGAAATCTGAATGCCAGCAAGAAAACTCTGAATAACCAAGTCTTTTGTTCTCACTTTTATTTATACCCTCTTTGTCAGCTACCTTCTATTGTTTGTATAATCTTAGATATTGATAAGTCCACCCACATGCTCCTTTGTTTCAAGGTAACATTTTCTAAAAAATAACTTTTACTTTTTTATTCTAAATTTCTTTCTTTAAAGTTTGAATTTTATTAATTAAAAAAGAAAAAGAAAGCCATCTTTAATTTGACTTGAATGGGCTCACTAATTAAAACATACATTCCTTTAGAAAATGTTGGTGGACTTATCTCAAAATGAAATCATAAGCATATTTTAACAAAAATTTAAAAAGCAATATTTAATAAAATAAGCATTTTTATTTCAGCAGAATTTTGCATTAACTCAGATATATATACGCTTGACGTATATATATATATGTTTGACTAATAGGTTTTACAAGTAATTTTTATTAAAAGAAATCTAATCTTAGAAATGGAATTTATTTAAAATGAAATAGTTAATTGCAAAACCCTGCTGATATTGGACTATAAACTTAATTCAGGCCTACAATACTAATTAGGTTTATAGGAGGCTGCAAAGCATGGATCGGAGTTCAGATCCATTGCTTCAATATACAATATTTTCATAAGAGTCTAGAAAGAATGTTTTGTCTATTTGTTAAAGACTTATTGTCAACATTGCAGAATATAAAACAATTGGTGATTTTTTTTATCTTTTGAAAATAATACAATATTAACTTCTTTAAAAGTTAAATTTATTTAAAATTCCAAAATAGAGGTGCCTATATGTTTTACTTTTAATAACAACAGTGATATATATTATAAACCTTAAGTTGTAATAGGTAAATAATAAATGTTATTCTTTTTGAAAAAGTCAAAATAACAATTTTATCTCATTTTCTTATCTCTTTTAAAATAAGTTTAAAGTGCATTTTTATCTTATTTTAATTCAAAAACAACATACAATAAAATTCAACATTTTTTAAAATAAAAATCATCAATCAAAAAAAAATAAAACATTTCAATTTTAAAAAAAAAATGTTTTGTTAAAAGAATAGATTGCATCTTCTCCTGTTATGTGTATACACATATATGTTAAACAAGGCAAAGCTCTCTCCATACAGTAGTGCCACCCTGTGTCAATCAGAGTAATCAATGGATGCCAGAAGGCTTGTGCATAAAATCCCTCTCTAATGCCTACTGATCCAATATCTCCAGACTAGTTTCTAGCTTGTGGCCATCATCAGTGAGGAACCTTGGATCTGAGAGCACTGCACCTAGATCTTAGGATATTGGATGAGTAGGCATTAGATAGGGATTTTATGCACAAGCCTTCTGGCATCCATTGATTACTCTGATTGGTACAGGGTGGCACTACTGTATGGAGAGAGTTTTGCCTTGTTCAATAACAATTGTGCTAGTATAAAATGTGATCATGTGATATATATATATAGTTGACATTTTAAATGTATTTTTTATAACAATAACTTAATGAATTATATAAGACAAACGAATGAGCATATTAAATACTAACAGTGATGGGCATTGTGCCATTCAAACAATATATATATATAAGAGTCCATATCATTGATCTTTTATTCTTCTTTGTTTTGGAGTGTGTTAATTTTATGTATATATATTTTTCCTATTTTGAGAGAAATTTCACTTTTAATAAGCATTTTTTATTACAAACCCACAATGAACATATTTATGGCAATCTATGCTAACAAATTGTACAACATGACTTATTAGAAAAGAAAGTTAATGACTACTCCTTTAAATAAAACAAAATGCAAATCAAGGCATTAATACAAGCTAAAGTGCAATTATCACTGCATTCTAAATATATATATATTCATTTTATTTTCAAAATAAAATATGATTGTTTAAATCTAAATATAATATATATGTGTGGGTCTGAAATATAATATGAATGTTTAGGAATAAAGATGATAATCATGCTAAAGAGATTAAAGTATAATATTAACACAACATAAAATCATCATATTTTATGCATAATAAAAAGCCTTTATTAAATGCACATCATGCTTATATGTATATTATAATGCCTAAGAATTCTATTACACCAATATGGATGAGATAACAATTATTTTTTAAATGAAATATTCACAATGTAAATCAGATGAATCCCATAAAATTTAACATCTAGTAGTTTTCAATATTTTATATGAATATCATTAACAGAACCTATACTACAGAATACAATATTGTATGACAATTACTTGAAATGAGTTACCATATCCAAATACTCTTCTGATAAAATAATATTGGTAATCTATTACATATTACTTCTCAATAATAGTTACTCCACAGATATTGGGTATTTCAATGAACCTTGAAAAATCTCACCATAATTGCTGATCATTCTGGTTCACCTTAAATTTTAATATATGCATTTTAATGGTTACTTAATGTATATGTTTGTATGTTAAAGAGTAAATAACTAAACATTTAAATAATTAGAAGAAAATTATAATAATTAGTCAAAATTGTAAATAGCTATTAATCAAATGTATGAATAACTGATTTACATTTCTTAGTATTGTCAAAGTATCAAATCATAATATGTTAAGGATTCTTTATAAATTATATCTTCCTTTGATAAAATTAATATAAACACATATTTCCGCCTATTTATAAAAATAAGTATATCGTTTACCATTACCATTGGTATAAACATTTACATAATTATTACACATTGAGTTTTATTTTTTAAGTATTTCATTAATTTTACTTGTTATTTATTATTTTTTGGTGTAAATAAATTATCATATTTTACTAAATTAAAAATTCTGAGTTTCACTTCTTTCAATTATTTAAAAGAAATAGCTATGAATTGCATTCATAGGGCTGTAAATAAATGAACAATTAGCATATGGTTTAGACATTATTATTTCATACCCATCTTAGCTAATTAATATTTAAATCATCTTTTCCCTAATCTTAATCCATAAGAGCTAGCAGTCTTCACCACTGTATTTTATTTTAAATAGTATTGGTATTCATTAGGGACTTAAACCAAAGCAAATAAAATCTTTTTATTTAAGTTATATCCATTTTATTTATAAATTTGAATTTAATTTGGTTATAGTAGAGCATATGTCTCTTGGCTATTACACTCCTAGTTTTTCCCATTTTATACCAGTACAGTTCTTGGGCCCAGCTGCACTTGGCAGCAATGAATTACACATAAGTATTTTGCAATTTGACATCATTGGCTATTCTGATAACATAAATAATGAATGTATTAAAATGAAAGGAAAAATATATTTTTTTGCATGTTCAGTTAATGTATTTTCTTTAAAGCCTTAATTGATCTAGTTTGTCCATCTGTAGACATTAACAATAAAATATTGTTTGTTTATACAAACATTTTGCTTATAGTGTTTGCAATAGTTGAGTAAATAAGTTTTGCATATACATTCTTTTACTAAATATAATTATGGAAGTCACTAGTCAAGAAGAACATATGAGTTCAGAAATTATAAAAGTAATTCTCAGCAGTTAGAAGAATTAAAGGCATATTCCAGTGAAAAAAACTTTGAGAAATTAAAGTCAAATTCCAATAAAAATTTTGAAATGTTAAAGAAAAACTTGGAGGAAGAAAGGATACAATTAAGACATGATATATTAGAACTAAAGGCAGATTCCAGTAAAATTTTTGAACAATTAAATGCAAATTGAAATGAATTCAGAGATGAATTAACAATAAGTTTAACATTTCCAATATGAGATCAAAAAAGTTTAGGTATGCTAGAATTGAGACTAAATAAGACCTAATCCAAAAAAAAAAAAAAAGATAAATAATTTAAGACTTTAGTTACTGCATTAGTACTCTTCAAAGCAATCAGGAAAAAGTCATAAAAATAATAAGATAATAAAAAATTACCATTTTGAAAGAAAATTGCAGTCTGGGTTAGACTACATCAAAAATGAAGTTGATGATATAAAGATAAAGTTAAGTGGAAAATCAAAAACTGATAGGAAGACTGTGTAGAAAACCAGATTTAAAAAGATTAAATCTAATTCTAGTACTCTAGAAGTTGAGATTAATAGGTTTTAAAATAATAGTGGTATAGAAGACAAATTCATAGAAGCTAAAATGGATCAGGAAGCTAAGTCTGTTATTGCAATTCCTAAGATAGTATTACCAATAAAAGATGAATTTGATGAATATCTGAAGACTGATAATTGTAGTGGTTTAAATTGGGAGTGAATTTAAAGTGTTTCATGAAGATATCTATTCTAAATTACTTAACAACTACCAGAATGAATTGATCCCATATAGTATTAACTCCAGAGAAAAAAATATATTCTAGTCATGAACAAAATGTTGAATATTTTAAAGTAAATATGATGAAAAAGTGTAATCCATTATTTTATGGTAATAATGATAATGAAGATAATAATATCACATGATCCCCATCTCATTGAATATAATAATAGTTATTCAAAATATAGACAATATAATTTACAGAACAAGTGTTATCCTGGAGGAATATACATTGCCATTCTTAGTAATTCAATGGTCATTAATCACTGGCCTAACTGTAGTTATGAATGCAAAATGAAGATAATGATTGTAAATAGGTATAGGTCAATCCCTAACAGTGAAAAGAAGAATCACCTTATATAGGTTAGAGATGTGATCTTTATGTCCAATCAAAATATTGAGTATGCTCCTGCCCTATGGGTATTCATTTTAATTTAATAAAGGATTTATTTCATAAATATCCCATCAAATTTAAAAAGGAAAGTTTATTATCAGTTTAGTATTGTTAGAAATTTGGATGGTTTTTGTATTATTGAGAACACAGAATGTGGTTAATGAGTTAATAAATTCATGGGAGACTGAAAAATAATGTATGAATTTACTTAAGCATAATTTTAGTAAAAAAAGGAAAGATCTATGTTTAACTTTAATTCTAATTATTAAATACTTAAGTGAAGCCAAATGATGATTTAACAGTGAAAGAAGAATCACTAATAAAATCTTTATAATCAAGATACTACTGAAACTTTAATTATATATTATGCATACAATATTTGCAACATTTATATGAAATACTTAAATGTTTCAAAAATTCTGAATAAGAATAACATATCTAGCAAAGAATATATCATTAGAGATTTGTTTTTGAGATTCATTATTGAGAAGATTGCAATACATAATAAAAAGGTATTATTGATACAATAACTGTTGTCAATTAATAAAACAGTTAAAATATGTTGTCATATATTTTATGAAAGTAAATATTATGGCTATCATAGAGGTGAAGTAATTAAATTATGTGACTTTATGTTCATAGAAAATAATAATATTGATTGAATATAATCTCTTTATTTATTGTTTTATTATTATTTTGTGTGAAAAGATACTGAGGATTTGAAAATGTTAATTTTATTGATTTATCTTCAAGATAGTTATTTTATGCTGGTTAGATGATACATACAATTTTGTAGAGCCTGACAAAAGAAAGTCTCATATTAATGAAGACAAGAGATCTAAAAGAAGTAAATAAAAGATATCTAGTCTTATTGTTAGTTATGTCATGACATATGTTGTAATGTAATATTTTATTGTTACTGTAATAAGTTAGCATTACTGTTAATTATTAAAAGTATTAGATGATGAGGCTATGATTCAGGTTCATCTGATGAATCACCAATATAAAAATAATATACTTTTTACTAACTAGTGAAATATTTTAATCATTGATAATGAGTGGATGTTTGATAGGCCAAGGTGTGGAATGCAATATATTGTATGCACACTAGTTGTGAATTAAAATATGTGTATGATTGAGGTTTTTTTCAAAGAAATCAGTTAAACTATAGACATGTGCTTGTTATCAAAACCTTATAAAAGTTGAGGTGAAGTGCCAGTCAAAATATACCTTAGGCTCACTAAAGAAAACTGGTAGAAATGAAACCCAGCCAAATAATAATTGCTGATGAAGTGCAAATTTAGAAAAGAATATTCAATACAGTTTTACTGACAATTCCAAAAGCTATTCAAATCAAGAGTACCTGGTTAGTGACCACATAGTGCACTATTTAGCTTACATGTAGTTGCAATATCCTCATGAAATTAAAGTATGGTTTAATTGACAGATACTTATTTTACTTTAACATTGAAAAGTGAGTTTAAACTATACCTTACTGCTTATATATCTAATTCTTTATCAAAGTTGATTAGCATGTTGTCAATTTAGTTTAATGTTTAATAGGTGATATCCAAGCAAATATTTTTCATTTTCATGAAATAGTTCATTTAAGTTAAGCTAAAATCATTGATAATATTGTTTTTGTGTGTAGCTTTGGGTAGCCGTGTACTCTTATGTATATTTTGCTAGAAGAAATAATGTTTTAAAATAGGCTGATTTAAATAAAACCCATAATTTTAAAAACTTCATAGGTAAAGAAATATTTTCACTTACAATGTTTGGAATGTAGAAAGATTCCTAAAAAAATTATAGCAGAAAGCTATGTACCACATTAGTACACGGTCAGCACATGTCACCAAACATCTCTATTATTATTATTTTTTTGTTTGTATTTATATTTTAGATCATTATTGTATGGGAATTATTAATTATTGAATTACTAAACATCACATGATTATCATCTCTTATACTAGCACAAGTCAGAAACTAGTGGGGATATTGGATGAGTAGACACTAGATTGGGATTTTATGCACAAGCCTTCTGGCATCTATTGATTAGTCTGATTGGCACAGGATGAAACTTATTATTGAATTGTCAATTTAGTTGCCTTCTTTAATTTCACTCTATATATGTAATATCTTTGATGGGATTCTATAACTGTTGTTTTGTCTTTTTCATAAAGTCTTATTGTCAACATTTGAAAATATAAAACAATTTGTGATATTTTTTTTATCTTTTGAAAGTAATACAATATTAACATCTTCAAAAGTTACAACTATTTAAAATTCCAAAAAGAGGTCCATATATGTTTTGCTTTTAATAAAAACAGTGGTATGTATATATATATAAACCTTAATATCTAACAGGCAACGTATTAAATTAAAATTTTAAACTCAAAATAACAATTTCAAATTGTTTTATTTTATTATCTCTTTTAAGAAAAAGTTCGCAGTTAGTTTTTATCTTATTTTAATGTAAAAACAGAAAAGTTTAGTTTTTTTAAAATAAAAAAAAATCACCGAGCCAAAAGATTTAAAGTATTTTACTATTAAAAAAAGATTTGCCAAAACGGCAGATTACATCCTCACATGTATGAGTCTATATATACGTATGTGTTTATATCTAATATTTTAAGTGTATTTGTGTATAACAATTACTTGATGAATTTTATAAGACAAATGGCTCACTCATTAAATAGTAACATTGATAAATACCGTGTCATCTAAATAAATTATATGAGTCCATATTTCCATGAGAAATAATTTTCTTCTTTTTTTTTTTTATGCAGTTTGTTATTTTTATGTATACATTTTGTTTACTTTGAGAGAAATTTCATTTTTAACAAACATTTCTTTCATTACAAAATGTGATATACATATTTATGACGGTCTGTAGTAACAAACTGTACAACCTGACTTGCTAGAAAGGAAAGTTAAAGCACACTCATTAAGACAAACAAAAATGTAAATCAAGACTTAATACCAGCTGAAGTGCCAATTACCATTGAATTTTGGGAATTTCTTTCCGTATTTTCATTGGAGATGCCATAAATGTTTATTCAAATTTAAGTAATTATATATACACATGTGCCTGGTATACAATACGAATGTCTGGGGATAAAATCAATAATTTTGTTAATGACATTAAAGTATGATACAATGCTACCTATTGGAATCATCACATTTTATGCGTATTGCAAAAAAAAAAAAATATTAAATTAACCTCTTGATTATACATATATTATAATGTCTGAGGATTATATTACATCATGATGGAAGAAAAACAATTATTTTAAAAAGTAAATTATGACAAAATAAATGGAAATTAACATCTATTAGTAACGTTTTATATCCATGTCACTAATAAGTTTTGTACTACAGGATAGTGTATTGTATGGTAACTACTTAAAATGAATTAACATACACAAATACTCTCCGGATAAAATTATATTGATAACCTAATCAGAATAAATTTTACATATTACTTCTGCATCATAGTTGCTCCACAGATATTGTGTATTTTAATGAACCATGAAATCTAAAGTGCAATTGGATTATGGATATTGAGTATCTCACCATCATTTCAAATTGTTCAGTTTCACCTTAAATTTTATTATGTGCATTTCAAAGGTTACTTAGTATATGTTAGTTTGTTAAATAATAAATAACTAAACATATACATAATTAGGGAAAAATCATAATAATTAATAAAAATTGTACATAAGTATTAATTAAATAATGTAGGAACAACTTATTTAGATTTATTTATGTTGTCATAATATCAAAAAAATAAGGATTCTTTATAAATCATGTATTTCCATGATAAATTTTAATATAAGCACATACTTTCCCATAGGCCTGAAAAGAAATATATTGCTTAACATCATTGTAGGTGTCTACATTTACATAATCATTACACATTGTGTTTTATTTCTTTAGCATGTCATTAGTTTTACTTCTTATTTACTATTACTTGGTGTAAATAATTTGTCATCATATTTTACTAAATTAGAAATTCTGACTTTCACTTACTTCAATTATTTAATGGGTAATAATTATAAATTGTATTCCTAGAATGTAAACAAATAAACATTTAACTAACATATGGTCTAAATCTTATTATTTCAAACCCATATTAGCTCATTAATATTTAAATTATTACATTTATATTTATCTTGCATCCATAAGAAATACCACACTGCATCATTATATTTTATTTTAAAATAATATTCATACAGGTTAGGGATTTACATCAAAACATATAAAATCTTCTCATTTAAGTACATCAATTTTCTTTATAAATCTGAATTACTTTGGTTACAGTGCAGTTTCTGTCTCTTGGGCATTACACTGCTAATTTTTCACTTTTTACAGAAAAATATTGAAATATATTTGAATGAATTGTTAAATGTTGGTTACAATTATAATCATATATATATATATATATATATATATATATATATATATATATTAATTAATAAATTAAGAGCATGCTAATAGCTCTAAACAAGCTTTTTTTTTATTTATGATAAATGCTACTACAAGAGAAGACATTCAAATCATTTTTATCTTGGATTGTCCCCATCCCCAGACCGGTTTCGACCTATGGGTCTCTTCAGTGAGGAGTTGGGACATTAGATTTAAAAAACCAACTCAAGCAAAGCATTTATTTAAAAGTTAATTGTTAGAAGAAGAACTGAAACTTTTAGACATCCACATGTCTTTAAAGTCAGCTCTCCAACTGAAAAAATCATATGGGCCTGAACATAATTCAGATACTCCATATATTTAGTAGGCTTAGCCATTTAATTTAGCCAAAGCCACAACAGCAAAATAATAATAGTAATAATAACAAGTCAGATGTCGCATGACTTATATATAGCTTGCACTTAGAAATATGTAAAATTAAGAGCATGCTAATAGCTCTAAACAAGCTTGTTTTTTTATTTATGATAAATGCTACTACAAGAGAAGACATTCAAATCATTTTTATCTTGGATTGTCCCCATCCCCAGACCGGTTTCGACCTATGGGTCTCTTCAGTGAGGAGTTGGGATATTAGATTTAAAAAACCAACTCAAGCAAAGCATTTATTTAAAAGTTAATTGTTAGAAGAAGATCTGAAACTTTTAGACATCTACATGGGATGGGGACAATCCAAGATAAAAATGATTTGAATGTCTTCTCTTGTAGTAGCATTTATCATAAATAAAAAAAAAGCTTGTTTAGAGCTATTAGCATGCTCTTAATTTTACATATTTGTAAGTGCAAGCTATATATAAGTCATGTGACATCTGACTAGTTATTATTACTATTATTATTTTGCTGTTGTAGCTTTGGCTAAATTAAATGGTTAAGCCTACTAATATATGGAGTATCTGAATTATGTTCAGGCCCATATGATTTTTTCAGTTGGAGAGCTGACTTTAAAGACATGTAGATGTCTAAAAGTTTCAGTTCTTCTTCTAACAATTAACTTTTAAATAAATGCTTTGCTTGAGTTGGTTTTTTAAATCTAATGTCCCAACTCCTCACTGAAGAGACCCATAGGTTGAAACCGGTCTGGGGATGGGGACAATCCAAGATTAAAATGATTTGAATGTCTTCTCTTGTAGTAGCATTTATCATAAATAAAAAAAAAGCTTGTTTAGAGCTATTAGCATGCTCTTAATTTTACATATTTGTAAGTGCAAGCTATATATAAGTCATGTGACATCTGACTTGTTATTATTACTATATATATATATATATATATATATATATATATATATATATAATGTTGTTAAATATTTTAATATGAGATATAGGAACAAAAATTTTGATATTAATATTGATCCTCCTGCTAATAGATAAATATAGATATCAATACCATGTATTTCAAAAGATCAAGTAAATTTTATAAGGAATATTTATAAAGTATGTGATATTGCAATTTACACACCTCCTATATTAAACAAATTAATAAATAATTCTAAAAATAAAACCTCATTTATAAATAAAAATTGTATTATTTATAAATACAATTTTAATGCACAAATCAGCGCATAACAGCAGAGCTTCTTCAAATTAAATCACAATTTATTATAAACTTAATATAAATTATAATACATAATAAATAATGCCCGAGCGCTTTCAGGAGAACTTAGCTCTCATAATCATGGGTAACAAAGAGTAAGCGTAACAAAGTTGCTATGTGTAAATATATGCTGATATATGTAAATTAATTGAACTATATGCGTAAATCTAATTAACCCATTTCTTAGAAATTTTATAACACGTATCTTTCCTATTCATAGCCTTATCATCCATGGCAATAAAACATGCCTCCTTCACCTTTCTCTTAACATCATTTCTTTCCCTACAAACTATTCTTGGATTTTCAGGTTCACATGAATGACCAGTTAATTTCTGATGCATTGCGAATATAGAGGTGTAAGCTGGGTCTGCTTGAGCCTTTCTGTAAGAATATCTGTGCTGGGACAATCTTGTTGAGAGAGTTGCTTTCGTTTCTCCATAGTAAATGTAGGTGTGTTAGTGTATATATAAGTGAATTGAGTTATATGTTGGAAAAAAGAACTAAAGAGCACTTGCTGTCGATGAAAAGAGTTCAGAAATCGAATCAAAATTGCAAAATACACAATAATATTTCAACATCTGTTTTCATGACCATAATAATTTATATATTTATGGTTTTAACTTCAACTTCAAGAATGTTAACATATTGCAAATTGAAAAAAATAACAAAAAAAAAAAGCTATACTAATATACAAATATAAACATGACTTAAAGGCAGACAGCAAATGTTAAGATCACGGAATTGGAGGAAGGTTAGACTTTCAAAGTATTAGTTGACAAAGACTACAAGGGTAGTTGAAAGCACTACTAAATAAATAAAATTTTTGAAATATATCTGATTACTGTATTTATAAATATTCAATTATATAATTATGTATATTGATTTGAAGAAGTACAGATATCAAATTATATATATATATATATATATATATATATATATATATATATATATGTATATATATATATATATATATATATATATATACTTGTGCAATGTCTATAAAACAATTTATTTAGGAGGAACTTGAACCCAGATTTTCACATATCCTACAACTATCTACTCTATCTTATACAACACTGATACACATGATCGCATACGTGTGAAAAATATAAATGATCTCCAATATACATAATTTGTGCTGAACCAGTACTCACCAGTTGGTGAATATTGCAATCTCCCATACATATATACAATCAGTGCTCAGTTTACATTAAGATAGCAAATCTTCAAGCATTAATGGACAAGCTTCAAAGTTCTACACGTTCCATGTATTCACCCATCCATATCATTGAACATCTAAGGAGGTAATGCTCAAATATCTTCATGATGGCAATATTATTGTCATAACCATGTTGACCTCTCACACAAACAGTGTATATTAGCTCCTATATGAGAAAGATCAGAGTGACTTAAAATTGATATGGATAGGTATGACAATAATATTGGCACAAACAAGAGCTTTGACAACTACATTCTTAGTAGTAAAAGGTGTAAGGCTGTACGCTGGGTGAAAATAGTATCTGTAACAGACTATCAGGGAAATATTCTCAGGGTGAGTGTTCATAAAGTTCTGGGCCTACCCTTTTAGTCTTTAAAAATGCACACTGAGAATAATCAGAGTGATCCACAGATCAGTTCTTGGGGGAGAATTCCCATTCTTTTTAAATATGTACACTGGAACAACTAGAGTTAGCCTCAGATTCTTTCATGGGGATAATCTCCACAGATCCTAAATATTATAGTATAAGCCAAATGGTCAGTCGAGAGATCCTGTCATTTACAGTGACTCCATTTCACTTTCTTGGATGTAGTCTCATAGTCTGAGTGCATCCCAATGTCTGGTAAAAAAAACTGGTATAGAATATTCACTTTGTATATGTGTAAGTCAGTATAAGCCAGTAAGTTCTGCATCCACATCAACTCAAAATCCCTGTCTAACCAGAAAGGAGTATTGTCCTCATGGTCATCATACAGCACCAGATCATTATAATCATTGTTGTCTACCTAGAAAGAAGAAAAGCATAATCAAAGAGGATTGCTTTCAGCTTGTGTAGTTCCTGATTTAAAGAAAGAAAATGTGGATAAAATAAATATAATCGTGTAAATGAAATATATATTTAAAATGTTATTAAGAGATCAAATGGTCAAACTGATGCATTTTATTCTTGTCAGGGGAGTGGTGTAAGGCACCACTATTTAAGTCTTCCATATTTATAATAAATTTTTGAGATTAATTTTTTTATGCGAAAAATAGGAAAGATGGAAAAATAATCAGTATTAGAAAATCCAAAGTCAATATTAAAAGTTTATGTTTTGTTTAATTTTGCTGTAAAAATGTAGCATAGATTGCTGGAGGGAAAAAAAAATAAAAAGCTGTGTCATTATTCATAGAAGTTTGATAGGTTTAGGAAAAAAAAATAAAAACAATTTAAAGGGGATTGGAGAGATATAAATAAGTATAGGTTTAAAATTAAAAAATATTTTATATAAAAAAATAAAAATGCTCTCTTTTCATTTATTTAAAAGAAATTAAAATATATGTGTCAATGTTAATTTACTTACATACAGAAATCAAGTGAGTGTGTGTAAATGAAAGAGTCTATTTTAAAAATACATTACATTGTATATATATATATATATATATTCAACTTCTATATATATATATATATATATATATATATAAGAAGTTGAATTAATTAGATGAAAAATAAAGTTTGTAGTATAAAAGTTAAGTCAAACACAAAGATTGCTCGACTGATAAATGGAGATGGAATGGGAATAATTAATTACGAATGGCTACAAATAAACAATGGGAGTAATTAAAAAATATATATCTTATCCACAGTTGGATTAATCTAAGAATGAATGTAAACTAAAAATCAGTGGGAATTTAATTTATAAATTAAATCCAACTGATTTGGAAGGATTAAAGTAATAAGAGGGTCACATATAAATAGGCCTGAAAAAGACTCATTATCATCTTTTAGCAGTGTTATTCCAGTCTGTGCAAATAAAACTTATTATTTTGTGAATGCCAAGAAAATCATGCATTGCTATTCAGAAGAAGTATACTGCTCTACTCCAGTCTTTGGCCTTCCTAAATTATCTGAAGGTCTCCAATTAGCCACAATAAAAATCTAACAACCTGAGCCACTCAAACATTTTTCTGTCAAACTGAAATGCAGCAAGAAACTATATTTCTTTGTGAAATCTAAATTCCAACTGGTTGATTTCCCATTCCTATTGTGACAATAATTTATTATTGTAGCCATTGCAATATTTGAAATATTCTAAGTCAACAGAAATGAATTCTATAACTTGCATAAAATAACTATTTATGTGCATACTTAGGGTAATCAACAAATATTTGTAGAAGTATCTCAATTATACAAACAAATAGCTTATGGTAAAAGGTGTGTGTGTGTGTGTCATATATAATATTTTTAATGCTGTATGTTTATTTATAATATGTATGTCTGATATATGATATGTAATTATTATTTTATTCAGGGAAGTGATGAATTATTCACTTATCAATTTAAAATATTTAAAATAAAATATTTTGGAAATTAGTATTTTGTTGGTCAATTCTTTTACTGATACCACTAATTATTGCTTGGTAAAGAATCTATTAAAACAGTTTATTATATTACATTTTGATTGAGCTAGTTGGGATTTATCAGACACTGAACTAGTTTCCATCATTCAGGGCATGTTAATTACTTCTTGTAGTTAAATGATGCCTGAAGTTTACTTCAAAACAAATAAAGTGCTTTGAATAACAGTGGTTGAATTTAACAGTTGAGAAGATCTGTAGCCTAGAAAAGTGGTTGCAAGCTATATATCTTATATAGGTTCAGCCTGGCTACAGTTACCTTCTGAGTATTATGCTTATCTGCCTGAGGGACCAGTGTGATGCAATACTAAATTGCAGATGGACTAGATTGAATTTAGAATAAATAATTTTGCCATATTTTCATATAAGAAGAAGGTAATAATGTTTTTGCAATTCTGTTTTATTAAAGAGTAAAAATTTTTGTTCTATATTTTCTTGTTTATTCGATGTATCTCCCACCTGGTTATATATATATATATATATATATATATTAAAATCGTGTATATGTTATTTTAAAATAAAAATTATTTTTTGAAATGGAATTTTAAAAGTTTTTTTAAAATAAATTAAATTGAGATAAAAAATAATAAGATCTTGCAAGTTTTTTTTTAAATATAAGTTTTTTTTGTTTTGTTTCTAATTCTTAAAAATTCTTGTTTGTAATTCTTAAAAATAGAAGGAGCAAAAGAAAAAAAATAATATAGATTTTATTTTCTGTAATTAGCTTTATTGTTGAAACTTAGATAGTGGATGTATTTTTGTGCTATCTATTACACTCATCAATTTGGAATATTTTCACATGACTATAACAAAATATGACTCAAAATGGACATATATTAAAGGTGTGAATCTAGATTTTGAAGACTAATAAACTATAAATTATGGGGTTGCCTTTTTTAAATTAATTGGAATTTTTCCAGAGAATGTGTTAAGTGTTTAAGAAGTATCATAACATTTCCTGCAGGGTACTTTTCCTTCTGACACTACCTGGAACTACCATTGTAATATGAACATGTATAGCTAGTGAAGGAAAATGGACTGAAGGGGAAATTTTAAACAATCCAAGACAACCATACAATGAAGTATATTTCCACGCAGAATAGAGTAACTACACTGATCAATCAGGGTAACTAGACTTTTTCTTGCAAGAAACATGTGAGTGTGTTAATGTATAATATGTATAATGGTGTAAACCTTCACTTTAGTATGATGTGTTTCAACAATAGAAGGGATTTTAGCATTTATTAATTACCTAAATCATGCTAACTTAAACTAACTAATATATATTTTTAGAACCTTTTTTTCTGTTCTATAATTGTTATGTTTACAGTATGTACCTAAATAAAAATATATACTCAGTCTAAGGGATGAAATATAAAATAAAAAAGGAGTCCACTGAGTTTTGGAATAGAATTTAACATTTGTGTAAGAGAGAGTTTGAATGTAGCTATTAAGCACACCCTTATTAATAAGTCACCATTAAGTTTTCTCTTAGTCTGTATTAGCAGCAGTTTTTGGGATCTTTTCTTTCATGCTCAGGATGAACTGTTGATTTTTTTTCTTCTTTTAAAAGTTAAAGAGGAAAATATATATTTTTGCTTTAAAACAGCATAAAAGGAGATTGGTGGCTACATAAATAATCTTACAGCTAAGTTAATCTAGAGGGATGGATCAAAATTGAATCTCTTAAAGAGAAATTGGTGAAAATAATATAAAATGGTATGTATATATTTTTCTATTTGTAAGACCATGAAGATGCAGCACTAATCTTGCCATTTTGTTCTTTGAGATCACACATCATGCATTAAATTCACTTATCTATCTGTGGATTCATATACAAGTCCTTAATACCCAAAGAATGACCGAGTTTAAATTCCAACAACAGATGCTATCTGAGAGGCTTCTTTTTTGTCTCTTGGCCCATTAATGATCATTAGCTGTGATGGGAGGAAGAAGAGGAAAGAAGAGAAGAAATAAGATGTATAAAGGCCATATAAGCAACCTCAACTAGTTTCCAAATCAGTTTTTTTTTAAGTTTTCTTCATATTTATCAATTGTGCCTGCAATAACTTTTAAAATGTTAGGAACAAGCAAAACAAACCAGTTCCTATTTATCAAAAGTGTCAGCAATAACTTTTCAAATGGTAGGAACAAGCCAAACCCACCAGTTGAAACTATAAATAAGAGAAAGGTCTGATATTTTAACCTGGGACACTAATAATAACTGAAAATAGATTGGGTAACTTTAATATTTGATTAACAAAATTTTTTATTTACTTATTAAAAGTAAACTTTGATTTCTAAGGTCAAGCATTTTTTTTGATACATAAATATTAAGGGTTTGTTTATTAATTGTATTATTATCAATGCTGCATAACATTACACACAGACACAATTTAAAATTAATTAAACTTAATTTTTCATTATCTTTTGATATTTTTTTTATATATTGTAATACTAAAATGTCTTTTTATTATTGTTGTTTATTCAGTGTGATAATTGAGCAACCTATCAATATATGCTTTATAATGTTTTTTTTATTTATCTCTTTGCATATTAAATTTGATATAATTTATTTTTGCTCAAGGTTTCAATAATATATATATAATATGAAGGGACACATTTTAATATGGTATAATGTTGACATATCACAGGGTGTGTGTGTGACTGCTTATACCAACCAGTCAAAATAGGCTAGACCTAGCCAATTAAAGAGCAGGGTTTCACACATATATGAAAGTAAAAAAAAAAAAAAAACACACACATTGCATTATAAATTTACTTTAGAAAACAAAATAAGTAGGGAAAATCTTGAATAAGCATTCAATAGAATATTTTTTATGTCATTATAAGCCATCTTATTTTAAAATAGATGGGAACATGAGCACATATATAAGTTTATTTCATTATTCATATATAAATTCTGTCTTAATTATGTATTTAATTAACATAATAATTGTCGTCAATTGTATAATTAACAATTTGATTCATTAAAAGGAAGAGTGTGAATAAATATAGTTATACCATATTTAGTTTCCAAGTTATTATTATTAGTATTGTTAATTTTTTTAAAATCTTGTTTTGATTATAATTAGTCATCATCACTCGTAAATATTAAGAAAATGTTAAGCATTGGATAGTGATTTACATATGGGAATGTTTAAAATCATGCTTGACATATAACCAAGTTTTGAGTAATTATAGGTTAATAGTAAAAAGCTAAAGTTTTATGTTGTGCCCATGAGTTTTGACCATCATCGTCAATGGTGGATATTATATTAATGGTTAAATCATTGTTTAAGTCTAATACTGTTCAAGTAAATAATTATAGATTTATCAGAATCTAAATTTTATGATATAAGATTAACTATGATTACCATCATCGCTAAATAAATAGTAATAATTAAAACCAATGTTAAATGTAATTAATATGCTTAGTAAACAGGGGTTTTTAAAAAGGTAAATGTTATGTGGTGAGATTCATTATGATTGATCATCCATGCTAGTGAATATTGTAATTGAATCCCAGTTTAAATATAATATGAATTTGAGAAGGTGCCTTTATACTTATAAAATATAAATTTGTTGTTATGAGTTCATTATGAAAAGCTGTGGTTGGAATCATCATCATCATTATATTATGATGAATAATTAACTTAAATAACTAGGTTTAATGGCCATATATGTAAGTAATGGTCTTCATTATGTTTGTTTGTAAGCCATTAGTAAGATCATACATGCATCTGTACATTAATATACTTAAACTGAGCTAATATATATATATATATATATTAGCTCATTTATATATATAACACTCTTATATATATATATATATATATATAAGAGTGTTGGATATATAAATTTTCTGATATTTGGATCTTATAATTCTATTGACATGGATAAAATATAAGAATGACATTTTTTTTTATTCATCCAAGTGCATGTGTAATAAAGAATGTACCAAATGGGTTGGAAGCCCAGTACAATATGGACAGATAATATTTATCTAGGTTTAAAACAATCTAGTGGCACCTGGGGATAATACATGTACTTAGCTAAACTGAATAAAAGTGATCAATTCCTTTTTCCAACTTGATAATATTAACTTTCTCTGATATTTTTTAAGTTGTTATAAATAGTGCCAGTGTGTGCATGTGACCATGAATGGTTTTATATATGTGGAAAGAGGAATGGGAAGGATTCATTGTTGAAATAACCTATTATTGGAGATAAGTATAATGCATTCTGTGGATTTCCTGTAATTTTGTTCAGTTGCAATAGCTAATATTCGTTTATCTGATGACAATGGCTAGTGTATTTTGTTGGTTACAATAACTTCCCAATATCGAAATATTTTAAATCTTAAATGATGACAGTGATGAATTTTCATTTTTAATTTGTGTGTTTAGAAATGGGATAATTTATTTATCTCATTATTGGTATGACTAAATTAATGTTGATGATAGTTGCAAATGGGTTGTGGTATTATATGTATGTTAGTTACAAATTGGCTGTCATATTTTATATATTTCTTTATGATTACAAAGTGACTATCCAAAGAGAGTTAGAGATAGGCCATATACCTGAGATGAAAAGAAGTCAGAATGGCCTCAGGTTCCATTTTGTAATAGATATTGTCACTTATTTATTAATTACCAATTATAGCAGCTATCATAGTGTATGTGTATATTCAGTTGCAAATAGCGTATCTGTATTCCTATTAATTTAGTTACAAATGGATGCCCAACTGGACCATGATATATGCTATATATCAGTGTATTCTAATTAGTTAAAATATTTACACATGCATATATGAGAAGAAATTGCAAAATAACCAGAATTGTTTTTGTGTAGGCATGGCTCCTTAATACAAGCAACTAGATATCTTTTGCTTGGACTCTTCTGCATAAATCTTCCAAATGACATCACCATGTAAAGTCATAATTTTATAAAGGATATTTTTTTGAAAAGTGTGTATTGGGTATATGTTGATTTTTGAAGTGGCTGAAAAGTTGGAGAGCAATATGAAATTCTGTTTTCTTTTAGGAAAAATGGCAATGGAAACCATTGTAATACATGAAACCAGCTTACAAGAAAGATAATTCTAGAAAAAATACAAGTTTATGAGTGGAATAATGGAAGAATAAAATTCCCCACATCTCTAAAATGTGAGGCATATTTAATGTCCAATATCAAAACAATGTTGAATTTTTTGGATGAAAATACCAGTCAGAATTTGTTTATAATGATCAGACATTTAAAATCTAAAAGTTCTGAAACTTTTGTGTGATGAGGTAAAATTTAAATGTTCTGTTGTGTGGAAAAGTTAGAAATAATACATGCTTTTTCATGATAGTATGCATGTTATCAAATCTTAAATGTAAAACAACTTTTAATTAAATTAGCAAGACTCAGGTTATCCATCAACCACATTTGTTCGATGTCATTCTGTGCAAATTTTCTTATTCTTTTATATAAAAAAAACTGTCTCTCTTTTAGCGTATTTAGAAGTAATGAAGAAAAAACTGATGGACATATTAAAAGTTATCACTTTGCAAATGCTTCTGGATTATGTCAAAAAGTGAAATACCAGTCCTTAGATTAAATAGATTATACTTTAAAATGGGTTCAATTTGCAATATTTAAAAATAATTGCACAATTTTTTATGAAAAAATTCTGGTTATTTTTTAATTCCCTCTCCTATATATGCATGAAAGGTGCAAAAAACACTTTTAAATAGCAGTTATCACTGAATATCAATACATATTTTAACACATATGTCTTCAGTAATTAAAAGTATATATATATATATATATATATATATATACTTTTAATTAATAATATATATATATATATATATATATATTATTAATGGTTAATGTTTACTCCATTAATATGAGCATGCGCATAAATTGAACATGACAAAAAATATGGCGACATGCCGGAGTAAGAAGAAATTCAAAGACTTTATCATAATAGTGCTACTGACACAGAAGATACTTATAGAAAGATTGATTCTTACATACCTTTGGGGATGACTTTAAACCAACCCCTTGAGCCACTCTCGGAAGGAAATTTAACTCTCCTCCTGAAAAGATATGTAAGTTCAAATAACATTAGGGCATATGTGCCAATAAATAATTATTCATACACAAAATAATAAATAATTATCCTCATGAAAATAAAGATTAGGACCCGGTAAGAAGATATCCCATTCACTAGCTCCGCGTACTCTTATAATCAGTTAAAAGAATGGGGATCGGAAAACTCACATAACTAATTAATATGGGGATTAGAGAAAGTAAATGATATATATATATATGGCAGTAGTCACTTTAGAATTATAATATCTTTTATTAACTCAATATCCCCTACCATTTATAACATAAATATAAAATCAAAGTTCCCAAATTGAATAAATATATAACAAAAATCATACAATACATAAATCATTTTTATAAAACAAATTATAAGCATATGGAGATACTTGTTGAAATAATTGTTAAACTAAATAAAGGAAATTTCTTTCTTAATAATAACAGTAGATTAAATAATTAATATGGGAGAGATAGTGCTCTGTGGGTTATAAACTCACACATGTGTATTAAGCAAATAAGGTAAAATTAATGTTACATACAAGGTGTATTGGTTTGTGTATTTACATAAATGTATTTATAATAAATTGAAAGTATGCTAGCCTTTCACATGCACAATTATAACTGAGACAACCAATCAGATTTTAAACAGCTATCTAATAAACAATCAAGCATAGACATGAGATAGATATTTTGATAGAAAAGGTTGATACCAACCTTTTCTAAACTTATATATATATATAAGCCAGTCTTAAGCATCTTAGCCCGAATGCTTTAAGTATATAAACATATACAATTATTATTCATTGTGTTATTAATATAATATATTACGGCATGAAATCTCAGATTTACTACACCACAATTTTCATAGCAGCAACGTATGTAAACAATAAATGTATTTATGAAGTGGGTATTAACTTGTTATAAAATAAACACACACATACAAAAAATAATAGTATACCTGACAAAGTTCATAGGCTTCATTCTTCTATGGGTATTGAGTGGGTGGTCTATCTGTTCATCGACTGCAACAATGGATGGACATGACAGTGGTACAAGTTTGTAGAATTAGTCATCATCACTTTGGTGTTTGGTGATCTCAGCTTTTATATTATGTTGGGATGGCAGGAGTGGAGCTGAACGGACATGCTGAAGTGGGTTTCTACTCCATAATCATTTTATATGCAGGCGAATGCTTGATTTTCATATTTAAGTTGAAGAGATGGATATTAAACACTATAAATTGTCCTTTTTTGTTTTATGAATCTTAGGTTAACTGAAGTATTTGATGGCATGTTGTAGTTAAGCTTCCATCAGAATCAACTGACTGGTTAACTGCTAGATTCTAATTACAGCCTGGATTAATGTCCATTGATTTAGAATGATGAAATGAGTATTATTTCTTTTTTTTCTTTTGATCAGAATAAATTTTCTGGCTTATAAGGTATCAGAATCAGCATGATTAAAAAGTTGCATGACTTCGCATGTTTCCAGAATAGCATTAACTTCCCAAAATTACAAATAGACTCCCAATAAGATTTGCCTTTTTAACAGCAAGACAAACGTGAACTGCTCTCTTTGAAAAAGCAATGGTAAACTGCTCTCTTCGAAAAGTAAAGGTAAAACTGCCCTCTCGCAACTTCAGAACAGATATCCCACCTCAATACAATATCAATTTGGGTACCCCCCCCCCCATGACACAAAAATTAATTTAAAATCTTATTGAATAGGTTTTAGTTTTACTAATTGGTTTAGCTGATTCGCAAAACATTCCAATGTAATTGCTCAAGTGATCTCAAAAATTTCATTTCCAATTAGTTTTATTTATATCCATTCAGATCTCAATATCTCTGATGATAATTTTAATAAATGATAACATCTTTTTACTTTCTTATTATTTTCAATATCACAATCAAAGTTTTTTTTTTTTTTGTTTTAACAAAAAATTGTTTTACATAACTTGATCATTCCTCTCTCCACGCATCATCGCAAGTTTAATTAAACTCTTTTGTCCAGTTAAAAATATTTTAGAGTGGACAGGAAACCAGAATCCCTTTAGGTTTTTTCTAAATTTGAGACAATGCCCCCCTCCCTTGCTCAAATGCAACTGAAGAGAAAAATATCCATTACAACTCTGATTTTGAAATTATTTCTAAATATTTTTAAATAATAGTATGTTAAATTCTCCCTTTTACATTGATTGTAAGCACTCACAAAAAAATAAAATATAAATATGTACTAACAAATTGTAAATAAATGTGTTATCATTTTTTTTTTTAAACAAAACAAAAATCTTCAAAATTATAATTACATTATGGAGTTTCTTTCTCTTAAAACAAATAATAAAAATAAACAAACATCAAATTACAAATTCATATTTCTAAGCCTTCAAATATCGGCTTTAAATGTATGTGTGTGAGAGAGTTTATATTATCGCCACAGTTCTTTCTCTCTCAATTTATAACGAATATTGACTATATAAATTGTATACTCCCTCCCCTCTTTAATGGCTATTTAAATATCTTAGACCATTTATTCATTTAACCTTAACTTGTGCTTGGCCACATCAAACGTGCCGGGCACAATATATAATATACGCATATTTCTAAATAAATATTTAAAAATACAGTATTTAAAAGCTTATAATATATATATGTATAACAGTCACTTAGGAGCGCTTTCAACTAACTTGTAGCTTTGTCAACTAAACGTTTAAAATGTCAGCTTTCCCATAATATATATATATGGACCTAACCTATCTGTATGAGTAATTTTTTTAAAAAAACTATATTACAACAAATTGTTTCTTTTGTTCATCACAGTATCAATATGATGTATGATTAATTTCAGTCTAAACAATTATAATTTATTTCATTTCAATATATTGCTTAGATATTAAATATAAAGTTAAATAATTGTTTTTAATCTGCTTAATAATAAAAATTTCATGGATTATTATATTTATGTATAGTGATTAATAAATAATTAATTTTAGATTGTTCATTCATTTTAGAAAAGATTAGTAAAATTTAATTTAAGGAAAACCATTTATAAACGAGTTGATCCGTTTCTAGTTGTCATTTAAAAGATGCAATTAAGAAGAACTGTTGATTTGTAACGATAATGATTTTTCTTCAAACTTTGGTATAAACAGATACCTTAGCAATTATTTTAAAATGATTAGAATGATAAGGAAAACTCAAGAAAGATTTATTATTTATATATATTAGATTTATATATTAATAATCATTTTTAAATTTAATTTGAAAGTATACTTATAAGAAAAAAAAAAAATTAAATTATTGCAAAAAAAGAAGACGCCATTTAAATCTGACCACTGATTATATATATACAAGTTCTGCATAACTTTTTAATTTCTATGTTTGAATTTACATCAGAATTTCATTTTTCTTAACACTAAAACAGTTCTTTAAACTTGTGGCGTCTTTTTCACTGTTTTTCTCTCTAGAAGGATGTTGGAGAGGCCTTGATAAAAAGAACAATAAGTTATCAATTAAATATAAAATACACACGCACAAAAAAAAAAAAACTATAAAAAAATTACTAAATATACTAAATTACATTCCTTTACTTTTAAATAGTGCTTTTGTTTATTTATTTACTTATTTTTTTATTGTTAAATAAATATTCAATAATATTTTTTACCTGAAAATATATAAACCAATAGGCGTTTAATTAGCTATATAAAATTTAAAATTTATATAAACCATACAAAATTAAAAATGAATTTTAATGTAATGTTGTTTTATCTGTCTAGTCGAAATGCAAAATATTTAAAATGTAAGATTATTTGTATTATTATTAATATTAATAAAAATAGATGATCTAATATTGCAATTGTAACATGAATATTTTTATGTTTTATACCAACTAATTTTTACTTTCATAATATATTTTTTAATTCTTAAACATTTTGGAGCAATCATTGTTATTACAAAAATATAGAAAATTGGAAAAATATTAAAAATTGCATAATAATAGTGGGTTATGATGAAGAAAATCACCTGGAAAATCACCATTATTTTTATCCATGTTACTCTAAGTTTACATGTGTTAAATAAATTAAAAAAATCAATTGGATGGTTGATCATTTTTATTCAGTAGGATGTTTATGTCTTATTTCAATCCAATACCCTATAAAATACATTAATGGTTTAGTAAACAATTTAACAACAATAATACATATTCAAAGTGATATTTATAAAATATATTTGATTCATTACTACATTGGTTTAAAAAAGCTGACACAACAGACTCCTCTAAGATCTTTGTATTTTGTAGTTCGTTTCTTTATCAACTGTAATGAAAAAGACTAAATATAAAAACTTCATTTCTATTTAAATATCAGTATACAATACAATATGTACTAACGTTTGAATCTTTAATTTAGCTGTTCTATAAAAGATTAGTATTAATTGAATAATGTCGCTGGTGTTTAAATAGAAATGAAGTTTCCTTAATTGAAATGTGATTAACCTTTCATTAGAGCAATCGACAATGATGTAAGTCAGGTACACAATATCTTGCAGCGAGTTTAAGTTTTTATTATTTTAGTAATGTCTAAAATACTATATGATTTGTGAATTAACACTTTGAAGAGTTGAAGTCAATTTTAATTGTTTATGTTTTTATAATGTCATTAATTTCTTTAAAATATAGATGTTGATTAAGAAGACATAATCATTTACTTGGATGATGATAATAAAGCATCAAGTATTTCTTCAATTTATGTATCATATATAATATTAAGTTAGGGTATAGTTATTCTGTATGTCAGTATTATCACATTATCCTACAGTTTGGGTTGTTATTAATTTAAATGGATAGTGAGTGACTTTGGTTATCTAATATAATCATTTTTAAAGAATGATCTACATTTATAATATTAACATCAGAAAGTTAATTATTTGTCCTAGCTTGTATTTATTTTACAAGATAAAAAATACTTTAGAGAGCACCAACTACTGAACTAATTTTGATTTTAGTATTCTTTTTTTTTTCATTATCATAGTTCAGGTTTTAACAGAGATTGAAGTAAGTGAATAGGCAATTCAATAATTATATAATCATATACATATATGATAATGTAAGATTTAAAATAAAATGTATTAATAAGAATAAAAAAAATAGTAATTATTAATAACAATTAACAACATTATGACATGAAAATCTAATAAGTTATACAAACATAGACACACTCAATTTCCTGCATATCTTTAAGATAATTTTTATAATTGTAGCAAGAGATAAATATTATATAATTTGCAAATGATATTTTCATTACTGTAATTCAAAAATTTCTAATATGCAAGACAAAATAAAAAGAAGTACATTCTATCAGATATGACTTTTATGAATATTAAAATAAAACAATTATTATTATAAAAGTAAATATTGAAACAGTCAAGTTTCTATTTCAGATTTGATTTATCTTTAAATACCCAAAAATCTTGTAAAGAAATCAACAAATATCTAATATTAAATTATATAATTTTACAGCCCTGCAAATAAGTATATTCCAAGTTATAAACCTCCTATTACTGAATAAATTACTGTAATACCCTTTAATACCAAATTCAGGTAACCAGATGGATAATGAAAACATTTTTTTTTTCTGTTGTTAAAAGTTTTACATATTTGTGATTTAATGATTTATATCTACATTGTGAATTTAAATATAAACCACATTAAATAAAGTTGTAAAGACATTTTATCTGATAGAATATTAGCTTTTACAGTTATCTTTGTTTTATTGGATTATTACTTAAAGGACTTAATCAGAAGATACAAATTGGATTCATTTTTTTTCTACAAAATGGATTCACTTTTACACTTGGATAATGATTTTGTATAAATATAGTTGTACAAATAATTTTATTGCTTCAAATGTTATAAGTTTTTGAAATGATAAAATTATATATATTTACGGTATGAGAAAAAAGAAGTTCTGAGAAAAGTACAAGCTATTGTACTGAAAAGTTAGATATTATATTTTTGCTACAAGTAAGCTCCTGAAAATAATCCTATGAATTCATTATTTATCTGTGAGAATATTAGAATTAATATAAATAGATAAATTTATATTTTCTATCTTAATATAAACTGAGCATGGTTTATATATATATATATATATATATATATATATATATATTGTGCCCTTGTCTGTAGGTCATAATAAGGTAGAAAGGTCAATTACTAAAAAAAATTTTAAATTTTAAGTTATGCTTGTAGGATATATAAATAATAATAGGATAATTAGATTTTATAGTACAATTGAAAGCTGAAAATACCTGGTATATAAAAATGTAATAAATTATTTAAAAGAAAACAGTTAAATAAAGCTTAATTACTTCCTTGCTTATGGTTGTAAAAGCTGGCCATATAAAATAATACAGCTATAAATAGTTTAAAAGTATAATAATAATTTGAATATAATATTTTTAAAACTAATAAAGTTTTAAATAAATGCTATGTGTAGTGTTATAATTGTATTTAATAGTCAAAATTAATAGAATATATTTTATTAATAAACTTTAGGATGGTGAGAATTATGTTTAGTTCTACAAGTTTTAATTATTTTCCAAATTTTATAAAACATATCAGTTTTGGTAATTTAGACCGAGACATAAATAAAAAATTATTTGATAAAGTTAGTAAACACGTGACTGTATATTATATACCTTCACACACACGCTTGTTAAAATAATAATAGAGTTTGTGAATTTGAAACTAAATATAATTGCCATCGATCATTAAAGTAAAAGTTAAAATATTAAATATTGTTTTAATAATTGTTTTAAAAGTTTAAATAATTTTATAAAACTATAATTGAATTTAAAAATACTAGTCTAAATAATATTTTGAGACATGACGTCATCAATTCTTTATTTTAAAAGTCTAATCTGTTATATAACTAAATGTGTAAATTTGTTCGCGCTAAAAAAATCATTAACCAATCAACGGAGGTAAATTAGCAGACAAAATATAAGAATTATACGAAGTGGGGGGAGAAGTAATGTGTAAGTGAAAGAGAAAGTAACACATTTTTGTAGCTGATAACACCGTAGCTGGAAAAGTGATATAAATTTAAAATTTAGTATTTATTTTAAAAGTTCTTCTGTAACATATAATAAATTTTGACTGTTTCGACATGGATTGCTAATTTAAAAGTTATCTTACCAGGGAATTTTATTCAAGTTTAACCAAAACCCTACAGTAGAGATGGAAGTACAAGGAAAATTACCTAAAAATATTGCTGAAGGAAAAATATTTGGAAATTGTCTTAATACAGCTTTATTTATGCTCAACCAGAAACGTATTATTGTCACTCAGAGAAAAATAATTGGGACGCTATATGAAAATTTAAAAGAGAAGTTACGTGCCGTCAGGAAAAAATTATGACGCACCAATTTTACAAGGCTAATTTAAAGTTATTTATTCTTCTCTATGGAAAAATTTAATATGCGTTTTTATTATAAAGAAAATAATGATGAAGAAAGAATGTTTATCTTTTAAAGGAGAAACATTATTTAAAAATATAGTACCAGAATTTTAAAGTAAAGAAAAGTAAAGAAGAATATGAAAGTGCTATTATATATTTTATAGAAGAGGAGCCGAAAACTTTATCTAATTAAAAATATTATAACGTAATCAATGGAGGAAATGCTTGATTTAGAAAAGATAAAATTAGATTACTTAATAAAAATGGATCCATGGAAACCGGAAATTTATTGAAGATTTAAATAAAGTACCCAGAAGATGCATCGGAACAATCGCGCGGGAAAATACTAGCAGACTATAGTAGAAGAGAATATCATGAATTGATAATTGTATACAATATTGTGAAAACCAAGGATTGTCGTCTATGAATATTTATTAAACAGAGTAGTAATTTTTTTACTTTAAAATAGAACATTAAGTGACTGAAGAAAAAATAAAAAAATATTTTTTTTAGCTTTAATATGAACGATTTTCAAGCAAGGTCGATAAAGAAGTACCGTAAATATAATTTAAATATTTTTACTGATTATATTTAAAATATAAAATGCTATGTGAGATTAGGGAAAACATATAAACATAAATTTAATAATAATGAGATTTAAATATAATAGCTTAATGGAATGATAGAAATATTGTTTTAAAAATAAAGTGTATGTATGGAAGTTTAATATCTACAAGAATTAATGGGATGGTGAAGCCTACAGAACACGATCGAGAAGATAAAGATCATTTTGGTAACTTGGATATTTATTTATAATGCATAATGTATTTTTTTTAGATCATCGATTGATTAAGAATGATGTGTGAAAGTTTAAATTCTATGTCCACATTTTATACAACATTAAAACATGTTATGAGATAGGAGTAATTTTAAATATGCATGCAATAAGTTATTTAAAGTATAATTAATAATATAATATAACAGAACAATTGTGTGATTCTTTTGAACTTTCATGTTGTAAAGTATTCAAATATTTTAAAATAGTTTGTATATGATAAATATACGAGAAAAGTAGTAAAAGATTTTCTTAAAGAACAGCGGAATAGTTTTGGAAATAAATGAATTTTATTATTGTTAGAAATGTAGATAGGAATTTGTCGATGTACTGTATAGAAAAATCTTGAGAAATAAGATCGAATAGTGACTTGGTAGTACTAGTGTAGAGGAAACCAAGATGATGTTTTGTTAAGAAATAAGAAAAATAAAGTATTTGGATCATAGTTAGTTTGTGTGATTTCAGTATAGCTAACTAAGCCCTATCACTGAACACATATATTTTTGGACAGTGTTTTTGCGTATCTTTTAAACTTTTTGATGTTATATAAAGCTGAAGAAATAGCTTTAGCATCACTCCTATAATAGAGGTGGGTAGACAGATAAAGGTCACTCCTCTATAGTGTTTTTTTTTAATTCACTGTACCATTATTGTCAAGGTTATGACGGATAATATGCTAGTTATATTTTGATCCTGTGCATCTATTTTCGCTATCCTTGTTTCGTGAATCTGCATCATCAGAGAGATATTTTCAAAGAAATAATAAATAAAATAGAACTGAGGATATGTTATCGTTTAAGTAAGAATAGTTTATTTACTGGAGTGTGTGAGAATTGTGTAACTTTGAAAGTGAAAGTACAAAATATCATAAAGAGAGAAAGAATCATATGATACAGTTTAAAATCAATTCGGAAATGAATATAAGATTTTTTAAAAGAGAAATCTAAACAAAGTTTTTTTTATAAAAGTGATAATAAAATTTTAATTTTTTTTTAATAATTTTAGAAAATAAATATTGCATATTTAATAAGAAATAATTCAATAATGTGTAATAGACATATATTTGTGCATGGGGTGTTAATAGTTGTAATTACCATCCGAAGTAAGGCTTGAATGAGTATATTAGATTAATAAACATCGGATAAGGAACAATAAAACCTAATACCGAATGTAGAAGAATGTTTGAATCTGTAGGATTCCATACAACTAATAAAACTAGAGTTTTATTGTTTTTGTAGAATGTTTAATACGAATGTAATTTTGTAAAAAGGTATAAATATAATAATAGTAGGGATACAAAGTGTTAATAATAATTATATGAGAAATACATTCTGTAACAAGCCAAACTATAATAAGAAATCCAATAATAATAATACTGTATTTTCTTAAGCATTTAAAAGATAAGAGTTAACTAGAAAAAATAAGTAGAAGTTTGATTTCAATTTTATAAACTAGTAAAATAATTTTATGATAGGAGAGTAAGGATATCCATGTATATAATGTAAAATATTGTTATTTGTTTATGTTATTAATAAACTTTGTTGTAAATTTATTTTAAAGCTTTGTGTCTTCATTGTTATTTCTCCACATGGATGCATGATATCACAATACACTTATAATTGCAACAGACATATATAGTTGTTTGCGAAAAAGGTAAACCTAAAGTGTTATAAATAATTTTGAAAATTTATTTGTATGATAAAATTAAAAGATCATAATTATATCATTTATTGGTCATAAGTTGGTTGCTACAATGTTACATTAAAATATATGCTATTGTTGCCACACATATTCTGTTGTCAGATTATTAAAATACTGCCACGTACGTAATTATTTATTTCATTTAGGAAGAAATAAGATTATACTTATACTATTGTTGTTATTATTATTATTTATTATTGTTAGTTACTGCGTAGTGAATTTATGACATAAAATTCCCTTTTCATAGTTTACTACCGTAATTTAAAATCAGTTAGGATACAATTTATGAACCTGAGATTTGATTTTATTTTATTTATTCTATTTATTTACTTAATTTTATTTAATTGAGCTAGATTCTTATTACAAAGAATATTAAGACATGATTATTTTATCGTAGTGGAAAGAGCTTAGAAAGTCATAAGAATACTATAAATTAGTTATTTAGAATAGTAAAAGGAGGAATAGTATTCTTATGCCATTGAGATAGTATCATGTGGATAATATCTCAATGTAGTCTATCTCATTCCCCGTATCGTCACTCCATGTCTCATGAAAATAATAAATATTTGTTAATTCATTTTTTAAAAATATAACTGTATTTGTATTTAAAAATTAGAGCTAGTATTCATTTTAATTAATGCTGAATATTTCATTTATTGATTCGTTAAACTGAGCTAGAACCCGGAATATTCGTTATAAACAGTATATTTTGGGGTGAGGACGCGCGGGAAGAGGTTAGAATATATATATATATATATATTGTAACAGTAGCTGGGTTCGAATACAGATTTAATTGCCAGTGTTGTTGCGAAATAAATAGGTCAAAGCGGTAAAATTTACAAATAGTCATTTGAACCCTGTTACACAAGAGTATGGATAAGTACGTTAATCAATTAAAGGTATGAATATATATATATATGTTTGCTGTACATGTTAATATAATGGGTGAGAATTACTAATATATTTATATGTGAGAAGGTAGAAAAGCGATTATATGTAGAGTTGCATTATTTTTTTTTTATTATTTTTTTGTGTTTTAAATAGATATTTTTATTAATATCGTAAAATAGATTTAAATGCCAGTGATAACACATGTTTCTTAAGCAAAACCCATTAATCATATAAGGCAGGAAAATAATCAATGGAATGGAAAGTTGTGCTGTGAGCGGTTTCAGTTAATGACTGTCCACCGAAATTCTTAGAACTGGTCAAGAGTATTTTTAGAACAATGAAAGTTAAAAGCATTCCTGAGATTGGGCCATCGGCAAAGAAATAGAAAAAAAGAGTATGATTAAAGAGCACTAAAGAATAGAACTATATTTGTTCTCAGTGATTTAGTGGTGGTTGAAAAATTAGAAAAAACAGTGAAGTGATATAGAAAATCAGAGAAAGATGTGTAAACTGATCAACCTAATTATTAATTAAAATTTTATTCATAATGTACTCCATCTACATGCAGGGGTAGAAAAATCATGTAGGTTCATCAGACCACTCAATGGACAGCTATTGTGGAACCTGCCTGAACTTTATTTATGGATTTGCCATTTAGTCAACCCAGTGTACTGGCCATGGAACTCTAACAACCATATCCTCTCACAATCAAGCCAAATTCATCTACTTAACTTTTAATAGGGATTGTTTTGGCCAATTTCAAAGCTTATCACTATCGTTCGGACCAGTGACTTTTGTTAAAATCAACATCTTCTCTATGCTGTAAGCTTACAGATTATTAGCCTCAGCCACATGAGTATTTGCTCTTAAGAGGTAACTTTGATCTTTTCTTAATGTGCCTTAGATGAACATTTAATAATGGCTAAAGAAACATGTATTATTTGAATTTAAATAAAGTAAATTAATAATTTATTAAATTGTTTAAAAAAATACAACTCTGACGTGTAATCGCACTCTTTCGTTAATATGTGTATTAATTATATATATATATATATATATATATATATATATATATATATATATAGCGGCGGAATGAATGAATTGTATGTTTAAGATATTAATATATGTGTGTGCATGCTAATAAATCTTAGAGTTAATTACAACTTATATATATTATTTACATTCTGGGTTTCTGTTGACTGATGGGCTATTGTAATAGGATTGGATTTAGATAGAAATTATATTTAGAGATATAAGTCATCTCTTAATGAGATCATCCATAGCTTTGTTTTCCCGATAAACATTGTTTTTCCAGACCCTCGAGATTGAGCTAGTTCGGATAAAATACCCAAAGAGTATTCATTGGAACTTTTGTTTGCACTTTCAAGATCTATAATTCTTATTGGATGGATAAGATTGGCGCTTGAGAGGGGCTTTGGCCTTTGCTCATAAATATATGTGCTCGAAGCTTAGGGTAATAACTTATACACACTAAATTCTATGAGCAAGATTGTGGGTAGAATGTTAAAATGGCTGCCCAGTGTGTGGCATGATATTCAAATATCACGTAGTGCTTAATATATATATATATATATGTGTGTGTGTGTGCGTGCGCGCACATGTGATGGTAATCTGGACCAACTGAAAAGTGTGGCTTAGTCTAAAATATGCTATTGGAAATCATTTACCTTTTTCATGTGTATGTGATCATATGCATTGTTTGTATAAGATGGATTGGATATCTGTAGTTAATTTGAAAGTCTGAGATCAAGTCCCTTATATATATATATAATGGTATATAACTACAAAAAAATATATATATATATATATATATATAATGGTATTTAACTACAAAAAAATCTAAGAAATTTTATTAAGTCAACTGTATCTGTAACTTATCTTAAACAGGGACAAGCCAAAAACGTCAATAATTAAAGTATTTTTGTCATGAATATATAATATTATGTTTTAATTTGATTGTTTTGCTAAAACATTTAAACTTAAAATTAAAGTATATGTTAATAAGTTAAATCTAAAGTGTGACTAATCATATTGGGTTCAGATTATTTGATACAAGTTGGAATAACTAGAATAGTACATGAAATAATTGTAATATTAATTAAATTAATTAAATATTAAAAATGAATGAGTGGTTATTATGATTCAAGTATGATATTTTATTTAAACTAGTTTGTAATAGTAATCAGTCAATTTATTAAATAATGGTATTGAAATTAAGTTAAGTGATCAAACTAAATAAGTAAATTTATTGCTATTTACAGAAACTTTAAATTAAATAGTTAAAAAAAGGAAATGATTTCTAAATGTGTGAGGGTGCATGCTTGCATAATAACTTTATTTGTTAATAGAAAATTTTTTTTTAGTTTGTAATATTTAATATTATTCTAGAGCAGTTTATTTGATTAAAAAATGAAATAAAATATTAGTGGACCTCTAGTATTATTTATTCATACAATTTAAAATTGTTAAAAGTTAATAAAATTAAATAATATTTATTAAGTATTTATTTATTTATTTTATTTAACAATGTATTTTATTGATAAAAAAATTCTAGACTACCACAGGATTAGTTAACTAGAATGATGATAAATTAAATTTGGACTATAAAAACCAATCAACTGTTCATTTAAGGGTGGAGAAATCAGTAGGAAATGATGTTTCTTGTTAATCAGAATGATTGACAGTAGCAAGCTATATAAAATGTGTACATACTATGTGAGGAGAAGCGTATTAAAAAGAATGAGAGGAGTGAATTAAAAGGTCATCAGCAGTCATATTGCCCAAAAGAACTTGCAGATGCAAGTTAAGTTTGAAAGACAAAAGTAAAGTGTAAACTTTAATATTTTTTTTTATTAATGTAAAAATTCATACATAAATTTTATATGAGGCACTGATTCTCCTCTAAAGTTAATCAAGGGATCTAACTCAAGTGCTGAAGAAAAAAATTATAAACAAGATGTCAATTAATTGTCTAATGATAATGAAAGCATTGCTTTCTGGAGCTAAAGTATTATAAATGACATGTTTAAATTATTTTAGTTCATTTAAAAACATAATTCATTGCAAATCTTTTAAATTTATTTGGAAGCAGGTGATTGAACATTTATATTAGCATTAATTACATAATTTTAATCTTATAACTTATTAAGATAATATAATACCTAAGAAACATTTAAAATGTTTATTGATCTTTGTCTCAGAGATAATTTTTTAAAGAACTCAATATTCATGAAAGAGAAAACTGTTGTTTTGAATACAAATGACTTTATTTTTGTAGTAAACTAAATAATTGCTTATCTTATTGATTAAAGATAAAAAACATTTTGATTGACAAAGTTATTGAGACTTCCACTTATAAATTAATATCTTTAATTTGAAAATTATTTATATAGAATTTACATCATTAATAAAGTGTTAAAGAATTAACAAATCTTATTATTTTCTATGAATGATGTATGTAATAGTTACATTTAATATTATTGAATTTAGAAAACAATGCTTTAACCTAACTGCTACATGAAAATAGTTGAATAAACCATATTACATATAAATGTTTCATTCATGAAAAGTTGCTTCATTACAAAAGACAGATGTGATAAATGCTGTATGAATATGAATTAAAATTGATCTAACTTGAAAGAGAAATGTTTAGAAACAAACTGCTATATTAAATATTTGGTTTGAAAAGTGCTTTATAAATGGAAAGAGAAATACTTAGAAACAAACCACTATATTAAATATTGTGTTTTTTTTTTAAAAAAAACTACTTTATTGTGGTAGAAATATTGATCTGTTCTGTCAGTTTATGTGAAAAATTTTATGAAATAGTGGCTAGTGATTTATTCATGTATTAGTATTTTGTTGCATGTGCTTGTGCAAATTCTTTACAGGTGAAAAGAACTGTCAATGCAAATGTGTTTTTTTTAATTATATCACTAGTGGGTGGAGAATATCCTTATGTTTTGAATTACTTGCCATTAGACAAAGGACTTGAGTATATTTTCTTTTATTGATAAGTAAAAAATGCTAAAATTTAAACTTAAATTTTAAGTTATACAGTATGACATATTATAATTAAATATACATTTATATCATATTATATGCATTTTTAAATGTTGATTATATTTTATATTTTATGTGTTATGGTTTAGTGTGCTAGAAAGAGGTTCACTTAGATTTGCTCATATATAAGCATTTGAGTCATAGGAATAAGAGGATTTCTTTTATTCCTGCATAAATACTATATCTTGTATTGATGAGAAAGTATTCATTTATTATTAACACTTGCAAAGCATATGCACAATTAGCTTTAAAAAAAGGCTGATATTTGAATGTATAATAATATTATTATTATTATTATTATTATTATTATTATTATTATTATTATTATTATTATTATTATTATTATTATTATTATTATTATTATTATTATTATTATTATTATTATTATTATTATTATTATTATTATTATTATTATTATTATTATTATTATTATTATTATTATTATTATTATTATTATTATTATTATTATTTAATAAGAGATAGAGACATTACCTTGTAAATTAACTCTATATCTCCTTATGACTATCACTAGGATATCAACTATTCAAAATTCAAAAATAATGTTATCTTTTAATTTTGAATAGTGGACAATGACTACTGAGCTAGTTAAAGCACTTCTGAATAAAGTATATTTAAAGGATTTATTTACTGTATATTGGATTAATATTGCATGACTTAATAATTGCTTGTATTATATATGTAATATTATAAGTGTGCTAATAGCTCTAAACAAGGTTTTTCACTAAATGCTGCAAGAGAAAGCATTTAAAAATATCTATCTAAAATATCCCTATCTACAAACTGTTTTCATGGTACTGGTTATTATCAGTGAGGTTCTAGGTTATTCAGAAACTATATCTAAAATACCAACTCTAGCTCAAAATTTATCTAATATTTAATTATTAAGTAGAAAATCTGACATTTTCAGCTGATAGCTGGTTTTGAAGACATATAGATGTCTGAAAATTTCAGATTTTCCACATAATATTTAAAAAATAGTAAATTGTGAGTTAAAACTGATATTTTAGATCTAGTGTCTGAATATTCTAGTATCTCACCAAGAGTAGCCTGTAGCTTGTAACCAATTTGTCGATAGAGGTATTCTAGATAGAGATTTTTAAGTGATTTCTTTTAGGGCATTTATAAGAAAAGCTTGTCTATAGTTATTAGCATGTTGATTATATATACATATAAAGGCCACAGAAAGGAGTTGACTATTAACTGAAAAGGAGATCCTTTGATTCCTCTTGGAGACATTAAAGGAAATGAGCAGGGTAAATTGATATCATCCACTCTTTATGTTCTTATAATTGCAGCAGTTATTACTATGTGATTATTCATATAGTATATGAACATGGATGGGCTTCTCACCAACATGCATTAAACAGCATGGTGAGTTTATTGGCTTTTTTCTCTGAGTTTAAAATCAAGAAACATCATGGTCTTTTTTTTCAGTTGAATGATAAGGCAGAATGAATGGATGTGTAAATGATAAATATTTTTCCAATAGATATATACAATTATGACAGACAAAAATCAATCATGGCTCTTATTTCCAGGAGGCTGTAAAGTCATCAACCAAGACAGCTGTTGGTGGCTGAAGGTGGAGGGTGGTAAGAATCCCCTGATGCCGGCACAGGCTATCATTTGATGAAGATGTTTTATTCAGGTACTTACAACTGCAGACTAATTTTAAGTAAAGGAATATTGCAAGAATTAGAAAAACTGTCTTATATTTAATGAGACATTATGGGACTTTGTAAAGTGAGAAGAAAAGGTGAAAAGACAATTGATTTAAAAAGAGGACATGAAATCTACTATAAAGGCACAAATTTTGGAAATACAAGTGGAGTAGTAAATATTATAAATAAAAATTGGAAGAATAACATTGTGGAGATTGATGGTGTATTGGACAGAGTGGCAAGATTAGTTATGCAACTTAATATCAGATACCAAATGCAGATAATTCAGGTTTATGACCCAACAAGTTCTCATATTGATGAAGTAGTAGAAGATTCTTAAATGGATGCGTAAATGGCTTTTGATTAGAGTAAATGACATTTTAAAATTGTTATGGGAGACTTTAATGCTAGAATTGGTAAACAAATGAAATATGATTGTGCTGGATGTAATTCTGGTTGTGGTAAGAAAATGAGAGAGGACATAGAATTATGTAGTTTGCAAAAAAAAAAAAAATATATATGATGAATTCTTTTTTTGAGAAAAATGTTAAAAGGAAATGAACATAGTAGCATCCAAATGAAGGTATAGCAGAAGTGGATTTTATTTTGACTAACAGAAATACATATTTCAAGATTGTAATGTTCTTTATAAATTTAACACAGGAAGTGATCGTTGATTAGTAAGATATAAGATACATGTTAATGCAAAACTAGAGAGGTAAAAATATTAAGAAAAACAATATTTGCAATTGATATGACTAATCTTCAAAAACATTCTAATAAATTTACATTAGAACTTACAAATCGGTTTCAAGTAATAGTAGATTTTGAACATGATTCCAGTTTGCATGAAATGAATATGAAAATTCCTGATACACTTTTAAAAACTGCAGCAAAAATAGCTGGTAGAAAAAATCAGCAATTGACCATTAACATTTTTACTGAGCCAGGAGAATTTATGAAGAAAGAACGAATATAAAGATATACAAAAATAAAGCATTATCTCAAATTTTGTAAAATGGTGCAGAAAAGAGATGAAAATGATATAAAAAAGTATAATTGTGAACGAGCAAGGAAATCTGTAGAAAAGAATAAAAGTTGCAAGAGTGTAAAACAATATTTTGGTATTGGTTGAAAATTTATATCTGAAATAAGAAAAAAAGATGGAATTATACTAAAAAAGAGATGGCGTCATGAAATGGATAGAATACTTTTATCAACAATTATAAAGTAATAAAGAACAAGTACTTCCTATATTTATTACATCTTCCAAATTGCCCAGAAATTTAAATGAAGAAGTGACATATGCAATTAAATATATGAAAAAAGTAATGACTCTAGGTAATGATGGAATTTAATTGATATATTAAAAGAAGCATGTGAAGAAATAGAAATATTTTAGCAAAGTTATATACCAAATGTCTAAATGATAAAAATGGACTAGTTGATTGGAAGAATGCAATATTAATGTTATAGACATGCAACCTTTTCACATTAAATAGTGAAGCTATAATTATACTATAATGTATAATAGGTCAGCTTGCACTTTTGAGATTTAATGTTCAAATCTCATACTCATAGCTTTGTGAATGAAGACTGTTGTGATTTATTGTACACATGTGCAAATGAGTTTGCATTTTTAATTAGTTAGTCCATTGTTTGGAGAAAGCAAAGTGTGACTATCTTCTACTAATGGAACTGAGATCATTTGCTATGTAAAAAGCCTCTTTAACTTTTCTTTTGGCATCACTCATGTGTGTACAAATTATTTGGGCAGAACTGTGTTCGATTACATGACCTGTAGCTGCTTGGTGATTCCAGAATACTGATGTTCCTTCATTTTTATTTTTAACTCTGTTGTATGCATACCTGTGTTTATAAATTCTTGTATTAATATTAATATTTTAAAAAGGTGACAGAGAATATATTAGAAATTACAGACCTATCAGCATTTTATCAGTTTTATACAAAACTTTACCAAGATAATTACAACTTGTCTATAGAGAAAATTGGAGTTCCACTAACCAAGAGAACAAGCAGGATTGAACAATGGTTTTATTATAGTAGATCATGTCCAGGTTTTGAGAGAAGTTATAGAAAGGACAAATGAATTTGAGTTGCTATTATGCTTTGGATTTGTAGATTATGAAATGGCATTTGATTCTATAAACATTTTTTCAGTGATTAAAGCATTGGATCAACAAGATATAGATCCAGAATATTGTCATACTTTAAAGAATATTTATAAAAATGCAACAGCAACAATTAGATTACATAATGATACTGGAAAAGTCAACATTGAGAAGAGTAAAAGACAGGGTGACTCCATGACTCCAAAACTTTTTACAACAGTGCTTCAAGAAGTATTTTTGGATTAAAATGGGAAGCTAAACAAGTAAAATTAAATGGAGATTATTTAATTCATTTAGATTTTTCAGATTATGTAGTTGTTTTTACAAATAATGCTTTAAAACTGCAGGGAATATTGCAGGCGTTTTTAAATGAATGTAGGACTAAAGATAAATGTTAAAAAGACTAAAGTAATGTTTAATGTATTTTCTCGAAATATAAAGATAAACGTTAATTTATGATGAGTTAGAAGAAGTTAATAGTTACACATACATTTGTCAGATTATTAATACATATGGAAACATAATGGATAAAATTAATCATAGAATTAAACTTTGTTAGAGTGCTTTTGGTAGAAATAACTTGATACTATAAGAAAATTTGTCTATATGTTTGAAAATGAAGGTTTTTAATAAGTGTGTTTTACCAGTTTTTACTTATGGATCTGAGACTTGGACATTTAATAGAAAATCAATACAGAGACGTGAGACCACTGTAATTAGTATGAAGAAATACATGTTGGAAGTAACAAGAAGAGATTGAAAACACAATATATGGGTAAAAGAACAAGCAGGTGTTACTCACCTCATTGAAAAAAATAAAAGACTGAAGTGGAGTTGGGCTGGACATATTGCTAGAAGAGATGATAATAAATGGATAACTGAAATCTTAAACTGGATTCCAAAAGATTGTAAAAGACCCAGAGAAAGATGGCATGTGAAATGGGTGGATGAAATAAGAAAGTGTGCAGGGATGATGTGGAGAAGAGAATCTAAATAACAGAGAAGATGAATTGAACATGGCAAGATCTTCATCTTGCAGTGGATTGGTAATGGTTGCTATATATGTATATATATATATATATATATATATATATATATATACCCAGGGTGACAATTGTATTAATGAATAGAATAAATTAACAATTATATTTTGCTTTGAATTAGTATTGAGACTATTCTTCTTATGCCTGACTTATAAGTTAGCTCAGTAGAGGTTTACAGGAAGTCAAGAACATACAGAATATAAATAAATGAAGGAAGAAATACTCTTGATCATTAACATAAGATATATGCCTCATTTTTTAATCAACCAAATGATATAAATCAACAAAGTTTCATTTATTCAAGCTAATAAACTATAATTTTAATTTGATCTCTTCCATCATCTAAATACACTCTTATATTAGCTACAATGTAAATTTAAATGAAAATATGATATTTAATAACTCTACTATCTAGCATGTCAAAATATAAATGGCTAAATTAATATTAAATTGGAACTATGAAATAATATCTCGGTAATCTTTAATACAATTTGATTAAATAAATTCTATTATACAATAACATAACTATTATAATAAAATTTAATAGAATGAGTTGAATGATGTTTAATGAAGAAAACAGGGTACCTTTTAATCTCACATCATTGTCTAAATAATAAACTGAGTATATAACCGCCTACATAAGTTTACCAAATGGTAAACGTATTCAAAGAATGTTTGGATCAAGAGAACAATATTATCAGACTTAAGTATGTTCATTATCAAATTTATAAAGTAGTGCATTTATGTTGTAATATATATGTGGAATGTGGAAACTAAAATACAAATGCATATAACAATAACTGGAGACAAAGTTTTAAACAAATAAATAAAGCATATATTTACATTTTGCAATCCAAATGAATATAATTAGTTCACATTGGGACTGTTTGACCTAATTCCTAAATTTACAAATACATTCACCAATCTGGATTTGATATGTCTTTTTATTATACATTTTATTATTTATTGATTATACATTTATAAGACCTGAATAAACAAATAAAATAGTGCCCTTATATTCTAACTTCGAATATATTTAGGCGGTTAATGAACTCAAACATCTTTTATTAACAAACAACACTGGATAAATAAATATCTTTTTAAGGGCACAAATATGCAAGTTGGAGAGATCACACTATCATTTATTGGGATAAAACAAATTAATAACTTTGTCTGTCAAGAGAGTAACATTAAATAACTCCATCAACTAATCCTTCTAAGTATCAATATTTTTCACACATTTAAAATAAAATATAATCATTCTGATGATTAGATGATTTAAAGCTTGCATTAAATTAACATGATATAATCTAAAATATTCAGTTTCTGATGTATAAATTTAATAGTAAAATACTCTCATGTCTGCAAGGTTATTTACATTATGGGTGTGTCAGAACTTATGCTATAATTAAGACAAAATCAATATATTTACATCTTGTTGGTTTACTTATGCGTTACTAAATAAGTGTCATAATACCAATAAAGCCATAAACCAACCAATAAATATAACACTATTTCTGTTTTAAATATTCATAAAGAATTTAGTCTTACTATTTATTTAACCACCAACTACATTATATATAGCTATGATTCTACAATACCAATACGATATATTCATAGAAAAAAATTAAGCCTTGACTAATAAATCTAAACGACGAATAATGAATCTCCGCCTAATTTTGAGATTTACTATTGGTGTGAAACTCAGTCTCACCACCAGAATAAAGGGAAATACATTATTCAACTTCATAAAATATCATTTTTATAATGCAAGAACACATAATATTAAATGTACTTCACTCATGGCAAATATTTTGATATATTAAGAGAGAGAGTTTTCAATCTCTATCAACATAAAACATATCACTGATAACTGATTTTTCACACATTTCATTCTATATCTTGGAAAATAAATACACACACATTGGTTCCTAGTTGATTTCAATTCTTTTAGCATATGACATCTGGAACCAAGAGAGAGAAACAGAGTAATAAAACTGAATATTTACTAATTATATATGAAATAAAGTGAATAAGACAGACACACATAGGTATGAATGATTTCAATTTATATATTACACAAATATTATGGAAAGTAAATGGTAAGCCAAAAATAAACACTTTTCATTTATGACAAAATATTAGCTGATTTAAAATTTTAAATTGTAATAATTATTGTCAATGGGATTCACCATTTTGGACAACAATATTTATTTTTTATACATTTTTTACTCTCTAAGCCAATTGCTCATTTTGAGACATTAAATAGAAAAATACCTTTCTTCAATAAATCATATAAAATGTAGATATAACCAACAGAAAAAAATATGTTTAATAATAATCAATTACTGTTGTATTGCAACTTGTAATATGCTATATGAGACTTTCTTGAAGTCAATGAAATAGCACAAAATAAATAAGCAAATAAATAAATAAACCTCTCTATTTGTCTATGATATATCAATGACAAAACAAAAAAGTAGTCACTCTTCTTTACCTTAAAAAAATTCACTTGCAACGTCTTTAATATAACTTCTCCTGAATGACATGAAGACAGGGATGACTATTTCAATTGAGTATGTGTTGGTAAAACATGATGACAAATTCCTATAGGATAAACATTCACAAATTTAGATTTAATTAAGCAAATTCAAATATTTTAGCAATAGCTAATTGAACTGACTAATGCAATGCGCATGTAATAAGCTTTTTATAATAATGTAGATAATAGATAATTTCAGCTACATTATTGTTTGATATTGTCTGTTTAATTAATTCTGGAAATTTCCAACTTAGTAATAACTTTAGGAGTCTTCCAAGAGAATATTATCTTCCCAGAAACTTCATTAGTTAGCATGGAAATAATTATTTTGGTCCATTGGTAATTGTTCACAGAAAATCTGCTATTCCTTAAGGAAGAATATTTTTCTTTTAAAATATGTCCACATACCAAGGAGAACAAGAAATATGTAATATTAATGTCCTTTTACTTGACTTGAATCAGGTATACATTAAATAAATACTAATAATTATTTAATTCCTTTTGAGTCACACATTCATTTCTTTAATAAAATATTTTATAAGCATGACTGATAAGCATAGTTATTATCATGTAGTAGTCCAAAATATAACACAATAAATTATACACACATACTCTTATTTTAACTTAACTTTTATATGATTAGAAGAAAATTTAAACTTAGAGTCTATGACATATTTTGTTAAACAGTCTTGCATAAATTTCCATAAAAGTTTATAAAGTTCAAGAAATTTCATTTTCTTCTTAATGATTAAAAACATAGGCAAATAAAGTAGATTTCAGTTATAAGCATATAAATACATTTCAAATGATAAGGTTAATTTAAAATTTAATTGAGTGGAGAGTGAAGAAAATATATCTTATAAAAAATTAACCTGACACCCTTTTTCTTAAAGTTGTCTGGTAGCTAGAATTCCAATACTAAATTTTATAAAGTATTAATGTTTAAAAAATTAGACTTTGGAGTTTAACCGACTTGATTTCTGGAAGAGACTGGAAAAAACCATGTACATAGAAGAAGTGGAAGCTGAATATATTTTATTACTAAATATCACTTAAATACATCTCCTTTTCATCAATCAAGAGGTCACCTTATTTTTCAAAGGTTGGCTCCACTCTTCGCACTCTGATAATTAAGAAATCTTTTCTTTAAAAAAATCATTTCATTGTCTAAATTAAATCAAACCAAATAAAACAAAAAAAGTAGTTTTTACACTTTTAAAATAAATGACTATTAATTGGCCAATAAATAAAGTAATTGATAACACAATTTAGTTTGTCAAATGATTCACTAATCCAGAGATCATTAATGACTCAAAATATACTTGCACCTGTTATCAGATATATTTGCTGTAATTTGAAATAGTTTATTGTAAAATGTAAAATTTTGTACTGCAATTAAATATGAAAATGAAATTGGAAGATGATACAGACATACGTGCACACATATATTCTGCTATATGAATACTAAATTATCCTGACTAAAATATAACTTATATTGCTATTGGATAAAGATATTTCACTGATTATGCTACCTATAATGGATAGGTGTGCCAATTAAAAACAGATCAGAATACCATGTAAACAAATGCCAACTACTATTCTACAAATAAATAAAACAAATTTGCATCAACTTAATTTACACATTAGCAACTCCTATAATAATCCAAACCCCATTTCTACCATTAAATATTTCATCAGATATTATAATAATAGTAATTTTTTGTAAAACTTCCAACTAACATCCATAATCAACTCTCACATAAGGTTGTAGACCATTAATTTTTCAACCGCCTCTTACGAGGCATCTCGTCGACATCTGACATCACTCTAATTCTGCTAGTTTTAATGGTAGAATATTCGTTTGACAGTTATTGATTAGGTTTTTAAAAGTTCTGTAAGATGGTGCCCTCTTCCGAATTATTTTACAAGTAAAAAATCAAAAAAACCTCATTTAAAACTAAACAAAGAAGAACCTTGTCAGTGATTGGATGTCAGCCAGCTCTCAGCCAAAAAAGACATTCTGATTGGCTGGAAAGAACAAAGAAACCGCCTGATCAAAGAAAATAAAGAAAAACGCTGAGATTTTCATTTCGAATGTAATTTAAAGTATTAAAAAAATATAAAATGAGAAATTCAAATAGTTTTTTTAAAAAATATACTAAAAAAACAAAATTATTTTCGAAAAATATTGAAGATTTTAGTAAAAATATTTAAGATTTAGCAAAAAGAAATCTTTACTTTTCCAGAACGTAAAATTGAAAAAAAGCATTTGCGTCAGCACTTTTTTGTTCAGACATTCACTTTATATTTGCCGAAATTGAATATATTTTATAATAAATAGACAGCAATTTATTTTTGAAAGAACTTTCGTTCTCTTTCATAACCTGAAAAATTAGTAATATACTTTTTATAAACGTATCTGAGTTGAATTTAATATTATAGGCGAATATGTTTTAACAATAGGCTTTGTCTTCAGTTTGTAAGTTGGCCAATTAAAAGATTTGACTTTTACCTCATACAACCAATAATATAATTAGCGATTAAAGGGTTAACATAATTTTTAAAAAAAATTAGCGCTATTTCATTCTTTTTTTTAGTTAAATGCAGTTATTTCCCACTGAGACAGTATAATTTAATTAAAGTTTGACTTCTGTGTCCATTCAGAGGGTCACACTATATATATATATATATATATATATATAGTGTATATATCTCTGGTTAATATATATATATATATATATATATTAACCAGAGAGTTTTATATGTGGAATTAAATGTTTATATGAATTTTATTACCTAAAAATGAGGAGATAATATACATTAAATGCAGAATCACATATCTTTTGATGATACTAAGAAACTATTAATTAATATGAACTGAACAATTCATGAGGCAAAGCAAGTTTTTATCATAATCCTATAATAACTCTTTTGTTGGGGATCTCAAAAGAATAGGGGTCCTCATTTCTATATAATAAAATTAATTTAAACATTTAATTCAACATATACATTTATTTGGACAAGTTAAAAATACTTATTTTCAGAATGTCAGGAATGATGTTATTCTTTCACATTCTCGCACCTATAATAAATATCTTTCTGTGTTTAAATTCATATAAGAACTTGGTTTTAAAAGTAAAAGAGGACACCTTTTGCTTTTAGATCCATCAACAAAAAAATCTATTATGGGTTTATGAGAAAAACTTGTTTTGCTTCTGGAATTGTTTAATTAGTAATTGTTAGTTTTTTAGTAACATAAAAACTAAGTGTTTCTCTAGTTAATGCCTATTATCTCTTCATTTTTATATAATAAAAAATTATATATATATATACAACTTTACCCTGCTTAGCGACTGTCTACTTAGCGGTATTTCACAATAGTGATCATTATCAATTTGTACCCACTACTCCGATGTACAATCGATTATTCACTATAACGATCGGAAAAAAATTAAAAAAATTAATTTGGCAGCCATCTTGAATTTTGCATCTCTGATGACATCAGAGATAGCTATATTAAATTCATTTTACTCAAAAGCAAAAGTATATTATTGTAATATGTATACAGGTAATAACTTTGAGTAATTGTATACACATACAATATTTTATTCATAAACACCTAAAATATCTATAATTACTGAATCTATAATATTGTATACATCATATATAATAAATAACACAGCAAATGTTCATCCACTTTTTCTTTTAAAATATGTATAATATCAACAAATTAAAAATCCTTCTCCTTTTTCTTTTCAAAAACTTTATTTTTTTATCTCAATACTAAACATATACAGTATATATATTTATATAATACAAAACTCAAATGTTTTAACATTGATTTGTAATTAAATAATGTAAAAGAAAGAGTAATAAAATATAGCAGTGGGAGAGAGATATCCTTGAAAATGTCTGTATGAAGATAAACAGTTGAAATGTTGGAGTTTTGTATTATATAAATATTGTATATACAGTATATACAATTTCAAAGCAAGATAATGAGTAATGAGCTTTATTTTTAGAAATAGTCCATAATATTCTATTCATGAGTTTAACAGGCTCGGAAAAAGAAAGCTAAAGCTATAATTGTTTTCAAACTAGTAAACAGTAAAACTATTTTTAATAATTTTATTAACTATTTATTTACACACACACACACACAAACACACACACACATATATATATATATATATATATATATAGAAGAAAATAAAGTTTTTGAAAAGAAAAAGAAGGATTTTTAATTTGTTGATAATACTGTATACAAATACTCCAATATATAAATACAGTACAGGACAACTAAAATACCATAATCACAAACTTTCAGGAAAAAACTAAATATGAATATTAAACTGTTTGTGTGCTTCTTAAGTATGATATATTATTTTTAGAACACCTGGATAATTATGTAAAAAGAGTTATTGATTTTGTAACTTCATTAATAAACATGTTGTTTACACTCAAGATGTTTCAAATCAAAAGAAAAACAACATTTTAAAATGCAAATGTTGAATTAGAAAAGTTTAAAAGAAAAACAGATTGCATTTAATAATAATCTTTCTACTCGAATGAGGGGGGGGTGCATTATAACATTACTAAAAATATACAGTAAGAAAAATAAACCTAGCAGTATGTTTTAGAAAAATAGAAGTTAGATTTTTTCCTTTTAAAATAAGTTGATTAAGGTGACGACTGCTTTACAATAAACATTAAGCATTTTGTTACTGTGGACTACAGTAATAAGTCTTTATGTTCAATTAAGTAATTAATAATTAAACATTGTTTTTTTTAATTTGAATTATTTCCCATAAGTAATAAACATAAATGTATAGTAGTAATATATACTGTAATACAAATTTTAAAAAAAAGCACTTCAGTATGGATTTTTTTTTCATTACAATGAAAAACTTCTGCAGAAAAATATAAAAACCTTTAAATTTAAATTTAGTTTCACTTTCTCTTTCTCTTTGCTGTTCTGTACTTTTTAAAGTGAAAATATACATTTTTTTCTCTAGTGATATAAAACTTTTCTTTTTAGATACTGTATTTAGTCATCATTGTCATGAAAAAATCAAGAAAATCTTTGAGCTTGGAAACCAATGTAGATATTTTACATTGACTGGAACTGACCATTTTTTCCCATAGATCCCCATTATAATTATGTATTTTGTATACAATATTCTTGCTTAATGATGATTTTTGGAGAACCAATTGTCATCGCTAAGTGGGGTAAAGGTGTATATATATATATTAATAAAACAAGACACAAATTGTGTAACTTTCTTTTAAGCCTGTACTAAAATGTTCACTACATAAAGCTTATCACTAGCTCCAAAACAAGCTCAAAATCTTTATAGAAAAATCCTCATACCTGACCAATTGGTTTAGATCCCATTGCTTACTTCAGTGAGGAGTTATGATTTCAGAACCTAGATCCAAAATTCCAATTCAAGTATCAGCTCTTATAGATGTCAATAAAATTGTCTAGTTATTTTCATTAAATATAATTAACTTTTCTGTATTGTTTCATTAAATAATCATCTTTAGTAGATAAAACCTTATAATTTTGAACTGAGTTTTAACTTTATACTAAGATGGACAATGGCACTTTTAGTTTCAAGATTAAGTAATGGAAAAATATTGTGGTCTAAATAAGTTAACCTAGAATAATGTTCACAAGACTTCACTCTTAATGTGTGACATCAAAATAAATAAGAATTTGTGACTGGTGATTTGATTCAGTAGATTATCTTGAAATTATTAAGATGTAGTATTGAAATGTAAGCATAATAGCTATGATGCAACTTGACTAAATATTACTTCTAATAGTAGATCACCTGGTTTCAATTTGTTTTGCCAGATTTAATTAATTATTGCCCTAATATGTCATAGTATTAATTTTTCCTAGATTATTACATGGAAAATATTTCCAAATATATTTTCAAAGTTTACAATTATATATATTGTGCCAGGTTCAAACCATAGACGATCCAACATACTCTACTCACTATGTTTATTTTGGTTTAAACCTTATATATAATAAATTTATAATCTTACATTATAAATATTACATGACCGAAACAGCTTGTCTGAGCAGAGTGGAGAATACCATTGATAAGGGAGCTGTCAACAATACCCATGATCAGATCGAGCTGTTCAATGCTTAACACGATCACATTTTCAGATCGTGGCTCACCTCAACTGCTAGATTCAAACCCCTACTATCCAAGCACTTTATTTGTTTCAGAGTAAATCTCGAGCACCGGCTAGTTTCAAGAACTAACATGTTTGGACAGTAGGCCCATAATCCAGTGCTCGAAAAAAATCCTTTAACTATCTCAATCTATTTTTGATTGATAACCAATTATTGTCTCAATCAGTGGTAAATGTATTGATCAACAAAATGAAGCTTTAAGTTTAAAAGACAATTTATTTTAATTAACATTTACTATACTAAATTTAAATACTTTTAAAAATCTTATTTAACTAACATAACACTTATATAATGATCACATACATTCTTAATTCACACCCTATAATATCATATAACAAAGCATTAAATAATATTTGACATTTAAAAACACATAAGTCAATAGTTCATCTATGTATGCTATAGAATTCATTATTCCTTGACTCTGGGAGGCTTCACCTAATGTGATGGCTACTTTATAAATGAGAATAAGTCAAATGTTATTACCTAGGATTTTTAAATGTGGACTTGGAACTTTGTTTTCTTCCTGGTTGCTGCTTCAAATACAAATATTTCCAGCCATCTGGATGCAATGTTTTCTTGAGGACTTTTATTATTCTTCAGTGGCACTGTCCTTGGAGACAGTTAAATATTGACAGCAGATTTCAAGTTGTTATGCAGGCATTTTCTATTCTGGGCAGGATGCAATTTCACTGGACTCAGGCTAGAGAAAGTTATATGTTTCTGAGGTTTTTAACACTGCATTAACAGCTGATTGATTGACTGATTTAATTTCAACTGTTCAATTTCAACTGATTGTCCAATGAAAAACTGGACTATTTAGACTTAAGGCCTGTTGTTGTTTTGATGTCTGCCAGCAATATCTGTTGTCCAAATTTTTTCCATGTTTTAATACATTCCTCTGATAAGCTTTTAATTGGGTGTTTTCATTTAATAGCCACCGCAAACTTATTGTTGTTGTTTTTTTTGTTTAACTTAATAGCCATCACAAAACTTGTTGTTTTATAGATTTTTAACTTAGTAGCCATCACTGAGTGTTTTAAATTTTTTTAACTTTCATTTATTTCTTTTTAACATGCACATATTTATGCTGTGTTTACAATCACACATATATATTTTACTACAAGCTCACATTAATTTGTCATTTACGCACGTGTATATTTTAATATAATAAACTCACTATTAGTTTGAAGATTACTTTTTATTTTTCTAACACGAAAGAAATATTTTTACTTATTTGAAAATCAACTTCTTTTAATTTTACCCACAACTATTAATTAATTGTTTTATCAAATTAATTTTTTTTAAAACACAAAAAAACTATTTCAACTTAAAACTATTAGTTTGACATTTCTAAAGAAATACTCTTCCCTCTTTTAATTAATTAATTGTAACTTTTATTTCAAAAAACTCTTTGACTTTTAATTTTACGTTTTCGAAAACAAACTGCAATAAAAAACTCTTAAACTTTTACATACTATTCTCTTTTAATGAACTGTATTTTCTTTTAATAATTTTTAGACAAAATTATTATATGTACCAACACAATATTGGTACATTACATCACCCTCTGTTTGAGAGTAAAATGTGTCATTTTGACCATTTTATCTCTAAGAACTTTAATTCTTTATTAAATCTTAACTTATTTATTATTTTTCTAAGTTTACTTTCTAATGTCTGACACTTTGCATACTAAGGGCAATCTGTTTTGACTATGCTTTTCTTCTTTCTATGCTGACTATATTGCTTACAATGATCTTAGTACTGAATAGTGACCATGAAGACAACACTATTTTTGGTGATGCAAGGATATTTTGGCAATGAGGTGGATGCAGATTTGCTGGCTTATACCAACTTACACATATGAAAAATGAAACTTTGTGTGCCAGTTCTCTTGACTGGACTTTTACAAAGAAAAGGTCACTGTGAATGGCAGGATTCATCTACTGCTCCATTCATCTTATGCTTTGAAAGCAAGATATGAGGTAAGGGGATTCTCCCCTGAAAAAGTGATTTGTGGCTTACACTGGTTGTATCCAATGCACATTTTAAAAGAGGAAAGATCCCTGACAGTCCATTACAGGTGCTAAATTTTATCCAGCTGACAGTTTTAACTTTTCCTAATCTAAAACTTATTTCAATACTACCCTTATTCCCTTTAATTTCAAACATTTATACACTCCTAATATAACTTAGATTGACTTTCTATTTTATTTATTAACCTTATAATATTATTTTTAAATTCCCCTGAACCTTATCTTAAATCATTTATTTATATTAATCTTGCAATATTATTTTTAAACCATTACGAACATTATCTTACATATTTATTTATATTACAATGTTATTTTTATACCATTTATTTAACTTCTTTATTAATGTGCATGTACTCAGAAAAACTATTTTATTTTATTATGATCCTTTATTATACAGATATTTTATTTATTTTATTTGACTTGATTACTTTAAACCATTTATTTACTTCCTTTTATTAACTTGTGTATATTCAAAAAAACATTTTATTTTATTACAATTCATTTTTTATTATTTTACTACAGATATATTATACTTATTTGCTTAACTTGATTTTATTCTATGTATTTCATTATTTTATTCATTTGTTTAATTCTACCAACATTACTTTTGAATGATTAAATTGACTTATTTATTTACAAACAGTTTTTTTAATTACTATGTGTGTGTCAAAAAAATCTTTTTTTTTTTTACAAAGCTTCCATTATTATTATTACTTCCAAACATTTAATTTATTATTATTCATTTATTTTTAAATTTATTATTTTAGTTTTAAATAGAAAATTCTCTGATTTAGGTTTATCACCGACATCAACAAGTTTTCTTTTTAAATTCATTATGCATTTCTGGTCTTTTATTTCTTTCCTTTACTATTCTGCCCGATTACTAACTTCGAAACTATGTCAGGTGGTTTCTTTTTTCTTTCTACTAATTCACTAGCATAAATTATTCTCCATATCCTCAAATGTATCCCTCGATTAAAATTTGTTGCTTTATCTCTTTCACGTTCTGTTCTATTTTCTGCTCTATAGATAAAAACCCTTTAAGCTTTGCAGAACTCCATATTTTTCCTCACCATGGATATTTTTTTTCTATTCTTTCTCTTTGTTTTAACTCTACACTTAAGACAAGCCTTTAACTTAACCTCTTTAAATTTTTCTGAAAACTTTTTTACACCATCTTCTACCTTGAACTTGTGTCTCTCTTCTATATTTTGATCTATATTTCCCTCCACAGTTTCTGTCTCTGCACTATCCTGTTATGCTTTAATTTCTATCTCTTCCATAACCTCACCTTCCTTACTTGCTTTGACAAAATGTGTTTCTATGATCTCTTGATTTTTCTCTACCTTTCCTGTAATTTCATATCTTATTTCTTTTATTTCCACAATGAGTTCTTTAATTTGTCACTTCATTTCTGATTTAAATTCTAGCTGACATTGCTTGATTTATTGCATTCCTTCTGTCAATTCTGCTTGAAACTCTTGCATTTTTTCTTCATATTCATCATCATTTTCATCAAAATCTGCATCTCAGATATTTCTTTCTCTCTTTCCATTTTTAAAACAATATGTAAATAGGAGCTGTTTATTATTTTCTTACATGGAATATAAGACTGACTCCACCATCTTGTCTTTTTCTCTACCCATTCTTAATGTCTTAACTCCACCCAAAAATATCCAACTGTCTCTGATTTAACAGAATGCTTTATTTTAACTAATGTAAATGTCAAACTTTTTTTTCATTTAAAGAAAAAAAAGTTTTGTTCAATTATTTTCTTTTAAATTAAACCACTTTAAAATATATAATATAGCGTTTCTTTAAATTTTTATTTCCAATAATAACAAAACACTTAGTTACAGCCATTTATGAGAAGTTTGGCTGATGTTGAGAGAGCCAATTGTGCCGTGTTTGAACTGTAGATGATCCAACATACTATACTCTCTAGGTTTAGCTCGGTTTAAACCTTATTTATAATAAATTTATAATCTTATATTATAAAAATTATGTGAACGAACTGGCCTGTCTGAGCAGAGTGAAGAATATTATTCATAGCAGAGCTGTCAACAATACCCACAATCAGACCGAGCTATGCAATGCATAACACAATCACATTTTCATAATGTGGCCCACCTCTAATGCTAGATTCAAATCCCCACTATCCAAGCACTTTATTTGTTTCAGAGTAAACCCCAGGCACCAGCTAGTTTTTAGAACTAACATGTTTAGACAGTAGGCCCATAATCCAGTGGTCAAAAAAATCCCTTAACTAGCTCAGTCTATTTTTAATCAATAACAAATTATTGTCTCAATTAGTGGTAAAAGAATTGACTGACAAAATTAAGCTTTAAGTTTAAAAGACAATTTATTTTAATTAACATTTATTATACTAAATTTAAATACTTTTATAAATCTTTTTTAACTAACATAACACTGGTATAATGATCATGCACATTCATAATTCACACACTATAATATCATATAACAAAGCATTAAATAATATTTGACATTTAAAAACACACACATCAATAGTTCATCTATATAAGCTATAAAGTTCATTATTACTTGACTCTGGGAGGCTTCAACTAATGTGATGGCTACTTTAGAATTGAGAATAAGACAAATGTAGGATTTTTTAACAAGGACTTAGAACTTAGTTTTCTTCCTGGTTGCTGTTTCAAGCATAAATATTTCCAGACAGCTGGATTCAACATTTTCTTGAGGAGTTTTATTATTCTTCAGTGATACTATTATAGGAGACAGTTAAATATTGACAGAAGATTTCAAGTTGATATGCTGGCATTTTTCTATTCTGGGCATGTAACTGTTTCACTAAACTCAAGCAAGAGAATATGTATGTTTCCAAGGTTTTTAACACTGATTTATCAGCTGATCAATTGACTGATGTAATCTCAACTGCTCAATCTCAGCTGATTGTCTGATGAAAAACTGGACTATTTAGACTTAAGGACTGTTGTCGTTTCGATGTCTGCCAGCAATATCTGTTGTCCAAATTCCTTCCTTGTTTTTAATCACATTCTTCAGATAAGCTTTTAATTAGGTGTTTTCATTTAGTAGCCATTGCAAATTTATTGTAGTTGTTTTTTTTTTGTTTAACTTAATAGCCATTGTAAAACTTGTTTTTTTATAGATTTTTAACTTAGTAGCCATCACTGAGTGTTTTTAAATTTTTTAACTTTCATTTATTTCATTTTAACATGCACGTACTTATGCTATGTTTACAATCATAGATAGATAGATAGATAAATAGATAGATAGATAGATAGATAGATAGATAGATAGATAGATAGATAGATAGATAGATAGATAGATAGATAGATAGATAGATAGATAGATAGATAGATAGATAGATAGATAGATAGATAGATAGATAGATAGATAGATAGATAGATAGATAGATAGATAGATAGATAGATAGATAGATAGATAGGTAGGTAGGTAGGTAGGTAGGTAGGTAGGTAGGTAGGTAGGTAGGTAGGTAGGTAGGTAGGTAGGTAGGTAGGTAGGTAGGTAGGTAGGTAGGTAGGTAGGTAGATAGATAGATAGATAGATAGATAGATAGATAGATAGATAGATAGATAGATAGATAGATAGATAGATAGATAGATAGATAGATAGATAGATAGATAGATAGATAGATAGATAGATAGATAGATAGATAGATAGATAGATAGATAGATAGATAGATATTACTACAAGCTCACATTAATTTGTCATTTACGCACAAGTATATTTTATTCTAATAAACTCAATATTAGTTTGAAGATTCCTTTTTCTTTTTTTAACTCAAACGATATATTTTTTACTTATTTCAAAATCAACTTTTTTTAATTTTCCCAGTACCTATTAATTAATTGTTTTTAGCAAATTACCTGTTTTTATATATATATACACACACAAAAAAAAAAACCCTCTTTAAACTTAAAGAAGAGATGTAAATAGCTAGAGTATAAGTATATTTTTCAAACTAATTTATTTATCCAGACTGCCAAATATGTCCTATTATTGAGCACCGTGTAAAACAGGATATCTACCTAATGTGTGTTATGATACCCCCCCCCCAACAATAACATTTAATCCATGATTGGAAACACATTGAAAATAAGGATCTTAAGAATGGATTTTGATTTTTAATAATATTAATAAAACCGTGATGTAATGTGAATAAACCCATTGTAATAACTGTTGTTTATAAGCTTTTCTCACTTGTCAACCAAGGTATATAAATGAATAAATAAGTGATTGAATTGAATTAAAAATTAACAAGTATATAATACAATGAATTTGTTCACATAAATGTAGATAATATAGCACAAGAAATTTGAAAAACAACAATAAATAAATAAATGATTAAATAACTGAAACAGTTTTAAACTCTGCCTACTACAGCGTTCCATAGGAAATTTTCTTTAGAATATTCTTATAATGTTTCCTATTATTTTCAATATTTCAACTAATATTGTGCATATCAGAAAAATCATGTGATACTGCTCCAGGTTCACACATGCAAGTTTAATTAATATAAGATGATAAAACATCCACTAAATTGTACTCTCAAATCATTCCAGATTCAAATTATTTTGTGAATAATATATTGTTTGCAATCATTTTTATTTATGATCATGGACAGAGTATTGAATGAATATTTTTAAACTACTTATTTATCAAATATTCCTTTTTTTTTAAACATTATCATAGAAAAAACAAATATTCTGATTAATATGTAAACACTTTATGTGGTAAACATGGCAAGAGCCTTTTAAGTATTATATGCATAAATATTTTACTGTACTTGCTAAGATTATCAATGAAATTTATTTAATTATTAATATAATGTCATTTATATTTTATAGCATCATCTTTAGTATAAGGCTAATATATATATATTAATAAAACCAGAAGCTTTTAATAAAAAAATATCATTTGCCAGATTTCAACAAAATGTAAATTTAATTTAATATAGAGATAATGTCACTAGTTCACTGATTTTTTTAATAAATGCGTGCTCATAAATGAAAATTAAAATATGGGTTAAAAACGGACTGTTTATTATTGTTTTTTTGTTTTTTTTTTTCAATATAACTTCACAATGTAATCTTTAGAATTATTTACCTTTTTCGTTAGTTTTTATAAATTATTCCAGAATATTTAACTAAATTGATATTTTTATGGGACTATTTTGCACTGTGTCGTTTATTGTATATGTTTTTTTTTCTTTTGACCCACATTGTCCTTCATTCTTCAGGGTCATCACTATCGATAGATGATGTATCCATGCCACCATTTTGATAAGTTGAATTGTAATGTTTTAGATAATGTTTCTAACTGTTTTGAGTTTTATTGATGACAGCAGATTCAAACTGTCACCGCCCCCCCCAGTTTGTTAGAAGTATAGTTAATGAATAAAAAAAAAGAAATTTCCTCAATTTTATATTGCTATTTCTAGCCTGTTATGATTTTTATAAGCAATCCACAGATATAAAATGTTTACCCCCCCCCCCAATAAAAAAAACAACTTTTAAAGACTTTATCACATTTTGTTTTCTGTTTATTTTATTTATTTATTTTTATATTCGAACAAGTACCACGTTCACATACTTATTGTTCTAAACTTGATTATTGTAAATGACGGTAAGTACATTTTTATAGCTCAATATTTCATTTTCACATTATTTATTTTAAAATAAAAAACAATAGATTGAAATGATTTATTTACTGTTATTGTTATTTTTCTTTTTAAATAATAAATTATATATTTATAGTAGCATTTTGTTGTTTGTTTGTTTTTTTAAATATATATATATATATGAAATTTCGCAACCTGTTTTATGCATTCCACAATCATTTTGGATATATACAATAGAGGTTACACTTGTGCTGTAATATTTTTAGAATTTAACTGTTATGTTGCAATAAGTTATAATGAATTGATACCATAAAAGAAATTATTGGAATAATATTGCTAGTATTTTTTCTATTACTTTTTTAATAATTATCTCCTTTAATTTGATAGATTGAGATAATATATCTTAATTTTTATTTTTTTTTAGAAAAATAAATAAAAAACTAACTTTTATTTAGAATTATTACTCAGCATTAATATTTTACAATATGTTCTATTCTTGTTTATCTCCCTCATAATTTTCTCATTCAATTAAATCTAAGTATTTTATAACACTACTGATATTATCCTATAAACATGAAATAAGCATCATTATCAACAAAAATTATAACAATCAACAAAACAAAATTTTACTAAATGATAATCATAATAATATAGCAATAAAGTTCTGTACAAAATTTTTCACCAATTTTCTTCTCACATACCTTTTAATATTTACTGTATTGTTTCTATAGAATATGCTGAAAAAATTTGCCAACATCAAAATTTTCTTTCAAAAGACCAATGTTATCTTTAAAATTTTAAGGCTAGCATTACATATCATGTTGTAGCATAAGATATTTTTTCTTAAACCAAATATTTTTTATCTGTGGACAGAGTACAAATATGTCAGTACATGAATACAATTTTGCCTTCTTGACAAATCTACCTATAGTTTTCCAGTCTCCAAATACAAGTCTATAATTGTTTTCATATCTATCTATCTATCTATCTATCTATCTATCTATCTATCTATCTATCTATCTATCTATCTATCTATCTATCTATCTATCTATCTATCTATCTATCTATCTATCTATCTATCTATCTGTAGGTCTGTCTGTCTATGTTTCTATCTATCTATCTATCTATCTATCTATCTATCTATCTATCTATCTATCTATCTATCTGTCTGTCTATTTATCTATACATGTATTTAAATTTCTCATTTAATTTATTTATATCAACTTATTAAACAGTCTGTATGTCTAATTACCAATCTGCTAATCTTTCACTCTATTATATTGTTTATTTGCCAGCCTATTTATATGATTTTCTGATTATTTGTATGCTTGACTAACATGTATTTATCTGTATTTATTTATCTATTTATTTTTCCATCTATCTAGCTATCTATTTTTCTATCTATGTATACATCTATCTACATATCAATGTATCTATTTATTTATCAATCTATCTATATACTATCTATTTTTCAAGTTGTATTATATTTATGTATCTATTTATATATCTATACTTTAATTTAACTATCTATCTTTCCATCAATTTATCTATCTGTCAAAATGTCTATATTCTATTGAATTATCAACCAAAAAATGAAAAGTGAATGAGAGATAAATAAATGTAGCAATAAATAGATAGTGTGATAGATGAATAAATAGATACATAAATATATAATTAGATACATAGATGTATAATTAGATAAATATTATAGATAGATAGATAGATAGATAGATAGATAGATAGATAGATAGATAGATAGATAGATAGATAGATAGATAGATAGATAGATAGATAGATAGATAGATAGATAGATAGATAGATAGATAGATAGATAGATAGATAGATGGATAGATATATAGATAGATAGATGGATGGATGGATAGGTAGGTAGGTAGGTAGATAGATAGATAGATAGATAGATAGATAGATAGATAGATAGATAGATAGATAGATAGATAGATAGATAGATAGATAGATAGATAGATAGATAGATAGATAGATGGATGGATAGGTAGGTAGGTAGGTAGATAGATAGATAGATAGATAGATAGATAGATAGATAGATAGATAGATAGATAGATAGATAGATAGATAGATAGATAGATAGATAGATAGATAGATAGATAGATAGATAGATAGATAGATAGATAGATAGATAGATAGATAGATAGATAGATAGATTAATTCATATAGAAGTGTGTCAATTAGAGTATAGAATATATGATTGAATAGATGGACATATGAATAAAGCTGATAACTCTAAATACAGATAAATATATAAATCCATGTGTGATAGTTATAAATTTTTAATATTCGTCAAATATCAGTCAGCAAATGTAAGTCTAAAAAATATATACCTATTGTTGCTATTTTTGTGTAGCTAGGAGATCTACTTACTTAATCTACTTAATTAATTTTTAAATTTCCCACCAGGAATGCTATTAGTTGTGCATTATTGATATTTAAATTTTTATTTTTTTAAAAAGAAAAAAAAAAAAAACTACTTTTTTCTTTGTTTAAAATGTGAATTATCGTTTGATGTTAAGTTAAAAAATTCATAGAAAAAAAATACATCAAATTAAGTGTTTTTCTCTCATTCTCTACTAAATCCTACAAGTATTTAATTAAACTTTCACTTTACTATAAAACTGAAAGAGAATAGTAATAAAGTTACTATAATGATGATAAAAAAAGTAATTAATTAAGCAAATACAACAAGTTCCCTTTTTTCGAAACATTTTTTAATCAGAAAGATTAATTAATTTTAATGACTTAATTAATTTTTAAATTTTTCAATAGAGATGAGGAAATAGGATTATTATTTTTATTTATCAAGTTAACATTGTTGGCAATATGCCAAGCTTCCTTGACCTTGTGTTTGGAATCTCTCCTTTCTATACATACATTGCTAATTGATGTAGGCTCAAATGTGTGGTTAAGTTTGTTTTTATGATTTACAAATATGTATTTGTGGTCTGCATTGTTTTTAGCTTTCCCATAGAGGTATTGGTGCTAAGACTATTGCGAGAATGTCACACCATTCTTCAAAATAAACCAGCACTGTGGTTGGTTTGTCTGTTAGAAACTTTGTAAGTAATATGGGGGAGGGTTAGTCAGTAGAAAATATATCTTTAGAATTATTAATCAATCAGTTTACAGTAAATTGCATTCAAGGATTAAACCTTATGTGATTTAGAGCAAATTTTACTCATACCTCCATAGGAATTTCAGGATATGGGGAAGAAATATCCAGAACTTGAATGGCAGATGGATCTAACTCTGATCTTCTGGTAGAATATATTAAAAATACTGATGGATACTATATTTGTACCTAGCTAGACATCTTATTAATACATTTTTCAATGTTAGACTTATGATCTGATTCCAGTTTACATAAATTTAAGACTTATGATCTGATTTCAGCTTGCTTAAACTTATGTTTCTATGTAAAAATGTTTTTAGACAAATATATTTGTGTTCTTTGGGAGGTACTGATTCAGGGTATTTAATACCTGTAGTTTCAATAGGTTTCATTAACATTTTATAATTTATGAACATTGTCTCTTTGTATATATAGGTTGTGAAATTTTATTTTTTTGAAAAAGTCTTCATGTTCTATCATCAGGTTAATGCATATTTCTCTATGAGATCATATTTTATATTGTTAATTTGGAGATCTGAAATGCAGATGAAGACATCATTCACACATTACATATAAATTACCACAGTGTATGATTCAAATATTTGGAGAAAACATTGATTTTATTACTGTTTAGAACAATGATGGATATAATTCTGCTTGTTCTTTGTCATGTTGGTTAGCCATTTCCTATAATGTAGTGTTGTTCATTGAAAATAGTTATTATCCTTAATCAATCCAATTTAGACCATCAATAATAAAGATATTTTTTTTCAGTGGATAATTAGATATTATTAGTGCATGTATCAATTACAATTGTATAGGAAAGGTTAATTAACGCATATAAAATTTTATTATTATTATTATATTTTCAAGAAATTCAAAGAATAGTATTTAACAAAACAAAAAGATTTCATTGGGTTTTATATCACTACATATTATAATCAAAATTAAATAGAAACTTTAATAGATTATTGACACAATATATAAATAATTTTGATATATATATAATAGATTATAGTTTACATGTGCGTGATAGTTATTCTTTGTATTGTCTTATCTCCATTTAATGTTTTTATTTATTTTTAATGCTAAATTATATATTGGTACCCCTTTCTTCTTCCATAGACTATTTTATTCATCTGATGATAATAATGAGTGTCAGAGTTTTAAAATTGTTCACAATTTGTACATTTTTAAGTAATTCAAGTGATGTAGGGTGGATTTCTTTGTATTGGATCCTTCATTTGTTTACAGTTAAATTTCCCCTGGATGGTGACCTGGTTTTCTTTTTAATTCAGGCTTGTTTATAATTATGTCTGCTGGATAGATAGTGAGAGTATCCATTAGGTCTAGCAATGTTTTATTTAGGAGGTCTATTGTAGATGCATCATAAGAAAGAGACTTTTGTTTTAAATTTTCATTAGACTGCTGTTTGTTTTTATTGGTATTAGGCTTGACTTATTATTGAACTATTTTTTTGCTGATTTTTAATTTTTTTCTGATTTTGTGACCTGTTCTATGTATTATTTAATTTCCAGTTGTACTTGTTGACTAACTTATGTCCTTTGAATATTGATAAAAGGAGGTTGCTTTTATGCTGCATTGAGAGCAATATAGTTTAGAGTTTTTGATAATAAGGTGACCATAATCATGCAGTGAAAGATCTGGGCTTTTAATCATTTTTGCTTCTTGATCTGTTATTTGTGTGGGGATATTCTCAGAATCAATACTTTCTTATAATTTTACTTTATATAAATAATGTTTTTATAGTATTGGAAAGTATGTATTTTTAATATATGTAGGTGGAAACTTTATAACCTCTCTAAATAGTTCCATTAGCTTGACAAAATATTCCAAGGAACAATCAATGTAAGTATTTTTAAGTAGATCTATGATATGATGTTATTTATTTGGGTTAACTAAAATTAGCTTAGTTTGTTCCAAAGTTATATTTTTTTTCTTTATTTTAAAATTCTTATTACTAAATATTTTGGAGTTAGGTGTTCTGGAATGTATATGGTCATGTCCTATATGTTTTTTTCTTTCTTTTAAGCTTCTTGAATAAAAGTAATTTAGAGAATGTCTAGAGAGAACAATGTTTAACTGTGATTGCCATTATTAATAAGTGAACAGTAAAAAATTCCTTGCAAATTTAAAGAGATCCTTTGGCATACGAGGATTAAAACTATAGGTTTGGCTGTCATTGGTCCATGATTTTTGTGATTCCATAGTATTTAAATCTCCGATCTTTAATAGAACTTCTAGGTTTATAATATGTCCAATGTCTGAACAATGAAATCTACAAAATAATTTTACTTTCAGTATATTAACAGTTTGCAATTCATTTTTATTTTTCCAACCTGTTGAAGAGATAAGATTTAACTTATCCATAGAAGTTCTTAGCAATGTTCTACATATGATCTGTGACAGCAGATATTTTGACTAAACATGCAAATGTATGGGCTTATTACAAATTTTTGAAATCAAATTAAATGATAGTTTTTATATAAGATTGGGGGGGAGGGGTGTAAAAAATTTACTATTATCAGTGTGACAGTAGATTTCTAGCATAATTTAAAGCTTGTCCAAACATTAAATGCCTTTATTGAGTCAATAATAATAATAATAATAATAATAATAATAATAATAATAATAATAATAATAATAATAATAATAATAATAATAATAATTATTATTATTATTATTATTATTATTATTATTATTATTATTATTATTATTATTATTACTAGTACTACTACTACTACCACTACCACCACTACTACTCCCACTACTACTACTACTACTACTACTACTACTACTACTACTATGACTGTGATGACTATAATGATGATGACAATGATAACTACTACTACTACTCCTACTTTTACTACTACTACTACAGCTATTGTTGCTGTTATTATTATAGGTTTCTCTTGTCAGTTTTTCTGTTAAAATGAAGTTAAGCTATAGTATGATTTTGGTAAAAAAACAAACACACAACTAAATGTCATTTAATTAAGATTTCAAAATTTGCTAATCTCAGTGTCACTATGTATAAATACATATTTTCAGTTTAACTATGGATTTCATTATCAATTATAATTTTGAAAACATTCATAATGCTTTCATTGATTATTGGGAATCTATAATAATGAGTTATTAGATCATATATATATATAAATTCTGCAATAATAT